>CM040121.1:586892273-587462787 GCA_022559845.1 Amorphophallus konjac | reverse complement strand
GGCCATTAAAGCTCCCTGGAAGACAAGTGTTGCGGGAAAGGCGTTAGCGCACGTGGTGGAAGAATGCGAGCCGTGGAGGGCTTATGTAACCGAACTGGGGAAGTTAAGGCCTAAAGCGCCTAAGCCCCTGATGTAGTTCACTCTGCTTTTCGGATGGAATAAAATTTGGCACTTGGATGTTTCGGACCCCCGTCCCCATAATTATTATCTTTTTTTATGGTTTTTTCTTTTTCTTTGTGTTTTTTATTTTGTTTGGATTATATACATATTCTTATATAAATAAAAAAAAATTTATTATGGGGGGCGTCCAGGGACCTGCACGCCCCTATTATTTTTTATTTTAATTAATTTTTTTTTTGTTTTGGGGGGCGTCCAACTTCCTGGACGCCCCTAATTTTTATTTTATTTTTATTTTATTTTGTTTTGGGGGCGTCCAGGGTCCTGGACGCCCCAACTATTATTTTTTTATTTTATTTAATTTTTTGTTTTAGGGGCGTCTAGGCGTCTGGACGCCCCACAATTTTTATTTTATTTTTTATTTTTATTTTTGTTTTGGGGGCGTCCAAGGTCCTGGACGCCCCAACTTTATTTTTTTTTTATTTTGTTTGATTTTTTGTTTTGGGGGCGTCCAGGCGCCTGGACGCCCCAAAAAATTTTTTAAATTTTGAAAAAAATAAAAAAATGGGGGCGTCCAGGCGCCTGGACGCCCCAAAAAAAAGAAATTCCTATTTAAGGGCTCCCCCCCCCTTTTGCTCATTTACTGTTCAATCTGACGACCCAGTCACCCAGACGACCTATTCTTAGTCCCCATGGAGCGAGGAGGATCGAGCCAGGTTCCAGGGAAGCGAAAACGACTGGCTCGTCGTGCGAGGAGGTTGAGGGATGATGCCGAGGAGGCTGCAGCAGAGGAGATTGCTGCGGAGGAGGGGATGGAGGTGCCTCTCCTGGCCGCGGAGGCTGCTGCGGATGCTGGTGACGCGGGAGAGGATGATCACGACCCGGTAAGTACCTCGGAATCCTCACTCTGTGGTTCAATAGGCTAAAACGGGTGTACGAGAGGTTGTGAGAGAGAGGCGGGTAGTGAGAGAAGGAGGCGTCCAGGGACCTGGACGCCTCCATGTTTTCTTTTTCTTTTTCTTTTTTTTATTTATTAATTTTCGTAACTAATAAAATAAATTTAAAAATAAGGAGGCGTCCAAGGCCTAGGACGCCTCCATAATTATATATATATTATATATATATATTTTATTTTTGTTTTTTTGGATTTTTTTTTAGAAAAAGGAATAAAGAAAATAGGAAGGAGGCGTCCAGGGGTCTGGACGCCTCCAAAAATATATATATGTATTTTTTTTTAATAAAATAAAATAGTATATACAGTGTTATTGTTGATTACTGTTCATGATGCTGATGTGTTCTTTGTTGGTTTTGTGGTTTGCAGGGCGTGATGAAGGGCCGGATCAGCTGGTCCTTGGTGGTGGCAGCATACCGTGGGCTGCCGGATTTCCAGAGGGCGCGTGTGGACGCCATGGGCTTTGGAGCTTTCCTTAGGATCGAGCCCTTCCGGCTCGACCTTCCTCTTATCCAGGCACTGAGGGAGCGGTGGCACGCACCGAGCCGGGCGTTTCTGATGCCCTGGGGGCACATGGTGCCGTCACTGGAGGACGTGGCTCGGATCACCGGGCTACGAGTTGACGGAGAGGCAGTCAGCGGGGTCACCTACCCCGACTACCGAGAGAGTGCCCTGGACCTGCTGTGGTTAGAGACGAGCGTGACTGATAGAGACAGCAGGGTAGTCGGCCGAGTGGAGATCATGGAGGCGCTCGGATTCGTCGACCCGCGCCAGCGGGTTAGCGAGACTGGAGCGGAGTTCTTGGCTCGACTGGAGGGGGATGCTCGTGCAGCTTTCACCCAGGATCCGAGCGAGAGGGAGCTGGTGGATCTAGACCTTCGGAGGTTTCTTTTCTTCTTCCTGGGCCGCCTTCTGCTGGGGACGAAGGGGGATGGCATCCACTGCCGTTTCCTCGGGCTCTTGGCGGATCTGGACAGAGTGGGGCACTATGCGTGGGGAGCGGCTCTGCTTGCCCATCTGATTGCCGATCTCTCCCAGACTTCGGAGAAGGAGACGACAGTCAGCGGCTTCGCACCTTTCCTCCAGGTAAACATTTTATTTATGCATTCTCACAGTTAAATATGCAATTATTGTACTAATGATGTATGATGGATGCAGGTGTGGAGCTATTACTATTTCCCGATGGGGAGGGCTAGGCATGGGAACAGGAGGGCCGTGCCTCTGGCGCGGCAGTGGAGGCCGGTCGTGGTTGCAGCACCCCACGGCTACCAGCTGGCGTCACTTCGTCGAGAGCTGAGCGAGTATCCCGAGGCCATGGTATGATGCGCATGATTTTTTTGTGTTTATGCATGTGACTGAATGGTAACTAACATGATGTATGTATGGTGATGCAGGTGGTGTGGAGGCCCTACTTGGGCATGGGCGATGCTGGCCAGCCCTGGGTTGTAGCGGGTCTTCCTCGCTTCAGGCGGGACGTGTGGGTCCATTGCCTGAACGAGATTGAGCCGCTGCGGCTTAGACTGGTCATGAGGACGTTGGGGCTGGCCCAGGAGTGGGTAGACGTAGATGCGCCGGCCCGCATTGGGCGGAAGACCAAGGGGAAGGCGAAGATCGTGGACTGGCGTACGCGCTTCCCAGCACAGTACCAGGACTGGCAGCAGGGCGGGGTCCCAGTAGTGTCCCACGTACAGGATAGCACAGACTACATGAGACGGTACCGAGCTACGTACGGGGACCGCCTCTCCTTGGGTGGTATGGCAGGGGTAAGTGAAATGAAACTGCTCCACCTTTCTATATGTATGCATGGGATACTAACTTATGTGTAATGCAGGATGCTCGTGATACCATGATTGCCGACCTGCGGGCCCAGTTGGCGGACGCCAGGCGACAGTTGGTGGCCATCCGACAGGAGTTGGAGATCCTGGTGAGTTTATGCAATGCATTTTTTGTGACCTGGATTTTTGATGCTTAGCCTTTGACTGACGTTTGCCCCGTGTTTCAGCGGGCCCACCAGACAGCGGCAGCCGTGATGGCTGGTGGAGCGGGTTCCAGTTCGCGGGGCCCTCCTCCGGAGGTTTCTGCCCTCCAGGAGCAGCTGGCGTACGCGGTGGCTCGGGCTGAGGAGGCCGAGCGTGACCGCGAGGCTCGAGTGAGTGCTTGCTTGGCCGCGACCCTTTTCCAGCTACTTTCCTTCTATCACTGTTCTCTTACGGTGCATGCGTGCCTTGATAGGTGGCCGAGATCCGAGAGGCCCTGGCGCGTGCTGTTCGTGCTGAGCAGGAGCGCGATGCCCGGGTGGCAGAGCGTGACGCCCGGATTGCGGAGCTAGAGGAGGAGCGGCGACGGGAGGCTAAGGAGCTTCCTCGCGACGTAGTGGATCTGCGGATCGCCCTCGAGCTGTCGAGGAGAGAGGCGATGAGGGAGAGAGAGGAGAGGGAGAGGGATAGGGAGAGCGTGGAGAGAGAGAGGGAGAGGGATAGAGAGAGAGAGAGGGAGGAGCGACAGCGGGATCAGACCGAGAGGAGGGCTCTAGAGGCCCAGCTGCTGGAGCTCCGATTGAGTCTTGGCACGGCGGAGGGGAGGCTTCGGGAGAGTGAGGAGCGGTACCAGAGGGCGAAGGAACGCGGGGCGCGACTTCGTCAGTCTGGTTCTTTTTCCATGGGCAGCTACCTGGTTTCTTCGGCCGAGGA
Organism: Amorphophallus konjac; assembly: GCA_022559845.1. NCBI lineage: Eukaryota > Viridiplantae > Streptophyta > Magnoliopsida > Alismatales > Araceae > Amorphophallus > Amorphophallus konjac. Next base: position 587,459,028 of record CM040121.1, on the reverse strand, counting down.
GCGTCGTCGCGCCTTCGAGGCTGGAGTGCCGCCGCAGGGCGAGGCGAGCACGGCTTCTCAGGGTTCACAGAGGTCGCGGAGGCCCCCTAGGGATCTCCGTCAGAGGAGGGAGGAAGGAGATGACCAGGAGGGTGACGGTGAGAGTTAGAGAGTTGCTTGTACGTCACCCTTCTCACTGTATGATGTACTTTCGACTATTATATGAAATGGAAATGGCTTTTTTGTGTTGTGTGTACTTTTCTCTCTCCCACACTTTCTTTTTTGCACTGAGTTGTCCCTTGAGGCACGCTTCGCGAGACCTTGCCCTGAGCAGCGGGGAACTATGTTTTGCACGGGGGGATTTTGTTTCCTTTCCCCCCTTTTGGGCGCGTCCAGGCGCGAGGACGCGTCTTAATCCTTGATTTTAAATTTAAAGCGACGGGTGGTCCTTTCTTCTCCCGTGCCTTACCCGCAAACGAGCTCGCCTCCCGCCGAAACGCGCTTGCCCCTTTTTTGTCTTCCTCCTCTTTTGATCGATGGAGTTCGGTGGGCCCGACCGTGGTGAAGGTGGAGAGGGACGAGGAAATCCTCGCCCAAGGAGGGACGTGCCCGATCACGGAACGGCGTCCATGGAGGAGGAAGGGCCGCTTCGGGCCCCCGAGGGACCCGAGGGGCCCGATGGCGTGGGAGGAGGTGAACACGGTCCGGTAGGTCCTCCGATCTCTTCCTCTTTTAATTCATTTTGGGTTTTGAAGTGAGCCGCGCGAGGAGGAAAGGGTTCGGCGAGTGTTGCACTCAAATGATGGACGCGTCCTAGACAGGGGACGCGTTCCTTTTGACTGATATGGGACCCCTTTCTTGGTGCAGGACATGGCAAGGACCCTGGGCCTGGCCGATGAGTGGGCGAGTGCGGACGAGCCGAGCCGCGTCAGGAAGGAGAGTCGCGGCAAGGCGAGGCTCGAGGACTGGCCCGTACGTCTCCCTGGATAGCAAGGGGGTGTACTGGTGCAGGACAGTGCCGACTTCCTGCGGCGGCAGAGAGAGAGTTACGCGGGGCTTCCCCAAGCTGGGGACACGCGTGGCATCGGCGGCTCGCGCGCCCAGCTGTCAGAGACTAGGCGGCAACTGGCCGTCGCTCAACACGAGCTGTCGCTCCTGGTAAGTTACGTGCCGCCCTTTTAACTTCAGATTTTGGAGTTTCACTGACGGCCGTTGTTTATTTTGTTCCAGCGTGCCCAGCAGACAGCGACGGTGGGAGCGGCTGGCGGATCTTCTAGCTCTTCGGCCCCTTTTCTCGAGATTGCTTCCCTCCGGGAGCAACTTGCCGGTGCGGTGGCCCGTGCGACCCGGGCGGAAGAGGAGCGTGACGCCTGGGTGGCGACTGTAGCGGAGCTGCGGCACCGTGGTGAGGAGAGACCTTCTCCAGACATCCTGGAGTTAAGGGTTCTTCTGCAGATGATGAGGAGAGAGGTAGAGAGAGAGAAGGCCGAGAGAAGGTCCGAGCGACAGCGGGATCTGACCGAGAGGAGGGCCTTGGAGGCCCAAGTGAGGGAGCTCCAGCTGGGCCTTCAGGCCGTCGTGCAGAGGCTAGGAGGGATGGAGACGCGCTACGAGAGAGCGCGAGAGTTCGGGGAGCGACTCCGCCAGTCCGGATGCTTTGCCGCCAGTGGCTTCTTCGCCACGCCAGGGGAGGAGCAGCGAGTCACTGCTGCGGAGCAGGCGCCCAGAGGCGAGGCAGGTGCTACTGCACGGGGATCCCGGAGGCTTCTGAGGGACCCTCACCTCGGGGGAGAGGAGGAGAGTGCCCGGAGAGATGAGTGATGGTGAGGATTGGCGGGCTAGTGGACCCGTCACCTCTTTATGTTTATGATGTTTTTTTGACAGCTTATGTAGAATTATGAATGGAGTGATTTGATTTTCTGATGCTTGTTTGTCCTCTTGTGCGTTCCTTCTTCCCTACACTTCTTCTCCTTTGCACTGTTCCCATGTGACGGATCTGTCGAGACTCCGCCTCGAGCAGAGAATCACGTCTTGTTGTGACCATTTTCCACGGGAATCTGCCGTCGAAGTCAATACTGACGGCCCTAGTTCCTTTTCCCGGATGTTGTGCCAAATTTTGTGGGCGTCCTCCAAAACATGATAGGGTATCCCTAGACAACATAGGGGCTATTCGTCCTATTCTTCGTCCAGTCAATCACCCTGTGTGAGTGGTGAAGCGACACATGGGGTCGCTTGGCCAGTGTCTCATTGCGAGGGCTATCATCGACAGGTGATGGAGGCAATCTTGGCCCGCACTCCTTCCATTTCTATAAATTCTTGTCCCTTTTATCCTCCCAGGTATATCGAGAGCTAACTCGAGGAGCACAAGTTCTTACGGGAGAAGAGGAGTTCAAAATTCCGAGAGTTGGATGGAGGGCGAATCTTCCCATTCCTCGAAGAGAAGCAGGTCCAGTGGTAGTAGTTCCAGAAGGCTTTCAGACCTTGAAGGGCACTTCAGCGAAAGGGCCCAATCACAACTCGTAAGCCAAGTTTTCTTGCCCTTTTCTCATTTTTTCTTCCTTTCTTGTGACCAAACCTCACCCCCATTCCTTGTATGTGTAGGTTGTGATGAAATCACAAATCTTGTGGGAGTTGGTAGTAGCGGCGTACAGGGGCCTCCCAGATTTTCAGAAGGCGAGGCTAGACGTGATGGGATTTGGTACCTTTCTTCGGATCGAGCCGATCAAGCCCGACCTGGTTCTGATCCAAGCCTTGTGTGAGAGATGGGACCCAGTGAGCCGGGCATTCCTGATGCCCTGGGGGCACATGGTGCCCAGCTTGGAGGATGTGGTCCGGATCACAAGCCTGAAGGTAGAGGGCGAGGCAGTGACCGGAGTCACTTACGCGGACTACAGAGAAGGTGCCCAGAAGTTACTGGGTCTGGACCTGGATGGTCGGAAAAATAGGTCGGTAGCTAGGGCGTCCCTCATGGATGCATTAGGGCTCACCGACACTCGTCGGCGGGATGATGAATCCTCAGAAGAGTTCATGGAAAGGATAGAAATAGGATGCCGCGCCGTGTATTGCACAGATTTCGGCAACTGGGAAAGATGTAACATAGATTTGAGGAGATTTCTCCTCTTCCTTTTGGGGAGATTGGTACTGAGCTCGAAAGGGGATGGTATCCAATGTTGCTTCCTGGAGCTGCTGTCAGACCTTGAAAGAGTAGGGTATTATGCCTGGGGAGCCGCCATGCTGGCACACTTGTTTGCAGGCCTATTCCAAGAAACGGATCGTGAGATGACTGTGAGTGGCTTCACACCATTCATCCAGGTATTTTTTTGGTTTTGCTTGTTTTGTATATATATATTTTTTTTTTGTGTTTTTGCATGGTACTGATGACCTGCGCCGAGCAGTTATGGAGCTATTATTACCTTCCCATGGGGAGAGCTCGACATTGGCGACCTGCGATGGTGCCGCTAGCCAGGCGGTGGGAACCCATCATGAGTGCGGCACCCCTAACCTACCAACTGATGGTGCTGAGGCGAGAGCTACAGGAGTTCCCTGCAGCGATGGTAAACTGGAGACCCTACTCAGACATGGTCGATGCCGACCAGCCGTGAGTTCTAGCAAGTCGTGCCCGGTTCGGACGTGAACTGTGGATGCACTGCCTGAATGAAATCGAGCCGCTCCGGCTACGATTGGTTATGAGAACCTTAGGACTGGCTCAGGAATGGGTGGATACGGCCGCGCCACCTCGTGTCGGGAGAAAGACGCGAGGACCGGCGACCTGCATTGACTGGCGCGTGCGGTTCCCTGAACAGTACGAAGACTGGCAACGGGGTGGCACGATTGTAGAATCGAAGGCACGGGACAGCGAAGACTATTTGCGTCTATATAGGACAAAGTACGCAGAACGGTTCCAACCCCGGGGACTTGTGGAGGTAGGTTTCCCCTTTTCTCTTCTCTTCTTTCTCTTTTCCTTGGTTTTCTGGTGAAAATGCTGACTTGTAAGGCCGCAGGATGTCCGGGATGCCATGATAGCGAATTTACGAACTCGCTTGGCAGAGATGGAACAACAGTTGGGCGATACCCGCGGAGCTACGAGCGCCTTGGTAGGTGTACAGTACGTTCCTAGTTAAAACCCCAGATTCCAGATGTTGGCTGCTAATTCACATGGTCGCAGCATGCCCAGATTGGCGCAGCCTCCCCAGCGATGGGAGTAGGTGGTGCCTCTTCCAGCTTGTGGATTCCCACCTCAGAACTTGACTCGCTTCATGAGCAACTTGCTCACGCCACGCAGCGTGCTGCGGAGGCAGAAGGAATGCTTCATATACAGGTAAAAGTTTCAGCGTTGAGTTCTCTTTATTTACGCCTTATCGCGTATCTGAGATGGTATACTCCACAGGAAAAGGAGACGGAAGAAGCGCTTGCCCAAGCTGCGCAGAAGGAGGCTAGGATAGCAGAACTGGAGAGGGAACTGCGGCGTCATCCTGATGACGACTCATCCAGGGATGCTATGGAACTGAGGATCACTCTCCAGTTGGAGAGGGAAGACCGTGAGAGAGAACGGACAGAGAGAGAAAGAGACGCAGAGAGAGAAAGAGCCAATACATTGACTGAAAGGGAGGAACGAAGGGCCATGGAGGCCCAACTATTCGAACTCCGAATCAGCCTTGGTCTTGCTGAACAGTGGCTGAGAGAAGGTGAGGAGCGCTACCGAAGAGCACGAGAGCGTGGCTTTCGTGTTGGTAGCTTCTCTGCTGCTTCCGTGGATCAACGCCGGGATGTGGGAATAGGAAGAGGAGTACAGAGCGGCAGGAGTACCGCTTTTCGTAGTTGGGTAGCACCTTTGAGAGTGTTTTGCCCGGAGAGTAGTGGGACGAGTAATGCAGAGAGAGAGGACGGAACTTGATGTAAATTTTTTGGTTTTTTTGGAATAAAAAACAAGGTTCGGTTTGTTTATTTTTCACCTTTGCTTCAGTTACCTGAATCCCTGCACATATCACTGAAACAAACAAATCAGAATTTATGCTCTGACTTGGCCCCTTGCTCAATAAGCAAATGGTCACTGTGACTGTCCTTGATAACTGGTCAAGGGGCCAAACCTTTATTTAACGAAGGCAAGGGAAAGATGCGGTGATGATAAATGCGACAGGCAAGCACACGAATGCAAGCGATATTAAAAATGAGATGATGCACGTAAATGCAATCATGCAAAATTGATTTGTTTTCTTTTTATATTTGACATTTTTTTTTGTTTTATCATAAAAAGATTTTTTTGTTTGCAAATATGTACATTTCTCTTTTCCATTTTTTTTTACTTTTATCATTTCAATCAATTTTTTTTTATTGCTAACGCCCGGCAAGCACCCAAATGGCACCTAACCTACGTGAGACAGGGGTTTCTTACTAACCTCCCAGGTATCCTAAGTGCACATCTAGGTTGATTTGGGCCTCTAGACCCCTCGAATGACGATCCCGCCGGCTAAGACTTACCCTGATGACAATACCGTCATACCATGCTTAGGCTCCCAGTTGCTTCCGACCACAGGGATTCACCCAAAAGGTGTTTGAGGTAGATGATTTGCCCGACCCGGGTCTGTTTCCTCACAACTCTAGATGGTATAAGATGGAACACCCTGGAACCCTAACGACCAACCGCGCGACGCTGACCCGGAATCAGACGCCGTCGCACCCATAGGTGACGCGCTTGCATTGGCCTAAGCCCGAGGTTAAACAAGAAGACATCAAGGTGGTAAACAGGGGTCTTGACCAGCCAGAAACACAGAGACTCCTTCGCAGCGATAGCTTTTGCTTTTCAAAGTAGGCAACCAAAATGTGTATATTAAAATAAGGTCGCAGACCCTGGGCAGTTTTCACCTTTCAGAAACTCCATCGAACCTTCATCTTTAGAGGGAGAAGGAAGAGCGTAGGGGATAAACCTCCTGAGAGGACCGGCAAAGCCGTTAACCCGGCGAGCGAATAAGGGCCCATTAACTCTTTCCTTTCAGACAACTTCGGACCAAATCTCGAGCATTTACATTCCACGGCCCCCCTTTGTGGATTAGACTTTTGCTTTGAGGGGTTCCGTTTATCGTACCAGGCACGGTCACGACCAGGCTTTTCTCTTGATTTTGATTTTGTATTTCTTTCTGTGAGGGAGATATAGTCGTTTGACGTTGGTGGGCTCCCTCTTCGTATGCCTGCGGGGACACTGCCCTCTTCTCGTGCTCTGATCGATGCTCGAGGAAATGGGTCCTACTCTTGCCTTTGGGGTTTGAGTTTCGGTTTCTCATGCTCAGCGTTTTAAGGGCGCCGACTGTCTCATTTGGTCGAAGAGAAAAGAATAAAGATTACAGCTTCCGGAGATCTTCTGGGTGGAGCCCCACCGTAGGTGATGCTACCGATTTTTTTGAATAAAATACATAAGTGAGCACATGTTAGCTTCCTTTGAGCGAGCATAGGCCGACGTGGCCGGACAGGGATCTCCACGGTTCTGGCAAACCAAGACCCGGTGCCTACCAAGCCTTAATGGGCCCTATCCTAACATGAAGCTTAGATGCAGGGACTTAACTACATGGTGACTGCCAGGCATCGGCATTTTGAATTTTCCATATTTTTAGTGGTTTTCAATATTTCCTTGTTTTTTGATGTTTTTTATCTTTTCATCATTTTTTTTGTTTTGTGCTAAGGGTAGTATTTCTTAAGATAAAGCCCATTCCAAGGGTGGGATAACTCGGTCCCTTCGGCGTTGACTAGCTTGTAGGCGTTGCCAGGGTGCACGGCTTGAATTACAAATGGTCCTTCCCAATTGGGTTGGAGCTTAGAACGCGGCCCTCCAGGTTTGACAAAAATTCTTTTTACGACCATCTCACCGACTTTGAATTTTCTCTCAACGACTTTCTTTTGGTAAAAGCGAGCGAGTCTATTTTGATACACACGCGCGTGTTCGGCGGCGGCCAGCCGCTTCTCATCCAAGAGTTCCAACTGGGCGAGGAGTGAATTACGACGATCGTCGAGGGGAAATTCCTCATCCAATTGTACCCTGAGAGAAGGGATCAGAGTCTCGTACGGGACTACCGCTTCCATACCATAAGTGAGGGCAAATGGAGTCTGCCCGGTGGGGGTACGGATTGAAGTGCGATAGGCCCATAGGGCTTCGATAAGCTTTTCTGGCCAGTCTGAAAACTTACTAGACTCGCAGGTTTTTTTGATGATTTTGAGCAATGTTTTATTGGTGGCCTCCGCTTGGCCGTTACCTTGTGGGTAATAAGGCGATGAATGATGCAATGTAATTGCGTACCTTTTGCAGAGGTCCTGTAGGTCCTGAGAAATGAATTGTGGCCCATTGTCGGTGACGATCGTGCTTGGGACGCCGAATCTGGCGAGAATGTTCTTCATGATGAACTTGCAGACTGTTGACGCCTTGATTTCCGCGTAAGCTTCGGCTTCGGCCCATTTGGTGAAGTATTCCGTCGCAGTAAGGATGAAAGATTTCTGCTTGGTGAGGGAATTGGGATCACCTAGGGGACCAATGATGTCGAATGCCCACATGGAGAAAGGCCATGGGGAGGATATTGGATGAAGTGAGGAAGATGGTGAATGGATTTTATCGGCGTGAAGTTGACACTTGACACACCTACGGACATAGACAGCACAATCCTCTTCCATAGTGGGCCAATAAAAGCCTTGACGAATGATCTTCTTGGCGAGCATCTGACTATTCACGTGGCCACCGCACACACCCGAGTGCGTCTCCTCTACACATTTCCAAACCTCATCGTCACCAAGACATCTTAACAGAATACCAGTAAGGCTCCTCCTATAGAGTAGACCTCCGATCAATGTGTATTTCTGAGCCACCCTTCTTATGGCTTTCTTGTCCTCTGTGGTGGCCCCTTCAGGATAAGACTGATCTTGGCAATATTTGACAATTTCATAGAACCATGGTTTCTCTTCATCGGCCAGTTCTTCTTCGGCCTCTGCCAACATGATTTCCCTCTTCTCAAGGATATCTTCCTGCAGGATCTTCCTTGCTATCCTGTCTTTGATGTTTACGTAGGAAGCATCATCGACTGCAGGGGCGTGAAGTTTGTAGATGGAAATGGACTTAAACCATCTTCCTAGAGGGAACCTTATGGATGATGCCAATGAGGCGAGGGCATCGGCGAGAATATTCTGATGACGAGGGATATGAACAAAGATCAGTTTTGTGAACAGTTTGGCAAAGGCAGCAGTGAGTTCTTGGTATGGCTTGAGTTTGGGATCGCGAGTGCGATACTTAGTGAGTACCTGGCGAAGGATGAGCTGACTGTCACCTACAACTCGCAACTCAGTGATACGTAAAGAATGAGCGAGTCCTAGGCCAGCTAGAAGGGCTTCATATTCGGCTATATTGTTGGTAACTGGAAATTTGAGCTGGTACGCCAATGGGAATGTGAGGCCTTCCGGTGACAGGAGGGCGACGCCGATTCCTTTCCCTTGAGAATTCAGAGCTCCATCAAAATATAGTGTCCACATTGGCTCATCTGATTGGTTGATGGACATTAGTTCCTCATCTGGAAACTCTGATTGGACGGGGTCGAACTTGGGAAGAGGATGGTGAGCGAGATGCTCGGCTATGGCATAGCCTTTAATCGCCTTTTGCTGGATGTAGGTGATGTCGAACTGAGAGAGAAAACTTTGCCAGCGTGCTAGCCTATCCGTAAGGACGGCTTTCTCCAGAAGGAATTTGATAGGATTCATCCGAGCAATCAAGTGGACTTCGTGAGCCAAGAAGTAGTGCTTCAATTTCTGCACTACCCAAACGAGGGCAGCACAGGTTTTCTCCATGCCGGTGTACTTCTGCTCACAGGGATTGAGAAGTTTGGACAAGTAATAGGTTGCCCGTTCCTTGCCTTCTTCATCAGCTTGTGCGAGGACGGCTCCCACGGAGTCATCCAAGACTGAGACGTAAAGGATCAGAGGTTTTTCTGGTTTGGGTGGAATGAGAACGGGTGGACTAGCCAGATATTCCTTCAACCCTTCAAAAGCTTTCTGACATTTAGAATTCCAGTGGAATTCTACTCCTGGCTTGGTCAACTCGTAGAGAGGTCTACACCTTTGTGAATGTTGAGACACAAACCGACGAATAAACTGCAACCTCCCGATTAAACCTCGGACTTCCCTCAAATTCTTGGGAGGCGGCATATCCCTGATAGCCTTGGCTTTGTCGGGATCAATCTCGATCCCTCTTTTACTCACAATGAACCCCAACAATTTACCTGATGACACACCAAACACACACTTTTTCGGGTTCATTTTCAATTGGAACTCTCTGGACCTTTGCAAGACCTTAGCCAAAACTTCTGGATGTTCCATCCTGGTCCTTGATTTTACCAATAAGTCATCCACATACACTTCCAGATATATGTGCATCATGTCATGAAATATGGCCATCATCGCTCTTTGGTAAGTAGCTCCAGCATTCTTTAACCCAAACGGCATGACCACGTAACAATATGTTCCCCAAGGGGTAGTGAATGACGTCTTTTCCTGATCCTCTTCTGCCAAACGAATTTGATTGTATCCTGAAAATCCATCCATGAAAGAGAGGGTTTCAAAACCTGCCGTGTTATCAATCAACACATCAATGTGAGGTAAGGGAAAATCATCCTTTGGACACGCGCGGTTAAGGTCCCGGAAGTCGATACAAATCTTGACTTTCCCATCTTTCTTCATGACCGGGACAATGTTCGCCACCCATTGAGGATAAAGAACGACTCTAATGAACCTGGCTTTGTGGAGCTTATCGACCTCTTCTTTCATTTTCAAAGCCATCTGGGGGTGGAAACGCCTTAACCTTTGTTTTACCGAGATGGACCCTGGTTTTAGGGTTAAACGGTGTTCGACCAAGGTTGAATCCAAACCCGGCATATCCTCGTAGCTCCATGCAAACGTGTCCTTATATTCCTTGAGGACCTCAATTAATGCCTCTTCTTCAGAGGGTGGTAGGTTGTCACTTATGAGGATGATCCTAGGGTCTTCCTCAGTCCCCAAGTTGACTTCTTTGGTGGATTCTTCTACGGCAGTTGACGGCTCGTCGAATCTCCTTATTCCGCTAGCGTATGCGCCCGCCACATCCTCATATTCTTCACCCTCATCTTCAGTGGGGCATTCTTCATTCGTGATCTCGTAGACTCCATACCCTTCATCAGATGCACAGTCGCCCTCGCATTCTATTTCGGGTAGCTGGATGGGATTTTCTAACAACTGGGGGATGGCAAGAAGGGCCTGACACCTGGCGGCCAAATCCAGAAGGAATCGACGAGGGATCTGCCTACCCTTGGATTTCTTCCTAGGTACTACCCTTGGCCTGTCATTCCTAGATTGACTGACAATATTTACAGAAGAGGAGGAAGACGAAGAGGATGGTGTAGAATGTACAGGAGAAGACCCCTCAAAGGAGGGGTAGAAAAGGTCGCTCATCGGACCTTGGACGGGTGGTCCGCAAGGCGGTACGCACCCGTGGGAGATGTAGGAGGTTTCCTCAACGAAGATGTGTTGTTGGAGAGTTTGAAAATTGACGTTTTTTTTTCGTTTTCGTTTTTAATGACAAAGCAGTGAAAAGAGATTGGAGGAGAGAGGAAAGTGGTTATGGCTAGAGGATTGTGGGGCTCGTAGAGCAGATCATGGTTGAAGACCTGGCGCGGGTCGAAAAGCCCGCGTAGGTATGTAAGCAAAGAAGGGGACCTGGGAAGATCATCAGACAATTGTCTGGCCCAGGAAGAAGATATCAGCAAAGGCTGAGACGAGTGGATGGAGAGGATGGCGGCTAATGGGCCGTTGACGGCAATGTTGAGGACGGATGAAGATCCGTCGATGACAGAGTCCTTCTGGCGAGGACGAGGATAGTTTGGAACCTTGGCAAGAGTGGTAATATTCTCTGGTATTTCGGAGATCAATGGTGGTCCTTCAAGCTGTGGAGATGAGAACATCCTTTCCAGTGCAACGGAAATGTCCCATATGTCGAACCATTTGTCCCACTCGCATTCCGGATCTTTGATCTTGCCTCTTTTGGTGATCCTCGGACATTTTTCAGCCAAATATACAGCATGTGATCCTCCATATGCTTCTCGTGGGTGATCCCCCATCTGAACAACGGGCCCTCTGTTGAAGTGGTTTGATAGAGTCCACGTGAGGGGCTTCCAATCTGCCTTGAACGGTCCTTTGAAGCCTAGGCCAAACCTGCGGTTCGGCCTAATTTCCTTTGGCGGTTTGAGCATTCCCTGTAACTGTGCGCCCAGCCCTTTTCCTTGTTGATAGCCGATGTTCCTCATAATCTCCCAACCTTTGGAGTGAAAAGGGAGACACGATGTTGTGGTTGCCCTGACCGGCTCTTTTGGTGCTAGTGGCATGCGAGATGGATCACGCACGTCCAGCAGTGACAATATGGGCCGATGAGACGGCCAAACAGAGGGCAGAGAGGTGTTGATAGCATCCACTGTGTGAAGGACAGGTGTACTGACCACTTTAATAATTCTCCCATTGTAAGGAAACTTCAGGCACTGATGGTTGGTGGATGGCACAGCGTCCATGGCTTCAATGTAAGGACGACCCAGTATAGCCTTGAATGTGGGGTCCATGTCGAGGACATGGAATTCCGTGGGAATTGCCATGGGGCCTAGTTCTGCCTTCAGAATAATCATCCCCTGCGGCGGCCTTTTGCTATTGTCATAGGCCGTGACCGTGATCGAGGAAGGTCTTATTTGTTCCTCGTCGATCCCACACAACTGAAGAGTGCTCATGGAGATCACATTTATGGACGCACCCGTGTCCACAAGACACGGGTTTATGGATACCCCATTAATTTTTATTGAAATACACAGTGCATATTTCCGAGCCTCCTTGGGAGCGAGCTCGTAGTTGTGGAACATGATGGCCGGTTGTGTGTCTGTTGGGGTCAGGACGGTTGAAATCTTCTCCACGGGGAGGTCTTCATTAACCATGACTTTTTGAAGATATTCCATCAAGGCCGCCTGGTGGGATGTGGATCTTTGAAGAAGCTCCAGGATGGAGATCCGAGCAGGCGTCTTGTCCAGGTGTTTCAATAGATCATACTGTGTTCCAGGGATAGCTTTTTTTGGTTGTTCTCCGTCATCCTTCTCTGGCTGAGATTGCTCGGGATTCTGACTGTTGTGGGGGAAAACCTTGTGGAAAATCCTTCTACTCCGGAGCACCATTGCCTGTGGCTTTTGTACCTCTGTGGGGGTAGCAGTGGGTTTTAACAGGGGTTTGAGGGGTAGTAGTGGAGGAATGGTTGATGAAGCAGGGGTGATGACGGGAGCAGGGATTCTGATGAGGGGTTTGTTAGGTGGAGGCATGGAGGAGGTAGAGGGGATATCGCGCGGATTATGAAGGATAAGGGGTTTGGAAGGTGGAGGTGGAGGTAAGGTTTGAAACGGGTAAAGGTTTTGAGGCGGATGGTGGGTGATGAGTGGTTTTGAAGGCATTAGTGGTGATGTGGTGGAGAAAGACGGGGTTATGTATGGTGGACGGATGATAAGGGGTTTAGAAGGCGTAGGGGTAAATGTGGTAGAGGTGGATGGTAAAGTGGGGGAGTGGGAGAAGGTGAGAGGGTGTGAAGGCGTAGTAGAAAGTGTCGGTTGATAGGAGGTCGGGGTGCGGATGAGAGGGCGTAATGGTAGTGGAAATGGTGAAGGTGATACCGATGCGGGTTGATGAGAGAGAGGTGCTACCCGGGCAAGGTGAGGGGGTTGCATGACGATAGGGTTGGAGGTATAAAGAATGGAGGTACTTTCCTGGTGCCACACCTGCTCTCTCCCGACTTCCGGGAAGGAGGAGATGGGGTTAACCTGATGATTGGGCTGTTGGTGCTCCGGTAGTGGATTCTGGATTATGCCCATGTCGGGCTGTTGTTGTGGGGCCTGCTGAGGCTGCTGTTGTTGTTGTGGTTGCTGCTGCTGCTGCTGTTGTAACTGCTGCTGTGGCCTCTGAGGAGGTCTCCTAGCCTTGAGAGCCGTGACGTACCGTCTCATCTCATCCCAATCTATTTGATGTTCATCATTCATATCATGGATGTAATCTTTGAAATGGAAGCAGTAATCCACTGTGTGTCCCGGCTGCCTGTGGTAGACGCAGTATTTGGAGGTATCAACATTGGGGGGCCAGGCGGGCCTTTCTCTGGGTAGGGCGAGTTGGTTTGATGCCATGAGGGCATTAAAAATATCTGCTAAGGTTTCTGGCAATGGTGGATAGTAGGCTCTCTTAGGACCGAGCGGCCTCCTTTGTTGCTGTTGGGGACCATAGTTCCCCGGGGGTGGAACTTGGTTGTACTGAAGCGGTGGTTGTTGTTGCTGAGGTTGTGGTTGTTGTTGTTGGGGTTGGCGTAATGGAGGCATATTATCCTGGGGTGGATTATTTTGGGGTGGAGGACGGAGAGGGAAAGGACCTGATTGAAGGGGTAGTCGGGGCATTTGTTGAGGCCTTGGGTTGACTGCATAGTTGGCATTGTTGACCGCACTGACTTGCTCATTTGTCACGACCCCTTCTGTGGCTCCGCCCGGGACACCAGCGCCTGTCTTTCTGACCACTTTGGGCTTCGGCGACTCAAACATGTTCATGATGGGGGAGTCTTTTAGCTGGGTTTGGATGTACCGGGCCCTTTCGTAGAGTTCCTCCATTGTAGTCAGTTTATTCATGGCCAGGACATGTCTGAACTGTGGGGTTGCATTAGACACAATCATTTTCACTTGTTCGGGCTCGGAGAGGGTATCCCTTATTCTCTCCGCCAGAGACCTCCATCTATCAGCATATCGGACAAAATCCTCGTCGGGTTTCATCTTTTCGGCCACTAGGTCGGTAATGGAGAGTGAGGGACCGACCCTATCCCTATATTTCTGCAAGAACCTTCTCTGAACTACTTCAAAATTCTCGGCCTCGCGGGGCTCCAGAGAATAGAACCACTCAAGCGCGGGACCATCCAATGATCTCCGAAAGAGGTACGCCAGGGACCTCTGATCATTTTGCCAATAGGAGGACTCATACATGAAGTCCTTGAGGTGAATGAAGGGGTTGCCGGTACCGTTGTATCTGCGGTACGTGGGCATTTCGGAAGGAGGAAGATGAATGACAGGGAGGATTGGCAAAGCAACCTCCGGGGTGGCTTTCACGTCCACCATCCTTCTTAGATTTTGAAACTGCTCGTCCATGCGGTTGAACCTATTGAGGAGCGATTGGGCGAGCTCCTCTGGGGGTGAAGGTGGCACTTGCCACAGGGGGAGAAACTGTCTCCCGGAGACTTGAGGGGGGAACCCAGAATGAGAGGGAACTGTCGGACCGCCGACAGTTGGCCCCGGCTGAAGCGGTGTCTGGGGAACAACGGGAGTTTGAGATTGTGATGGGAACTGGAATGAGGGTGGTTGTTGGCTCGCCTGACCTTGAAGCGAGGGAGACTGGATGGCTTGCGCCAATGAGGGAGATGGAATGGCCTGCACGGACTCTTGGAGAGGTGCGATGGCCGGAGTTGATTCCTGGGGCGTGGGGGAAACAGATTTTCCCTTTAGAATGGCCTGGAAGGCCCGGAGCTGTTCAGAGGTAAGCTCCGTGTTGGCGAGGACGCCCAGTAAGGAAGTGATATCCTGTGGCGGGGACGTGTCCCCGGCAGTAACATGCACCTCATGCGAGGGGTCATGAGAAGGACCCGAGTCCATAGCATAGACTCGCGGGTCGGCTGTCAAACCACGGCTAGGGTGGTTTTCCTCAGAAGACTCGTGAGACATGCTCACAGTTCTCCCAGAACGTAAAAACATACACTAGCAAGTAGGTAGCAGAGATTATCAAACAAGTGGATGCTTTTACGTCCCTTTTTTGTGTTTTGATTTTGATGATTTTTTTTTGTATTTTTAGCGAGATCCGAAGTTCACACAAAATGGGGACCCTAGTTTGTTTTTGTTTCACCGCCGTGTCAGCTAGGGTCTCTCGTCTCACCACGAACGAAATGACTAACTCCGGGGAACTTCAATGGTACAACCAGCCCAGTGAACGAAGAGGAGATTCTTCGATGTCGGGGACTTACGGAGGTCCCAGTGTAGGAGATTCTAGTCCGTTGAGAGGAATTCCCAAACGGAGAGTCCTTCCTTCACCGGGAAAGGGTGATCCTCAAAAAATGAAAAAAAGATAGAAAGGAGGAATGGATGTATGCAATGGAATGCTGACAGATATATGGAGTGGGAAAACAACAAAAATAATAGACATATAATAACAAACAACCAAACAACTGACAGTGCTGCCGTGAGCACAACGGGGGCGCGCGCGGGCGCCAAGATGGAGAGGCACGGATGGTGCCGAACTTGCAAGGGTAGCCGAGAGGAAGCAGTAGAGGTCCCACCGTGATCGCCAATCTGTGAGCGACATCACGCGGTTCGGAGAAGAGCGGGGAAGAGGAAGAAGCGGAGAGCGCGCGGGCTCCTTCTTTTTTGTTTGTTTTGTTTGCTGCAACACAGAAATGAGAGGAAAGAGAGAAGGGGCCACCACGGGAGATTGCTCCGGCGGGGCGAGCGGGACAAGCGTGATATAGCAAAATATGGGGGTTAAACGGCCATAGCGGGAAGTGACTCGCCGCGGCCTCGGGGGGACGGGAATGGTGCAAAAATTAAATAACAAGAATTGAAACGGCCATTGGGGAAGTGACTCGCCGCGGCCTCGAGAATATGAGCAGATAATAAGATGACAGAATATGAAGAGGATACAAAGAGCGGGAATTTAAACGGCCATTGGGGAAGTGACTCGCCGCGGCCTTGATGATAAGAGCAGAATATAACAGAATATAAAGAGAATATAAGAACGGAAATTTAAACGGCCATTGGGGATGTGACTCGCCGCGGCCTCGATGATATAAGCAGAATATAACAAAACATAAAGAGATTATAGGAATAGAAATTTAAACGGCCATTGGGGAAGTGACTCGCCGCGGCCTCGATGATATAAGCAGAATATAACAAAATATAAAGAGAATATAGGAGACAGAAATTTAAACGGCCATTGGGGAAGTGACTCGCCGCGGCCTCGATGACAAGGTGTGATCGCCAGGGGCCAAAAGACCCCAAAATAAGAAGGTGATCGCGCCTACCTCAAGAGCGGGAGATGGCGGGTTGCTTCTTCCTCTCCTTCCGGCCGGCCGACGGAGAGGGCTTTCCTCGGTTACCCTTGCAAAACAACGACAAACAAATAACGAGTGGATTAGAAAGATGAATGTGTAGTATTCATATCCTTGCAATAAAAATGACGAAATAACGGGAAGACACACACCTGGTTGGTGTTATCTTTTAAACCCCTCTCGGACTCGAGTAGGAGGAAAATGAGATGATGGATGCGAGATGATGAATGCAAAAGAACTACGAAGAAAAGGAAAGAGTTGGCTTATTGGATGTGCCGGTGGCGAAATTCGGCGGAGCTCCGGTAGCGTGGGGACGACGTAGAAGCGCGGTGGATGAAGACGACCTCCCTCTCGCGAGCGTGGGCACCCGAGAAGCCGGCAGAACCTCCACCTACAAAAGACCCCACGGGTTAGAAAAATGACTCCGTAGCCTCTGGGCTCCGGCAGCCTATCGGATCACTGCTTCGCTCCCCTAGAACTGAGGGGGTGGGCCTCTATTTATAGACCTCCGGAAGGTGGAGGCGTCCAGGACCCTGGACACCTCCATCAGGGCCGAAATAATATTTTATTCTATTTTTATTGATTTTTTTGGAATACTTTTGTGGAGGCGTCCAGGGTCCCGGACGCTTCAAGCAGGTCCACCGAAAACCGACGACGGCCGCACGCGGTTTGGCACAACGCGTGGTTTTGTGAGCGGCGCCTCGTGATTCAAAAATGGGCGCGTCCAGTCAGCTAGACGTCTCTAAATTTGGCTTTTTTCACACACGACAAACCGTCGTTCGGTGGCCGGCGCCCGTGAGTGAGTTCATGGAGGCGTCCAGGGGCATGGACGCCTCCAAAAGTTTATTATTTTTTTATTTTTCTTTTGTCTTTTATGCCAAGGCTGGCATTTTTATTTTTTTTATTTGTTTTTATGGAGGCGTCCAGGGACCTGGACGCCTCCATTAATATATATATAATTTTATTTATTTTTTTTGTTTTTTATGCCAACTGGCATTTTACACTTATTTTTTATTTTTGTTTTTATGGAGGCGTCCAGGGACCTGGACGCCTCCATTAATATATATATTTTTTATATTTTTATATTTGGTGTTGGGGCCCTTAGAAAAGAATAAAACAAATTAAAATCATGGGGGCGTCCAGGGGCCTGGACGCCCCCATTAAGACCCACCCGAGTCCTTTGATCGGGCGTCGGTGGCCGCCCGGCAGATATCCTTCTTGGTTCCGGAACCTCCTGATGCGTTCGACTGGTGTTGATGCCGTCCGAATGCCGTGACGAGACGATTCCGGATGCCGAAAAGGGCGGAAGAAGACTCAAGAAAAGGAAGCACTCAAGTGATTCAAAACGCGTAAGCCGTCGCGGGACGTTGTATAGTAATATGAGACTTTCTCAGGAGATGTCAGGAATGGCGTGTCTACATATAGCGGCTTAATTCCAACCGTTATAGTCAATATAGCGGTCGTCCCTGGGCCGTCATTGTTTGCCGACAAGAAAAGGGTTCAGAGGCCCGACAGTCGGTCATAGCCACGTGCTTCACGAAAAGTTGTTTGTCTGGGCGTTGACTCCTCTTTACGTATAACGGTTTTTCCAGGACCGTCATGTATATTGAACGGCCCCTCCCAGACCGTCATACATGTTTGGCGGCCTTAGTAAGACCGTCATTGTTAAGGCCACCCAGATTAGACCCCCGTGATTCCAGGCGGATTAAGAGGAGAATGTCGTTGGCAATATTGACACGATGCTCTCATTTACCGGCCTTTGACCGACCGTCATTCCCCTTAACCCCTGATTAAGCTCGAAGCCCTGGGCTCTATATATATAGCTCACGGGTTCTGACAGAAAAGGGGGGGACCATCACGAAGTGCTGTCGAACTCCAGAGGAAAGGGGGGGACCATCACGAAGTGCTGTCGAATTCCATCGCCAAATCTCACACAGCATCCGCCCGTTCGTCAGGGAGTGGGGGCCTTCTACATCCCTCGCAGGCCCCCGGTGCAGGGAACTTCACGCTTCATGTTTTTATGTTTCTAGTCCTTCTCTGTTTGCTCACCACACACACGTCTTTTCTCCACTGCATCACACATCACATACATCATTTCGTTGGCATTTATTATCTTTCCTACTGTTTCCGGCGCCCTAAACGGGGTTTCAAAACCTCCAGGTATCGCCGGGCCATGTTCTTCCTTTGCTTTATTTCAATTAGTACACCTACTACACTATCATTTAGCTAATTTCCGTTTATCTGTGTGTTTCACCGTTTGCTTTCAGGTCAGCAACCAAAAGCACGAGGCCCGCACCTTCTGGCCGGCCAGGAGGAGTGGAGGAACGGACCCGCATTCTCCCGTAGCTTCCGAGTCCCGGCGCTTTCACCGGGTGGCGATCACGGTCAACAGCTTCATCTTTCCTCCTGTTTTTTATCTCTTCAATATTATTTAACTCGAGGAGGAATAACATATCAACACATAGGTCTTAAGTTTAAACCTATGCTTGACATTGACAATCCCATAATTTGTGTCATGTAGAACAGAATTAGGATCAAACCATTGACACTTAAATATATATACATGATTGTCTTGTCCCAAATACTGAAGTTCTAAAACTTCTTCAATAATACCATAGTAGTCCAATTCCATTTCATTGTATAAATTTCCCTTCACACATACGCCGCTGTTCATCGTAGACTTATTTCGCCCATAATCCCTTGTATGAAATTTGTATCCATTCACAATATATCCCGGATAGGCACGTGTCTGGTTCGAGGGGCCATAACTTATCTGTTGTACTCTTTGATCAGTAATGAGACCTTGTTCAACCTATATTCAAATTAGAGTAGTTAAAATAATAACAATTACCTCAACATACGTAAATACAAACATATATATTCAGAGTTCACACTAACTCGGTTTCTTAGCCATTTGGAAAAAAACTTGTCGCGTTCTTTTTCAATCTCCACATCCTGGATATTTGGACATTTTTCAGCTAATTCTGAATCAAATTGTCTGCAATATAAATGTAGCACCCCGTAAAAAAATGATTAAAAAAATTGATAAAGCCAATGTATAGACTTTGTGAAGTCAATATTGTATAGACTTTGAGGAAGCCAATGTATAGACTTTGAGGAAGCCAATGTATAGACTTTGTGAAGTCAATGTTGTATAGACTTTGAGGATGTATAGACTTATGGAGTTGCTGGAAATGTGAATTAATATCTTACTCAACATAAGGTTCAATCTCGAGGCAATTCAAAAGAATATATATCTCAGCGGCGTGCAACTCTCTATCTTCGAGCGTGCGAGTCAAGCAACGTCCGAACGCACGTCCAGGATGTTTAAATATGGAGAGCCGATCGGACGATTCATCTACTCCCCCATCATCATTATGTGGAGGTCCAGTACGACGAGTTTGAATCTCTGGCTCAAAGTACATAGAACAGAAGTTCGAAATTTCTTCAAGAATGTATGCCTCAGCAATCGAACCCTCCACCTGTGCCTTGTTGCGAACTTTCATTTTTAATTCATGCATGCACCTACAACAACAAGTCAGATGGCAACAAAATGTAGCGACTATGGACGACTTATAAGTTAACAAAAATTGTCACATACCTCTCAAATGGATACATCCATCGAAATTGTACTGGACCTCCGACGATAGCCTCATATGGCAAATGAACTACCAGGTGCTCCATCGAATCAAAGAATGCCGGAGGAAATATCTTCTCTAGCTTGCAAATGGTTGTGACAACATCTTGTTCGATAGTTTGTACATCCCGAAGTCTGAGTTCAGATGCACATAAAATCTTGAAAAATTGACTCATCTCAGCTAGTGCTCCCCATATCTGCTTTGGCAACAAATCACGAAATGCAATGGGCAGTAGCCTCTCCATGAACACATGACAGTCCTGACTTTTCATACCATATATTTTCCCCTCATTAACATTCACACAATGGGCTATGTTGGATGCATATCCATCTGGGAATCTCAGTTGTTTCAACCACTGGCATACTTCCTTGATCTGTGTATCATGAAGCACATAAGTTGCTTTAGGCTGCACAGTTTTGCCATTGACACTTTGTAGTTCCAATTCTGGACGTCTACAAAGCATCTTTAAATCCATACGTGCTTTGGCGTTGTCCTTTGTTTTCCCTTTAACATTCATGATCGTATTGAACACATTATCAAAAAAATTCTTCTCGGTATGCATGACATCCAGATTGTGTCGTACAAGAAGAGTTGACCAATAAGGTAATTCCCAAAAAATGCTTTTCTTGACCCAGTTGTGATCCTTTACAAAATTAGGGAGTTGCCGTGTGCTACCAGACAATTGAACTACATCTGGTAAATTGTGCACCCGTGACGCCATATGTAGACCCGACACCCGTTGCAAGTCAGCTTCATCCATTACAACAGTATTTTTTTTAAACGAGTCTTTTTGCCTTCGAAAAGGATGGTCACTTGGTAGCAACCGCCGATGGCAATCAAACCAGCAGCTTTTCCCCCCATGTTTCAATACAAATGATTTGGTATCTTCCATACAGTAAGGACATGCTAGCCTCCCATGTGTGCTCCAACCAGATAGCATTCCATATGCAGGGAAGTCACTTATTGTCCACATCAGTGCAGCCTTCATAATAAAATTTTTCTTCCTATATGCATCATAAGTAACAACTCCATCAGTCCATAAAACTTTGAGCTCATCAATCAACGGCCTGAGATATATGTCCAAATTTTTTCCGGGACTTTTTGGACCAGGAATTACTAGGGACAAAAACAGATTTTCTCGCTTCATGCACATGTGCGGCGGAAGGTTGTACGGTGTCATGAACACTGGCCAACAAGAATAAGCTGCCACTGAACCACCGAATGGATTAAAGCCATCTGTGCACAAACCCAATCGAACATTACGTGACTCCCTTGAAAAGGCAAGATGAGTACGACTAAAGTGAGTCCAAGCTTCACCATCGGCAGGATGACTGATTATATCATCGGCACGACGTACTCTTTCGGTGTGCCATGTCATATGCCGAGCCGTCTTTGAGGACATATACAGTCGCTGCAGCCTAGGCACAAGAGGGAAGTATCGCAACGCCTTGTAAGGTACATCTTTTGCCTTTGAATTGACCCCCCCCCTTAGGTTTGAATCTGTCATGGCCACAAACTGAACATGATATCTTATCTGCATCATCTTTGTAATATAACATACAATGATTCGGACATGCATCTATTTTCACATATCCAAGTCCTAAGTCATTGACCATCTTTTTTGCACGGTAAAAAGTTTCTGGCAACTTCTCGTCTCGAGGTAACATACTCTTGATCAAGAGGAGGAGACGGTCAAAACAAGTCTCACTGATGTGAAATTCAGATTTCAAGTTCAACAACTGTGACACTGCAGACAATCGAGTGTGATTTTCACAACCATCCCACAGCGGCTCATCAGCATCCCTAAGTAGTTCATAAAATCTTCCGGCTATCTTATTGGCACTTCATCGTGAATATTAAAACTAGGACCAGCAGCATCTACAACCATATCCACGTACCCACTTGTGCCTGCAATATTGTCGGGCTCATACCTCCCGAATTGCTCACCATGACACGTCCAATTCGTATAACCATCCACGAACCCTTTCGTGTACAAATGATGTTGCACATCCCATGTTGAACACCACCTCAAGTTTCTACAACTTGAACAAGGGCAACGAATGTGACCGTCGCGATCTATTGCTGCATTTGGATTCCCCAATGCAAATTGAATGAAACTCTCAACCCCAAGCTTAAAGTCATCTGACACCACCCGGTCAACTATTCTACGATACATCCATGAACGATCTGTCGACATTTTACCTGCACCCAATAAATGACAATACACATCCTAACTTTCAAATCATTACTCATAATATTACACCCGACCCTTTCCTCATATCGTTCATCATAGACCATTTGCAGTTGGAAGAGGAATATTGATTAGATTATCACTTTTTAACCCATCCATGAAGGTTTGATCGCACAATCACTTACTATATGTGCTGCACGATTTGCTAAAAATTTCGGCATCATCTCCCCACACTTCTCCGATATACCAAATATATTTATTGATTTTGAAATTTTCTTAAACACTTACAAGTAAGTGGTTAAGAAAACACTCAAAATCAATAATGGTATATCAGAGAAGAGTGAGGAGACGCAACCGAAATTCTCAACAAACCATACAAACATATATAGTAAATGACTGCCTAAGTGCGATCAAACATTCACAGACTGTCCAAACGGGACAATTCAAGACTTTGAGGTAGATATATACATTCTCATAAATAAATGAGAACATACATATCAATCCCAAAGTCTTGAACGGGAAGGCACATTGACACGGTTTTAACGCGCTCTCCTGAGGTGCGTGTAATGTTAGGTCGCACCCACGCACCTCAACTCACAGGGAATACCCCATGCATTTATATAACATAAAATTAAATAACAACGCAATTATCATTATGCACATATCAAATTAAATAACACCCAAATTACAAAAATTTTCAAATGAATAACATCGAAGCAAAACAATCTACATTTTTGAGCTAAATTAACATCAAATTTCTATTAAAATCAGATTTAAAATTATATTTACATGCAATTAAAATCCACAAAGTTTTAAATCACAAAACGAATTTTTTGGGTATTTACCTATTGCTATAGAGAATTCTGATTTCTTTGCATTTATCCACATCTTTGTATATATGTACTACTTAAGATATGTGGTCATTCCATTTCTCTATATCTTCTTATCATCATAAGACAAGTTTCAAATGGGATCACTTTCAACCTCAGTGGAGCATGTACGGCCTCAAGAATGGTAGGACGTCCTTTTTGCATGAGAATTGCTCCCATGCCAGTTCCACTAGTATCACACTCGACTACAAAAGTTTCTGAAAAATCAGGCAAGACAAGAACTGGGGCAGTTGACATAGCCTCTTTAAGCTATAAGAAGGCTTGATGAGAAGATGGGCTCCAACTATAACTGTCCTTCTTAAGAAGATTGGTCAGAGGTGCAGCAATAAGACCATAGTTTTTAATAAATTTTCTGTAGTATCCTGTAAGCCCTAAGAATCCTCTCAAAGCCCTCACAGACAGGGGTACAGGCCAAGTACAAATGGCTTGTAGTTTAGACATGTCCATAGCAACCCCTTTTTCTGAAATAATGTGGCCAAGATACTCAATTTCTCTGACCCCAAACACACATTTAGACATTTTAGCATACAATTGGTTGTCTACTCATAGTGTCCCTCATGTGTTCTAAAGGCAGTTTTGTAAACATCATCAGGATGCATTCTAATTTGATGATAACCCGATCTCAAATCCAGCTTGGAAAAGTACTTGGACCCATGTAATATGAAATCCTGACCATTCAAGGAAAACTTCATGGACATTTGAGAAACGTTCAGGGTTATATCTCCAAGTAACTAGAGCCAAGTATTCCCCAAGATCACATCAACACTGCCAAGAGGAAGAATTAAAAAGTCTAAAGTAAATTACATGCCAGGCATCTTAAGGTTAACTCCAGGACACCAACCCTGTGAAGAGATTTGGAGACCTGCAGCTATTTTGACAGGGTGGGAATCAAAGTTTGTCACAGATAATCCCAACTTCTTTACAACATGGGGGTCCAAAAAATTATGGGTGCTCCCATTGTCAATCAAAATCAGGACAGACATGGTACCCATTTTCCCTAATACTTTCAATGTGCCCGGTGATGCTAAGTGAGTAACATATTGAGCTGACAGAGAGGGTTGTATGACAGGAGAGAATTCAATGAAGGGTTCTGGATCCACACTGTCTAAAGGAGCAAAATCACTATCATCCGGAATAAGATGCAGTAAAAAAAGTTTATGAGGTTGGCATGTGTGGCCTGGAAGCCATTTATCATCACAATTATAACATAGGCCTTTAGCCTTTCGTTCCTGCAACTGTTGTGTAGATAACTTTTTAACTGGTGGGTTTACTCCTTTAGGGGAGAATGCTGGCTGAGAGTTTGGAGTAAAAGGTTTCAGTGTCTGAGGTGCTGAAAAAATAAAGTGTGGTGAAGCTCGGCGTCTGGCAGTAAACATTTGTTCTTGAATTCTTGCCAACTCCATAGCATGTGATAAGGAATGGGGCATGAAGGAGCGAACTTCACAGGCAAGATCCTCTCGTAAACCACTCAGAAAA
Source organism: Amorphophallus konjac (assembly GCA_022559845.1). Taxonomy (NCBI): domain Eukaryota; kingdom Viridiplantae; phylum Streptophyta; class Magnoliopsida; order Alismatales; family Araceae; genus Amorphophallus; species Amorphophallus konjac. The sequence continues at coordinate 587,434,716 of CM040121.1, read as the reverse complement.
ACACCCAGCAAATGCTTCTCAGAAAGTCCAGTTATTCTATTGTACATGGTCTCAAATTGCCATTGATACGCAGCTACTGTACCCACTTGTCTGAGTTTACTCAGTTGCCCATGAGAATCCACAGAAGAAACTGCACCAAACCGTGACTCTAACCCAGCTAAAAACTCATGCAAAGAAACATATTCTTTAGAGCTAGAGAAATGCCAAAACCACTGTAAGGCCTCTCCATCCAAATAATAAGATGCTATAGTAACTCGTTGCGTATCCGAAACATTATTACAGTAAAAATAGCGATTAGCTTTGAATCGCCATTCAGCTGGGTCATAACTCCCATCAAATTTAGGGAACTCGTGCAACTTATGGCGAAAAGAACCAGGAATATCAGCCACAGCAGATAGAGAATTTTGGAATTCAAATTTCTCGAAGTTGGACTCCAAAGATTGCATCCAATTAGACATGACTCCAGCTAATCCATCAACCACTAACTAACAACTAATCCATCAGCCACTAACTAATAAAATGCAACAGGGATATCTAATTTAACTAACCCCGCTCAGAACTGAGTTATAGCTTCCGAGCTGGTTCAACGGTCTGCGACTCGGCCTGTCGAGCCACTCGAGACATGACACCCCCCTCCCACAAAGCTCCCCCTCCTCCCACCCGCCCTCCTGCTCCCACTGAGCTCCCCCCCACTGGAACCCTCTCGGATGCCCCTCCCCCCTCCCACCGAGCTCCCCGTCCCACAGAGCTCCCCCCCCTCCCACCCCCCTCCCACAGAGCTCCCCCCCCCCCACTGGAACCCTCTCGGATGCCCCTCCCCCCTCCCACTGAGCTCCCCCCCACTGGAACCCTCTCGGATGCCCCTCCCCCCTCCCACGGAGCTCCCCGTCCCACCAAGCTCCACCCCCCTCCCACAGAGCTCCCCCCTCTCCTCTGTATGCTGAACAGTCGAGCAAGATCCTGCTTCAACTCATCATTGCCCGAAGACCGAGTGATATCTATTGATCTACCAATCAAAAAGCTGCTATCATTAGTGGAGTCATTAGAATTAAATGCCACATCTGGAACCCCAAAAGATTGAGAAACAATTGATGTTGAGAATTCTGCTTGAGTTTCCTTGGAGCCACTGGAATTGGAAATAATGTTGTTTGAAGTGAGATTAGTCTGATAGTCTTTGCCAGAGCTTATATTTTTTGCTAGTAAAGGATCACTAGGCCTTGGTATCCCAAGAGGGTTATCAATGTCAACTCCAAAAAGGACATTGTTTCTCGGATCAGAAGTTGGAACTTCACTTTCCTGCATACCATCTGAACTAAAAATTAATGATTGTTGATTGAATGAAGGTTCTTTGATGGTGTTCTTGTAAACTCTGGCTATTTATTGCGTTTAGAATGTCACATGCCCAGGAAAGGAAAAATGCAGCTATCATCAAGTTCTGTCCGGGACAAGACTAGGAACATGTGTAGCATTTCACACAAGCGATTTATTTTTTTTTAAAAAATAACCTGTGTATCGTTAAACTAAACCCATGGTTGTTCAGTCCAAATCAGTCTCCGTGGGTCCGACGAGTCTCCCCAGTCTAATTCAGTCCAAATTAATCAGGAAGAAGCTACCCAGGGAGATCCCAAGTGATGTGAAATTGTTCACAGTGGCCAATTTGGCCAGGGAGTGAGACGGTCACTTAGGCCACGGGTCCAAATTATCTATGACTCCGTTAGGTGGAGTTTGGCTGGATTTGTGGGGATGAGTTTTAAAATTCTACTCATTAAAATATCTGACATCTCTATCATTTTAATCAAATGTAGTATTAAGATCTTGACGTATGCGCCCTGATAGATTTTTGGAGGAGAATAAGACATGTTCAAACTGAGTCTATTTTCGGAATTTGCGATATCTCACTCCAACGAGTTTTTAGATAGATTTTACAAATTAAAATACATCCACCTAATGTTCAAACTATATTTTACAAGAACAGCATCATAATGAGAGGGGGAGAGGGGCCACGGACAGGGGAAGAGAGGGCAGTGGAGGGGGTGGGGGAGGGCGGCCAGAGGGAGTGAGGGAGCGCGAGAGGGGAGAGGGAGAGGGAGTGAGGGAGCCGGACAGGGGAGAGAGGGCAGTGGAGGGGGTGGGGGAGGGCGGCCAGAGGGAGTGAGGGAGCGCGAGAGGGGAGAGGGAGAGGGAGTGAGGGAGCCGGACAGGGGAGAGAGGGCAGTGGAGGGGGTGGGGGAGGGTGGCCAGAGGGAGTGAGGGAGCACGAGAGGGGAGAGGGAGAGGGAGTGAGGGAGTCGGACAGGGGAGAGGGAGAGGGATTGAGGGAGGGGAACATGATCGGGAGAGAGAGAGGGAGAGCGAGGCCACTTACCGGCCGGCGGCGACGGCGACCGTGGGAAGAGGATGATGGCGGCGACGGCGACCACGACCGTGAGAGGGAGGGAGGTTGGCGAATGGCGGCGACGGCGAGGACGGCGGGGTCTCCGGTGACGGCGAGGACGGCGGCTACGGCGAGGACGGCGGCGAAGACGGCTCCTGCGGCGACGACCGCAAGCAGAGGGCAGAGGAAGAAGAGAGTGAGAGGGAGAGTGGAGGGGTGGAAATGGGGCCAGGTGGAAGAGGCGGCAGGGAGGGGCGGGAAAGGCGGAATTTTCCGACGGAAATACGAACGGAACTTATTTCCGTCTGAAATTTCAGACGGATTATTTCCGTCGGAATATCCGTCCCAAATTTGCGACGTATATAAAGACGGAATATATTCCGTCTATAATTATAGACGGATCTTCAGAGGGAGTCTGGTGTGTCCTTAATAACAACGGAATTTGTGACGGAAACTAATCCGTCACAAATACAGACGGATTTTAAGACAGAAAAATTTCCGTCTGAAACATCCGTCTGAAATCCCACTTTTTTTGGTAGTGAGAGCTGGACCCGAGGATGCCATCCACGAACTTCTTTCTCGCGTCTGGGATCCCTCCAGATGTGCGCGAAGCCCCGTAAATATTTGCCTCAGGAGCGGGTCCTCCATCTGGGCCGGAAGCTTCGGGAAAGGCGGAAGTGGAACCATCAGTCGGGGTAGACGCCCCGCTTCCACCAGTGCAGCAAGACTCGCCGCCCCTAAGTCGGAGATGCGAGCCGGCCCCTCCATCGTTATCGGGGCGACACTCGATCGCCGCTTCGCCACGGCCTTTCGGACACGACCAGACGTCTTCTCCGGTCTCGGTATCGCCTGACCAGGGGAATGGGAATCAGCTATCCACCAGCTGGAATAAACCATGTGAAAAGGGAGACCGTGGAGCCAGCATACTCACTTCAGCCACAGGAATGAGGCTACCCTCAGGCGCGATCTCCCCCTCCTCCAGAGGCTCTCCCGCTAGGGGCCCCGCCGGCACATCCTCCTGAAGGGCCTCGAACAGAAGGGCCAGCCTGCCCATGCCGACAGCGACCCCGGGCCGGTCAACTGGCGCAGTTGGAGCAGCCCCTTTCGCGGCCTCCGGCCTAATTGATTCCTGCGAAGAACCGACACAAAAAAACGGCGTCAGTAGACGACCACCAAGGCAGCCCTGCACCAACATAAAAATACACGCCTACGGCAGCAGCCTCTAGCAAGCCGAGCACATTAGCAAATGAAAAGCCTTAAAGACCGGCTCGGGCGGCCCGGTGCCTCAAGGCGCTACCTCAACAGGAGCTGCTTCGTCGGAAGAATAGTCGTAGTCTACCTCTTCCCCGGACGAAGACTCGACTGCCGCTGGTTCGGCCGGAGCCGGCAAAGGGGCCTCCACCTCAAGCTCGATGACCGGCGCCTCCTCTCGCAGACTGGGTGAGGCTGGCAGCCCAGGCTTCAGCCTCTTTCGCACATACAGCTGCGTCACCGGGGGGTACATTCGGAGGCCAAATAGCCCGGTAACCGCTCCAGCTGCACCTGTCAAAAAAAAAACGCGGGTCGTATCAAGCCCAATCGGCTCCCAAAGGATGAAAGAGGCAAAATAGGCCGACAAAGGCAGATACCTTCTTCGACCTCGGCAGACAAAGCCTTCTTCGGAGCCGCAGCCTCGCCCCCAGAGAAGAAACGCATCGTCTCCGCGCGGGGACGCAAGGCCAACTCAGGAGGGAGATCCACCATGGACGACGTAGGCGACCGCCGAGCCTCACCAGTATCGCGGCTCGGCCCGGTCTGCATGGTTGCAAATGCCTCGAAGGACGGGATAGCGGCCGCCGGTGAGGCCACTGTCGTACCCAGGGCTTCCTTAGCCCGCCTCCGCTTGGCCGCCTGTTCTCCGGCCACCTTGGCAGCAGCCAACGCCTTCTTGACAGGCGACTTCGCTCGAGGCCTTGCCTTGGCCTGCAGTGAGGGAGCCGGAGCTGCCACCGAGGCCGCCTTTGCTACGACCGCGGCCGCACCCCTGACAGGCGCGGGCATAGGAGCCGACCCCTCCACATCAGGAACGGGCGCGGACACGGGCTCTTCCACAAGGGCTGAGACAAAAAGTACATTTAAGCGTCAAGGCCCTACTTCAAAAAAGGGAGAGAGAAAACTTAAAAGGGGCGCCGACGGTCGAAGGCACTGACCGGCAGGCGGGCTGGGCTCGGGCCGAGCGACTTCAAATTCCTCGAAGGTCGGGACCCGAGGCGCTGAAGGAACGGCGGTCGAGGCTTCGGCCGCCTCCTTCTTGCGTCGCTTCGTATCCCGCTGTTTGGCCGCCTTCGCGACATCCATTGCTTTCTTCACGGGGGATTTCGCCCGGGGCCTCTTCGCGGCCTTGGGCAAAGGAACCGTGGTCGGAGCCAGCGGCGCTGCTTCAAAATATGCAGGCTTCTTTACCAGCCGGAGGAGATTCCGGTACGTGGCCATCTGCGTGCTGTCGGGATGGTCTGCAAAGAAAAGAGGGGAAAGAACGAACATGCATATACCATTAGTACTTAACTCACCGCAACAGCCGCAACGTTAAGGGACAAAGTCAAAGAGTAAGAGGGAACTGAGTACCATGAGGGCCAGTGTACAGCCGCAACGTGATCGGCCAGTAGCTCAGGGACGTCTCCTTGTCCCGACGTGCCGCCTCCCGAACTAGCCAGCAGACGTCCTCAATAGTTTGACACCGGTCCGTGAGGTTGGCCAGATCCGCGTGCTTCTGGGAAGAGAGGTGACAGAAAAGATTGAAGTGGTCCATGCCCCACCCATCAGCATAATAGTAAGGGACATGCAGGCGCTTGCCCAGGATGGAGGCCGTCACATCTTCTATCTTCATCCCATTCACCCGGAGGAGAACATAGAGCCATGTGGTATCCTTATAGTTCTCAGGCCGCCTCTCCTCCCGCCTCATAAACGTGCGATGTGGGCAGGCCACGTCCCTCTCTGGGCGCCAGCTCTTGGCAGGAGTCCCGTCTTCCTCTATGGGGAATGGGTAGTTGATGAGCTCCAGACGGTCGCTCTCCACCCGGCACAAGTCCCGCAGCGTTTTCTCGTAGTCATCCTTAGCCGCTGGGGGTAGCTCCACCTTCGGCGTCGGCCTCATGTCCCGAGCTTCCCGGCGAGCCATCAGATACGCTGCCACTTCCTTTTCCTGTCTGTTCTTGAGCCGAAGAAGATGGTCTGGCTCAATATCAAGCACGGGCACGGGCTGCCGGCTAAGGAACCTCCTTTCGGCGCCATCCCAACAGTCGGTTTTGTGTAACCGATAGAAAGCCGTCCGGGCATTCCACCACTTTATATAATCTTGGGTCACTCGGGGAACACGACCCGGGGTCGGCACTCTGAAGGAGGCGGAGTCCGCTCGGTGGAAGAAGTCCCACCAACTCCTGGCGTGCTCAGGAACTGAGCCCCCCCGGACGCTCCGCAAGGGCAGCCCGAACTGCGCATGATAAGCGGGGATATGCTGGTCATACCTGAAATTGCGACCGAACCGGAAAGGGTAATACGGCTCCAGCAACACATTCTCCCCCTTTCTGAATACCAGCACGCTCGGGCGAATTGACAGCGCCCAGTCTCGCAGTTCCGGCTTCAGTAGTGGGCGCACCACGTTCTCCTGGCTGATAGGATGAACGTACCTCTCCACCTGGTCATCTCTGCACTCCCTCTTATTATTCACAAGGGGGCTTGAATGTGCGGCCAGCGTCCAGAAATGAATGGTCCCGACCGCATCCCTGGGGACCGTTGTCAACCGGCCCCGGATGTCATACATCCGCATGGAGGTAGAGGCCGGCTCCGCACTGGCAAACTCCAGCATCCTCGATATTAGTCCCCAATCCTGGAGAACTCACGGGGCAAACTCCGGGAATAGCGAACAGACCCACGCGTTGAAGAAGTGCAGTGGGCACACATACCGGGCCTGCCTCGGAAATTGATGGGTGCTGATATCTCCCAGCGCCTTGTAGATCAAGCAAAGGGTCGCCGGGCACAGGGACAGTTTGATACCCCATGCCATCTGACATGCCGGGTAGATGGCATCCGGCCGGATAACTGTCTCGTCGCCGTACGGCATGGCAAATGAGCATAGCCAGTACGTGAGATAGGCGGCGCAGTGGGTTTGGGGATCCAAACCCATCGGGTTAGGCCCGCTTCGGCGCCCTCTAGACGGGATCTTCACGTCAAGCTTGGGCTTTGCACGCTTCTTGGGAGCCACGGCAGTACCGACGTAGGGGAATTCCTCATACCGCTTCGGCCCGTCAAAGAAATACTCCAGCCACAGAGGCATGCGCACCCTCTTCCTGTCCCCACGGGCGGGCTGCTTCCCCTTGTGCGACAGCTGGTACAGCTCCCGGTACGCCTTCATCAGGTACCGGTATGAATACCCCAGAGAATAATAGCCATCCCCGTTAGTCTCATCCTTGATTAGATCAGGGAGGCACACTTCTTCATAAGGCTCCCCGTCAATGGGTAAGCCGCTCAGCTGACTGAGACTCCATAAGTCAAGCGAAGTCTCGCCCTCCGCCGTGTAGAAAGTGTTAGTCGCTGCGCTGAACACCTCTATCATGCCGCAACAGAGGCCCTTGGAAATGGGATAGCCATATCGGGAGGCGTACACGCTGTGATAAACGCCGACCCGGACCAGCAAAGGAGCATAGTTGAACAGCACATGCTCCGTGAACTCCACCGCCCTCTCCCGGAAGGTGTGGGCGTCCTGAAGCTTCAGCTCCCCGAACCAGCCCAGTGACAGATCATACTTGAATCTGATGGCCAAACAGTCCAAGATGAAGGGCTCTTCTCTGTAGCCCCACTTCAGGGGAGACAAGAATAGGCCGAACCGAGGCGCCTCGTTGTGCACCTTCCCGGCAGACAAGTCCCATCTCGCCGGAGTAAACTGAGGCGCCCGCACCAGCTTGTCTTCAGCCGGCAGTACCCCTTCGATCCCTAGGACTGGCTTCCATTCCCGGGCTTCTCCCACCAGGTACATCGGGATACTCCGGGGAATGCTGTACAACAGGCTATCCCGGGCCTGCAGTATAGCCTGTTCAGCCTTCTTCACGACCCGGAAGTCTCGCCCTTCCCGCGAGCGAAAATGCTTCAGAAATCGAACCAGGTGCCTGTCCTTCGGGAAGTCCTTCCTGTACTCCACGGTGACCCTGGTCAAATGTGAAGCCACTGTCAACTCGGGCAAGCCTCTGGAAATCCATGGTCTCCCCGTCGGACTCAGATGACTCTGCCAAAGCGGCTATTTCTGCGTGCTCCCGGTCTAGCTCCTCCACATTGAGCCATGTAACTGCCGGCACTGGACCCCGCGGAATGAGGTCGGCACCGACAGCAGCAGCAGGAGCAGAGGAACCACTTGGGGCAGCCATTTATCTGCAAAGATACATAAACAGGAGATCAGGATAAGCCACATGCAAAAGGATGTGAAAGGCTGTAAAAGAAGGGCTTTGCTACAAGTCAAATGGACAAAATATTGCCAATTTCTGACGAAATTTCGGCAGAGTTTCCCCTAGGCCAGAGGCGTAAGGAAAAACACGGGTGCGCGTCCACAAGGAGTGACGGCCCCAACAAAGCATGGTGGGCCCCGAGAGGTAACACCAGAAGTCCACGAGGCGAAGGAGTCTTCTTCCCTAGCTAAGAATCCCTTTGGCCCCTTGGCCGGCACAGCTCCCCCTGATGCCCTCTTCACCGGCACAGCCTATTAAGGCTTCCCCGGCACACTGCCCACGGGCTCTTCCCCGGCACAGCCTCCTGCTCCTTCGCCGGCACGCCCCCGAGGGCTTCGCCGGTACACCTCTCGGTCAGTTCCCCGGCACGCCCGTTGGCCGCTTCACCGGCACGCCCCGGGCGCTCCCCGGCACACTCTGCCCCGCGCTCCCCGGCACGCCCCGAGTGCCTTCCCCGGCACGCACCCCAGCTCGCGGCCCCACCGGCACACTCGTGCCCCATGCTGCCCGACACACCCTGGTGCCCTCCTTCGCCGGCACAGCCCTACTCAGGCTTCACCGGCACACCCCGAGTGCTTCCCCGGTACACTCGGCGGCCTCTTCCCCGACACGCCCTTAAGCGGCCCTCGCCGGCACGCCCCATTACGGCCTCATCGACACGCGCTCTAGAGGCCTTCCCCGACGGGCCCCCGCGCGTCCTCCTCGGCACGCTCCGATGCCCATTCCTCGGCACGCCCTCAGGCCCGCGCACCGGCGGTAGCTCGTGACACCGGAGGCGAAGAAGGAGAGGGAAACGGAAGAGAGGCCGAGGGAGAAAGAAGAAGGAGAAAGAAAAGGCAGAGAAGCCCTATGGCTCCGCCGCCCGCCGAGGATGAAAATGGAGAAGAGAAAGGGAGGCACAAAAAAAAACGGAAGAGAAAAGAAGGGAGGCTGAGGGAGAAAATGGAAAAGAGAAGAGAGATGGGGGGGGAGGGCGGCCTTCGCGGCAGTGCCCTCACCCAATGGGGAAGACGGCGGCGACGACGACGGCCACGGCGGCGCTGCTCGGTGACGGAAAAGAAGAGGAAAGAAGAAGAAAAAGGGGGGGGGCAGTCCGAACGGGTGATCGTTCGAAGCACCCCCGCCCCCCCTATTTATAGGAAAAGAAGAAAAAAAAGAAAAGAAAAAAAGGGGGAAAAGAGGAGAATAAAGAGGAAAAGAGAAAGGGGAGGAAGAGACATAAAAAAAAAGGAGGGAAAGAAGGGAAAAAGAAAAGAAAAAAAAGGGGATAAAAAAAAGAGAGATGAGGGAAATAAAAGGAGAAAATGAAAGAAGAAAAGAAAAAAGGGGGGGGGAAACAAAATTATTATAAATATATATATATATATACTTATATACATACATGTGTGCACACACACGTATATCCATCCATATATATATATATATATATAGATACTTACGTACGCATGAATAAGGCACAAAAAAAAAGGGAGATCCTCCTGGGGAAAACATCCCATCCCCACAAGCCGGGTCGTACACGCATCCGCACAAGCAAGACAACTTTACCTATACACACTCCACCCTTGCGACGGTGCCATTCCTAGGCCAACAAACGGGCCCGTCCCCGGCACAGGCCCCGTGCCCCAGCCACCCGCTCCACACAATATTGCCATTACGGACCCTACGTCCGAGTCGGCACAAATTCTACCCTTGCGCTGGCATTAGTCCCTTGCCACCGAATAAGTCCCTTTCTGGCGCAAGGCCTCGTGCCCTAGCCACCCGCTCCACACAATATTGCCATTACGGACCCTACGTTCGAGTCGGCACAAATTCTATCCTTGGGCTGGCATTAGTCCCTTGCCACCGAATAAGTCCCTTTCTGGCGCAAGGCCTCGTGCCCTAGCCGCTCGCTCCGCACAATATGGTCATTACGGACCTTACGTCCGAATCGGCACAGATTCTCCCGTTGCGCTGGCATTCTGTTCTTGCCAACGAGTGAACCTTACCTTCCGGCGCAAGGCTTCGTGCCCTAGCCGACACTTGCGTATCACTCACTCAAAAAAGAGGGAAAAGAAAATAAAATGGGGTTAAAAATAGAGATACCCCGCCGGACTTGCCCCTGCATGGGGACAAGGGTAAAAACGGCAATAACCCGGCCGTAGCGAAAACCCGAGAGGGCGCTACGGGCAAAATTGGGTACCCCGCCACGCAAAAACCCGAAAGGGCGCGTGGGCAAAAGCAAGAGGGGGCCGGTACCGGCGAAAACCCGAAAGGGCGCTTGTATCTGTTTGGTTAGGTGCAGTATTCAGAAGGGGGGGGTGAATGAATATACCCTATTTAAAAACCTTCACCCAATTAAAAAATATGATGCTCACTAACTATCTAGAATGCTAACTAGACAGATATATCAAGTCTGAAAGACTAATTAGCAGTAGCGGAATTCAACAAACAGACAGTGAGCAACCAAAGCAAAGCGCACCTAAGTATTCATTCAAACCATTCTTTCACTCAAATAAACTTTCGCTCACTCAACAGATTAAACACTCAGAACAAGATCTGATTAAATCATTTAATGAACCTGTAATCAAACACTTGGAGCGCCCCTATGCAAACATCTAGCGGAAGCAAAAACATATAGAGAAATCAAACCACTGCACAGAGGTTTTTAGGTGGTTCGGTCCAGCAGACCTACATCCACCCCACACTCAAACAGAGTGTGGCTACCACTAGCTCACGCTAGAAACAGCAGACTCAGTCTGCAACAAATGCTGCCAAACAGCTTGACCAGAGGAACAGCCTCCCCTCTTCCTCCCAACCGGAGGGAACCACTAGTGACACCAGTCACTAGCAAACCAGAGACACACGGTCTCTCTTCCTCCAGACCTGGAGGGAACCCCTGGACTTGAATCCACAAGCCCAGAACCGGAGACAAGTCTCCCTTCCTCCAACCCGGAGGGGAAACCTAGAGACCCAAGTCTCTCTTCCTCTGAACACCAGAGGGAAGCACAACCGGAGATAAATCTCCCTTCCTCCAACCCGGAGGGAACCCACAAGCTCCCACCTGCTTGCTTGCAACCGGAGGTATCAATCTCCCTTCTCCTGAACTAACAGGAGGAACCCCGACCTCTCTACAGAGTATCGGAAACACAGCAAACCAGAAAACAAAGGAAAAACAATAAACGAAAATGACTTCAGCAAAACAGAAAGCTGAAAGATGAAGTGCACAATGTGGCTCTCAACGGAGCTGACTGGCCTGGATTTGATCCACGGTCCAGTAGACGGATCTTCAGGTAAGATCTTCCTTCTTCTTCACGAGCTCTCTCGCTCACTCTCTATCTTTCTTTCTCTTTCTTCTGATCTCCTCTCACTCTCTGCTTCTTCTTCTCTTCACACTCTTCTCAAGCTCTCTACCTCTCTTCTTCTCCTTCTACTCTTCTTCTTTCTCTTTTCTTCTTCTATCTGGATCGTGGCTCTCTGTATACGCTTTTCTTCTCGCCAACTCGATCACCTTCATCTGTGGACGAAGGTCTCATATATATAGCAGCAGCAGCAGCATCAGCCACGACGTGTGACCTCCACATTTCCAGCCCTAAGAATTCGGACCACGTGGCAGTCTCTCAGCAGGCTTTATTCCAACCTCGGATCACGTGCCCTCCTTAAGCTTCACGATCAAAGCACCTGTAAAACAGGGTATCGGATAAGTCATTAGTTTAAAGAATAACTCTGTATAGACTTATCAGAAGAACAGCATTTTAGAAGAAACCTGGACGAGGTTAGAACGAAACAACACGAGCTAACAAACGGCAACAACACGGAGACAACACGAAGACAGAATAAGGAAACGACACGAAGTGAAATGACAAAAACCGTCACGAGTTGAAAACAACACGAAGACGAACACAGAAGTTGACACGGGGTTGAACAAGTAGACGTAAAAGATGACACGAGATTCACTGGAAAATGACACGAGATGGTATACAGAAAGCAACACGAGGTGCTGCAATGTTCTGCACGCAGTGAAACAAAAACGACACGAAGACATGGAGACAGCAGTAACCGATACGAGGTGAGGTTACTAAAGCGACAACGACACGCGGTGTGGAAAACACGACACGAAGACCTGAGACGGAGAAACGACACGAAGTCATGGAGACAACAAAGTAATTTTGACACGAAGTCAAAATGACAAGAAGTAAAAATGACACGAAGACGAAATTGAAATCGACACGGGGTGAAGACAACATGAAGACGAAACAGGAACGACACTAAGTGTAACAGGAACGACACGAAGTAAAAACAGTGATCGACACGGGTTGAAAACAACACGGACTGACAACGACACGAACTGAACAGAACTAACACGTGTTGAAGACAAAAACAACACGAAGACATGATAGGGAAGATGACACGAGGTCAGATACGTCCTACACGAGAAAAGAAGAAAACGACACGAGGTAAGAAAAATAAGAATCGACACAAAGTGTGGTCAAGGCGAGAAAGACACTAAGTCAAAAACGAAGGACCAACACTCAGATAGAACCATAAAAACAACACGGAGACGTAGACACTAAAACAACACGAAGATGAAGACAAGGGAAACGACACGAGGTCTAACCTCATACAAGCTATCCTGTTACGCATGGAAATCAACACGAGGTGTCGTAAGCTCATACGACACGAGATCTTCTCGTGTTAGTGAGGGGAAACAACACGAAAACTCAAGTACAGAAACAGCACGAAGAAGATGTACAGTCTGATGTACAGACTTTGAAGAACAGTCCAAAGTATAGACTTCACGCTGTACAGACTTGGAAGACCAGTGTTGAATGTGTAGACTTGTAGTTTATCATGAAAGAAGGCCAGTGTACAGACTTGCTGTCCTCACAGCAGACGATGTAGACACTTAGCCTATGCAGACCAATGTACAGACTTAGAGACCCAAAGCCATTGTATAGACTTTGTCTAAGACAAGGCATGAGCTGACGTTGTATATACTTAGCCAATACAAACCAGTCCTATGTATAGACTTTAAGGAAATGCATGCTACAGTGCAATGTCTAGACTTGCGATGTGTTCGCCAAATGCACACTACAGTCCAATGTATGGACTTAGAAGGAAATGCATGCTACAGTGCAATGTCTAGACTTGCGATGTGTTCGCTCAATGTATCGACTTTGAGCTTGCTGTGCAGTGAATAGACTTAATGCACATAACATAAGTCTAACATAAACAATATATCAGTTGTACCAGTCACAGTCATGATGCAATCATCAAGGCACAATGTCATGAAAACACTATATCATTGCTATCATCAAAAACAATATCAATCATCGAAACCACAGCAATGAATGAATGCTTTATGCATCAGTTTAACATGTAACAAGACTGAACATCAAATATGTTAATCTAAACTGAGCAGCAAGATGACTGAACATTTGATAAACTCACATCAACAACCAATCATCAAAACCATCATCAAAACCATCATCAAAACCACAGGGGCACACAACAGTATCGGTAAGGTGGTTCAAAAAAAAAGAGAGAAGAAGAGACAAAGAGATCAACAAGCCAGGTCAGTTCCCGGCATCCTGTCGGCACTGATGAAGAGACAAAGAAGATCAACGAACCAGGTCAGTTCCCGGCATCCTGTCGGCACTGACGAAGAGACCAAGAGACCAAGAGACTAAGAGATCAATAAAGCATGTCAGTCCCCGGCATCCTGTCGGCACTGACCAAGAGACCAAGAGACCACAAACCAGGTCAGTTCCCGACACCCCGTCGGCACTGACGAAGAGACTAAGAGACAACAAACCAGGTCAGTTCCCGACACCCTGTCGGCACTGACCAAGAGACCAAGAGACCACAAACCAGGTCAGTTCCCGACACCCCGTCGGCACTGACGAAGAGACTAAGAGACAACAAACCAGGTCAGTTCCCGACACCCCGTCGGCACTGACGAAGAGACTAAGAGACAACAAACCAGGCCAGCTCCCGGCTCCTGTCGGCACTGGCGAAGAGATCAAGAGATCAACAAACCAGGTCAGTTCCCGACACCCCGTCGGCACTGACGAAGAGACTAAGAGACAACGAACCATGTCAGTGCCCGGCATCCTGTCGGCACTGGCGAAGAGACCAAGGGATCACCAAAGCGTGTCAGTTCCCGACATCCTGTCGGCACTGATGAAGAAACAAAGAGACCAATATACTACTTCAGTTCCCGGCATCCTGTCGGCACTGATGAAGAGATAAAGAGACCAATATGCTACTTCAGTTCCCGACACCCCCGTCGGCTCTAACAAAGAGACCAACAAACAACAAACCAGGTCGGTTCTCGACACCCCGTCGGCATCGACAAAGAGAGAAAAGACGAGGACACCCACGGGCATCGCCCGGCTCATCCTTCGCCTGCGCTACCCGTGGGTGGGGGGCATTTGTGGACACCAAAAATCGCGCATCTAAATGTCATGCTCGGCCCAGCATCGACAACGGCGCCGAGTGAAGAAACCCCGGAGAAACCAAGCACAAAAGGCCCCACAGCCCGTGGGCCTCAAAGAGAATCAAACGGGCCATGGCTCGTGCTCACAAAAGGCTCACAGCAACCCCGGGTACACACAACCCTTGGGGAGCCCTTCAGCGGCACCCCCTTGGGGTCCCCGGCGGCACGGCCTTCAACGGTACACCCCCCTGGGGAGCCTTCAACGGCACACCCCCCTCTTGGGGTCCCCAGCGGCACAGCCTTCAACGGCACACCCCCTGGGGAGCCTTCAACGGCACACCCCCTTGGGGTCCCCAGCGGCACAGCCTTCAACGGCACACCCCCCTGGGGAGCCTTCAACGGCACACGCCCTGGTGGAGCCCCAGCGGCACGCCCCTTCAGGCTGCCCAGCGGCACACCCCATTAGGCTGTTCAGCGGCACAGCCCATCAGAAGCTCCAGCGGCACGCCCTGGAAAGCCTTCAGCGGCACGCCCCAAAGGGCCTCCAGCGGCACGCCCTGGAAAGCCTTCAGCGGCACGCCCCAAAGGGCCTCCAGCGGCACGCCCAGCAGGGGGCTTCACCGGCACGCTCACTTCAGCGGCACACCCTGCCGCGACCTTCGCCGGCACACCCCTTTGGGGGTTCACCGGCACACCCCCAAGGGGGGGACCTTCAACGGTACGCCCCCCAGGTGGGTTCACCGGCGCACCCCCTTTGGGGCCTTCAGCGGCACATCCCTTTGAGGCTTCAGCGGTACTGCCTTTGGGGCCTTCAACGGCACGCCTAAAAGGGGCTTCAGCGGTACAGCCTGCAAAGGCTTCAGCGGCAGGCCTTTTTGGCTCCTCAGCGGCACGCCCCTTCGAAGCCCCCAGCGGCACAGCGGTGACGTTTTTTTCAACGGGCAACATGAGGCCCATGCCCTACGCATCCTTGGCGCGCAGTGGAGCCGTATGAGGTGGCAGTCGACGACTGGGCCACGTAGCCTACCCCACTGACAGCCAGGACGGAGCAGGTGAGCCACCATCATCACAGCCGGCTTCCCGCCTTCGACGGTGGTGCTCGAAGTCACCGGCTGCCCAGAGTATAAAAGACGCCCGTTTTCAACAGAAGAGGGGCATCCGGGAAGGAGATCAAGGAGGAGGGAGACACACAGACACAGAGGCAAGGAGAAGAAGAAAAGAAAGGAAGAGAGAAGAGAAGAACCCGAGCTGGGCGTGAGCCCCCTCCGGCGACCACCGCGAAGAGAGCAAGAGTAAGGGAGAGGGAAGGAGCTTAATGTAACGGGGGAGAGGGTTGGGGATAGTGGCGAAGGTCTTAGGCCCCAGTGCTTCTGCCCTCTCGCATTCCATTCTTCCTTCCGTTCTCCGTTATGGATTCTTTTTCCTTTTGGTCCACGGCCCCATTTGGGGAGTTTGCTTTTGCCATATGTATGAAGGGCCTCGCCCTCTCGATTCTCATAAATGAAAACCACCCTCTCCGGGTTTCTTTTCGATCTTCGATATTTTATGCTAGGCTTTACGGGCTTTTTGACGGACAATCCGTTCCTCCCTCTGTCTCCTCATTCCTCCGACGTCTTTAGGGTCCTCCACGTCGATGTGGGTTTCCCCCTTTTTGTTGGCCTTGGCTCCGTGAGCTCCTCACTCCCTTCTATGGCCATCTACCGTGTTCCCGGGCTTGAGGAGAAGGGGAGGTACCCTTCTTTCTTCCCAACCACTCAGTGACTAATAGACCACTCCCGGCCTTGAAATCCCCTGTCTTTCCTCCTCTTTTCCTGAACGGCCACCAAGTCTCCCCCCCCCCAGATGCTTGCAACCCTTCTAAGCCTCCCATCGGTGCACCTTTCCGGCCCTTGGCCGGCACACACTTGCCCAGCCTTCAGCGGCACGCCCCATTGGCCTTGCCCTTCAGCGGTACGCCCTGTCCAGCCTTCAGCGGTACGCCCTGTCCAGCGCTCAGCGGCACGCCCTGTCCAGCCCTCAGCGGCACGCCCTGTTCAGCCTTCAGCGGTACACCCTGTTCAGCCCTCAGCGGCACACTCTTCAGTCCTTCAGCAGCTTACTCTTTGGCCAGTCCCAGTCCATGCCTCTTAGAGGCTCTCAGTCGTCTTCGTGTTTTCCGAGGCTCTATAAAGGTGTTGCTCCTTCGGGGGCCCATCTCCAATTGTCGGGTTCCGCCACTCCATGTGGGCGCGTCCCCTTTACCTCCCTTACGTCCCGGGTCAAGGGGAGATGCTGCCGAATTTTTGCGAGAAATTAATAAACAATTAAAAGAGGCAAAAGGAGGCAACAAACGAACAGGATAATCAATGAAACCTTCCCATTAATCAAATCACTGCCGGCATCACAACGGAAACCGAACCGAACTAATTAACTACCCGGCAGCCCGAATGCCTGGCCCGCGAGAAAAGAGACCGAACCAAACGAAACAAAACAAGGGAAGAGTTTCATTTAAAACCACACAAAAGTTAAGATAAGAAGAAAAGAAAAGCCTTAAAACAAATAATCGAAAACTGATCGAGCCCCCGTTGGCCTTCAGCGGTACGCCCCATTGGCATTCAGCGACACGCTCCCCCTTGCCTTCAGCGGTACACCCCCTTTCAGCCCTCAGCGGTACGCCCCTTGTAACCTTCAGCGGTACACTCCCTTGAGCTCCAGCGGTACGCTCCATTGGCCTTCAGCGGTACGCCCCTTTGGCCTCCAGCGGTACGCCCTCATTGGCCTTCAGCGGCACGCCCCCTTGCCCTTCAGCGGTACGCCCCTTTAGTCTCCCAGCGGCACGCTCTCTGCCCAGCGGTACGCTCCCGTTTTCCCCTTCACCGGCACACTATACATATACACATATACGACCTGATAAGGGCATTAATAATAGCAAATAAATTAATAAAAATTGCACTAATCAAAGGACTTCGAATGCGTAATATTAATCACAATAAAGAGGCGGGAGGGATAATAAAAAAATATATAAATAACAAAGGAATGACAACAATAAGAACAATCATGAATAAAAGAAGAGAAATCATGCCGACCGAAGGCACGAGTAAACATTAAACCTCAGAGCGGAAGTCCCAGAAGATACGACTAAGAAAGCCCCAGATAAAAGACGTTAATGTCCACACTGCAGCCCTCTCTCTCTTCGGGACTCGGGGCAAAAAGGGAATAACAACGTTGCCCTTTCAGGTCGGGCCCGAGTCTTGGGAATTACTCCGTATGGCCAGGCTTTGACCTAACTTCGGGCCGACATCTTAATCGGACCGGATTTGTTTCCTCGTTCCGGACACCTTCCGAATCCTCATTAAAATTGCCGCATGTTCGGCAGACATTTGAAGGGATCCACTTCGGTTTTCCCATGGTGACGCTGCCACTGACTGGCGTCCGAATACGAATGGTCTACGGATGGCCGACACGGCCGACAATTTATGGTCTTGATAAAGCCTTCAGTGTGATCTACCCGTATCTCTCTCGCATAATTAGTATTACTTTTTTTTGGCCGCGGGGCCCCTAATTTCGGCAATTAATCAAGGGTATTCCCTCGTATGGGGGATGTAAATGACGTCGTGACCTTTATGGCGCGACGGGATTCGGTCCCGACACGAACCACACAATCGTCTGACGAAGTCAGATTCGAGCGCACCATGGGCTCTTCGGAGCCCGAATAAATCGTCACTTCGGTGACTGGCACGCCCACGCACTTAACAAACCAACGATCGCGCCGAGATAATTGTTAAGCGAAAAGTGCGTCCACACCGGGGTAGCACGTCCTCTCGCTTCCATAATGAAGGGATGAACGGACTCCCTCGTGTCCCACCTTCCAAGTATTAACTTTCAGTAAAAAAAAAATGACCGATCAGTCAACAGCTGGACAGCATGTCAGCACACTCCATCCACTAATGTTTAATTGAGATATCAATCACCCTGGGTTCTGAAAGACAAGGAAGGAAAAAAACAAGTTACTTTTGGAATAGAAGGGGCACTTATTTTATCTATTCCAAGTCCACCTTTATTCCGGGTTTTCCATCAAAGCACATTTGAAGCCATCAAGACTAATCCACTTTGTTTTCATAGGTTAGCCCATTTCTTATCGAAGATAATGAATAGTTAGTCCAAGTAGCTTTGTTGCTCGCGAGGGAAAGGGTGGGTTTTGATAATAAAACGAGGATAGAGCTAGTCAAAAGGAGGGCGCTAAATGCATAATAAAAATAAAAAAAATTATATTATACTATGTCATAAAAATACACGTGAATAAATTTTATCAATATATTACTCATATTAATATTTAAAGTTTAAAAATGAAATTTTCTTTTAGAAGTAAAAATACTTGAAGACGGTCGAAGGGAACGTGAAATTGATTTTTAAAATCGACAAACTCAAAAGAATCCAACTCTTAAGTTAGATAGATTCAGAAACTTAGAAACTTTGACAAACATAACTATAAAATATTAGACATAATTCATCTATTTTGAATATTCTTTAACAATCTGACATCTAATGATTCATAGTTCACGATGATAAAATTTGCATTCCCACCGTTACCCTTAGTAATACACATAAACATTCTCACCACTTTCCTTAGAAATACATAAAATTTAGTTCTATTTAATATTTAGGGTCAATGACATTTGTGAAGATAAAAGTAATATGATTCTTCGTTCACACCAAAAAAAGTAGTTAAGTGTTTTTACTTTGAGACATAAAATGTTTCCATTTTAACCGTTGACAAGGTAAGATTTAAGTTCTCATTTGTTCGGAAAAAAAAATTATGAAAAATGGGTAATAAGATTTAGACTCAACAATATAAAAAGTTCTATAAAACAATGTGCAAAAAGACATAATTAAAAGTTAAACATGATACAGAATATATATACACACTTGAAGAACCAAAACTATCAACCAAAAAAAAAACCTATGACTAGCTCCAATGCCCATGGCAAATTAATCTCCATTACTCTGACTCTTCTTTCATCGATGGCACTTGCTCTCTCATGATACAGATGATGAGAGAGAGCAACGGGCCATTGCAAAAAACATAACAACATCTCTCATCGCGTTCTCTCTCACAAGTTGTGACCATGGAGAAAAAATAAGATCCGAGAAATAGAAGGAAGAAATATCATAATATCTTTGGCAGAGAAAATAAAAAAGAGAGATAAACTTGAAAAAATAAAAATGAATCGGACCACTAAATCTTGAATCGGGCACCAAAAATCTCATAATGTACGCACACTGACTGAGTCGGAAAAAAAATCAGATAATTCTTTTATCATATATAGTATAGATATATAAGATGACTCACCCCTTTTATTCTGACTAACTAGATTTCGGGCTCATTTGGTTAGGACGGCGACCATTGAGTTTTTAAAAAAATTATTGACACCTATGTTCCCAACAACTATACAAATTCAAAGAAATTACAAATAAAAATTCCATTTATTTTTGGTAGACGCCAAGTTAGGATTAGAGGAATAATGAACCCAAGTGCTCGTTTTATCCATAATTGTGCAACAAAAGGTGAACGTGAATTTTGAAAGAGGTGGAGCGCATCGTCGACCATGCTAGAGGGGTAGGAGAGATATTTTGGTTTCAAAATCTCTTAGGGCCGTTTTGTTAACGGAATAAGTCTCGGGTAGAATAAGTTATTCCACCTTTTCATCCTTGTTCGAGTTTGATAGCAGGATTAAGTTACCATGGGTCGGTTAGGATAAAAGCCTTTATTCTAGGAATAACTCATTCTACCATTTCTTAGGAATGAGTTATTCCTAGGGTAAGAACAAGTTATCAAATTGAAAAATAGAAAAGTCAAAGAATAACTCATCATAACCCATCTCATATGAGTTATCCTAACCTATTATCAAAGTGAGCCTTAGAAGCTCCTTTGAGGGAGCTCTTCAAGATTATTTTCAACACCGTCTGGTTGTGTCTATATTATCTCACGTCCAAAAATTTATACGACGTGGAAGAATATTTGGTTGTGTGAGGATTGAAAAGTGTCATTTGAGTCTCATACTATATTTTTGCGATTTCTTTAGAGAGGAAGATTACTTGATTATCTCGATAAAATTTATAAACATTGAACTGTGTGTCAGAAGGAGTTTTAGGTCTGATCTTAAGGGATAATCTTTCGATACTTAAGTTAGTGATGTGCACAGACGAATGCTAAAGAGCAGAGAGAGAGAGAGAGAGAGAGAGAGATGAGAGTTCTAAAGGGGGAGAGAGTGCTCGAAATAGAAAATAAGTGCTCGACGAAGCAGAGCTTGAGATGGTGGCGATCACTCTGTATCAATCTCTAGTAGCATGAGCATGATTGTGCGGGCGTCTTTAGACGAGTAGCCATGTCTCTCTAGATCCGTCCGGGATCCTATTTATATCGACTGCTGTGACGTCATCTCTTTCTTGATTTGGTGAGGGAATGACTAGTGGAGCGGCGTTCTGATCGATCGTTGGAATCGTCCGTTGTCCACTTACTCGATCTATGAGGAAGGGCATCGTGATAGACATCTTAACGGCGTGAGAGTGATCTTGCGTTCATCGAGGTAAGTCCAGTAAATGTGGCCTAAAAGCTCGTTTGCTAGCGAATCTTATGGTGTTGGGACGCATATGTACGAGAATCATGCCTGTGAGTCGGTCAGTCTTGAGTGGGTCTCGATTGAGCTACGTTCTTGAACTGTGAGTCGGTTGGCGATGGCTACTATGAGCCTGATGATATCAGGCCGTATTGGGACTGGCGTTATTAGATCTTGCTGAGACTGACGGTTTTCTCCCTTCTCATGTTACATTTGGTTGGGTTTCTTATGTTGTCATGTATTCTAATCATTAGAGTCGGCTGAGTTGTAGGTTAAGATTGAGTAACTTATTCGATCAAAAGGATTGAATTAACTATTATAGGTCGGATAAGATAAAGTTATGTAATTTTTTTTATTTAGATCAAAATTCATGATAGAAAATAGACTCAGGTGGTTTGGACATGTGATTCGTCGCCCTAACTCAACACTAGTTAAAAGATGTGATCGAATCTTAGTGGATGTTAGTAAAAGAGCTCGGAGAAGGCCTAAAATGAGATGGTGCGATGTTATTAGGAAGTACATTAGTTTCTTGGGTTTAAATATGAATATATAACTTGATAGAAATCTTTGGCAGAACAGGATTCACGTAGATGACCCTAAGGTTATGTTTGGTATTGGGATAAGTTGTAGTGGGAATAGGTGTAAGTCATTCTGGGTTAATTTATTTCTATTCTTATTCTCATATGCGTTTGATATGCGAGAGGATAAGTATGTTAGTATTCATATTATTTGTTTGGTAAAAAATAGGGATAAGAACGAGAATAAGTGGTAAAAATAGACTATTTTACCCTTCTTATCATGGGTTAAAAGACAATGTTATTCTTCGTTTGCTTGAAATTAAAATGACTTAATTTCTTTTCAAATCTTCAAGTTATATTTAATTAATAATAACAATTATGATTATGATTAATGATAAACTTAATTAATTATATTTGATGATCTTGATTTCTAATAATAAAAATATTATCAAATTAATTTTTTTGATTAGTTATGATTAGCATACTTAAAATTAGTATTTAAGGTATTTTTAAGTTTCTAATAATAATTAATGACAATGATATTATTATTTTAAAATATTAACAAATTAATTTTTTGATTAGTTATGATTAACATAAATAAAATTAGTATTTAAGGTATTTTTCAGTTTCTAATAATAATTAATGACAATGATATTATTATTTTAAAATTATTTTCTTTTGATTGATGATTAATTAACAATATTATAGGATTTGTTAATGTGTTTATCAATTCTACTCTTGATTATTAGTATTGATAAATTAATAATTTTATCAAATCATCATCAATAGTAATAATATTTTTAATAACAATTAATAATAATGGCATATTAATATTGATATATTATGATATATTAATAATGATATATTAATATTAATAATGATATATTAATAATGATATATTAATAATGATATATTATGATATATTAATTATGATATATTAATAAAAATGATATATTAATAATGGTATATTATTATTTTAATTATAGTTTTTTAATAATAATTAATAATAATGATATATTAATATTGAGATATTATGATATATTAATAATGATATATTAATAATAATATATTATGATATATTAATAATAATGATGCATTACTAATGATATATTATTATTTTAATAATATTTTTTAATAATCATCAATAATAATATGATTTTTATAATAATTATTACTAATTATATTATTTTTATGTGAGATGTAGAGGGAGGGAGAAGAGAGAGAGGGCGGTGATAAGAGAGGGAGAGAGAATGGGGTTAGAGATGAGGGATAACTCATTCCACCTTTTTGTAGGAATGAGTTATCCCCGTATTAACCCTGTATTTAAGGTTATCCTCATTCTACTTAATCTCGTATATTCTCGTCAATTTTTGCCATACCAAACGAAGGATGGGGTTGAAACGAGGATATCCCCGCTTATCCCCGCGGTATCCCGATACCAAACATGCCCTATATCATTAGGATAAGGCTCTGACGATGACGATGACGATAGATTTTTATTTATTTATTATTTATTATTCTAAGTAGAATAAGAAACTAACTATCAAATTGGATTAGACTTATTCTTGGCATAAATAACGTACCCGGACTCACCGGTTATCAAAATGGCCAGGGTAGAACAAGGGATGTCAAAAATACCTGCAAATCCGATTACTCGCATCACCCGACTCATAATGGGTTGGGTAATACCCAAATAAACGGATATGGATTCGGGTTCGATTATGTTTAAAATACATGTTTCATATTTGGATAGGGTATAGATTTAGTGCACCCGAATCCATACCCGATCCGAACCCGCTCTTAATAATTTATTGTGCATGTTAGGTCTATGATTTTGACATGAACTTAACCTATTGTCTGTCTTGTTGAGTTTGTGAGCTTAGACTTCTTACTAAATTATAAAGACATTTTTATAAAATATAAAAATTGTTTTAGAAAGGAAAGAATCGACCGAATTTCTATTTTTCTAATTCTCATAAATCTCACGTTTCTGCGCCATATCCGTGACGGATATACCAATATCCATATCAATAAAAATAATAGAGTATTATCTGAATATGATATTTATAAAATTTTAGCCGATAGAATATGATATTAATCTACCCAAGTTAGAATTAGATCCATCTACCTCCCTACGTAGAATAGGATAACCATGACCCAAGAGGATAAGATTTTGAAATCTTCATATTATAATCACACAAAGGCAACGGTGCATTCGAAACTCAAAAGTGCTGTCCACGATCCTGGGATTGGGAGTAGATCTCCATCTCCAACGAGCACCGACGTGTCTGCCCATGGCGGGAATAAGAAGTTTTCCGGGCAAAAACAAATGCATGGTGATCAGCTTGGGGGGGGGGGGGGGGCGAGCGAGGGGCGCGCTCGGCACGATGAGAACCCCAGAGAGAGAGAGAGAGAGACCCGGTCAAGGTGGAGCGGGTGTGGCCGAGCACGGACGTGGAGTCCGCCCCGCCATGAATTTGCACGGGGCGCCCCGTCCCCCGCCGCCGGCATGCGCAAACCCCTCCAGGGGGCCGTGACCGTCCCCGTGGGCACCCGGAGCTACTGATCCAGAAAAATAGAAGAATAACGAGAAAAATAGCAAAAAAGAACTGGTTTGGAGAGAGATGGCGGAAAAATAGCAACTTTCCGAGAGGGTGAGAGAGTGCAGAGGTGGAGAGAGAGAGATAGACAGAGGGAGGGAAAGAAAGACAGTGCGTGAGCGTGCGGAAGCCGGCGCCCCCGGCCCACCTCTTCTCCTGGAGGAAGAAGCCGGCGGAGGACGGCCTTGTGAGGAAGAAGGCCGGTGCAGAGGCGGAGGAAGTAATCGAAGCAAAAGAGGGCCGCAGCGGCAGCAGACTGCGGCGGCAGCGGCAGCAGACTGCGGCAGCAGCGGGTACAATCCTCCATTGCTGCTTGGTCCTATCTTTTTCCTAGTGGAGTCTTCGAGATCACGCGCTGCCCCTCCCCTCCCTCCCCCAGTTGTGTGTTCGCGGTGGTTCCCTCAAAAACACGCAAATTCCCGCCTGCGTTGGTAAGAAACTCTCCAAAGTCCCCACCTTTGCAAAGCATCTTCTTTTCCCTTTCTTGTCTTTTTGGTTCATTACTCGGAAATAAGATTTCTTTGGGTCTCTGGATTCCTTTTACTTCCGTTTTATGTATTTGATTCACGTCTGCCAGATAGACTGCAAGGGAGCTTCTGATCATCAAATGAGATCGCCCTGCTCTTCTCAGGCGGCAATTTTGTAGAGAATTCCAGCTGCCGCCATTCATTGCCACCGTTTTCCCCTTTGCTTTGTGGGCAAGACTGCTGAGGGAATGTATATAGAGGTGAATTGTGGGTGTTTTTTCTTAGTGAGGGGGAATTTACCTCTCTGGTTCCTGGATTGAGTGGAACCAGAAGAGGGTAGGCAGGGTGTTCCTTCAGCGTGGAATCCTGGCGGCTGAGGGCTTTGTCCGGGCATTCCTGCAGGCAGCGTTGACGGCAACAGCGAGCTCATCTGGATCCTGGAGATATGGTGGGCAGATGGAATTGGTCCCAGTTCCAGCTGCACAAGGTCCTCTGGGTTGTGTTCATGGTCTACATGCAGAGCTACAATTGCTTCTCACTAAACCTTGATGGTATGCAATAAGCAATGATCCTTCTGGTGTTTCATTTACCTTTTTGCATCTCTTCTTTTCCCCTTGTAGGAAGAGAATCTTAAGATGGGTTCTGTGGTGTTGATCGGGGATGCAGGTGTGACATTGCTGGAATTCCGGTCGAGAGTGGAGACTGATCCTTATGGAGCCTTGCAGAATTGGAATCCTGAGGATGACAACCCATGCAATTGGTTGGGCATTCATTGCATTGATGGTAAAGTAGCGATGTTGTAAGTATGTCATCCTCTTTTTTCTTCTTTTGATTTCTTGTATCTCTGCACTTGAATCATGACATTGATGTTTCTGGTCTTGTCCAGGAAACTTTTAGATCCCCAAATCATTGGTACAAAAATATGAACCACTACAAAGAATTAAAGTTGTTGGTTATAACTTATGCAACTGGAAAAAAAATTCTTGCATCTAATTGCTCCAGGATTGTTTGACCTTCTTTTTGTATTCTGTTCTTTCTTCTTTTTCCAAGATAATGATCCTACAGAGGTTAATTTCAGCATGCAGTTATATCTTTGTGGAAAGATGTCATTCAATGACTTTGTCTAAAGTGGTTGGCTGTTTGTTGAAGTCTTGTAACCTGCATGATAAATGGTTTATTGATTGTAATTCTAGGCTACTGTGACTTTCAAAAAAAGTTCTATGCCATTGTGGATTTTTTTTTTTTTGGGTTTAGACATGTTATATTATACAAATTTGGCACGAGTTATTTAGGCAAAGTCGACATTTTACTCTTTGATAAATGGGTCTGAATGCTCTTGGAAGGCAATTGTATCTGACAGATCCTAGTGGGTGAATGCAGCCTCTGTCAGTGATAAAACCTTTTATTTGGAAATTTCTGTTTATACTTGTTGACTTCTGTGCTTTCCAGATTCCTGGGGAACAGTTACCATAATTTGGACATTGTTCCAATATTGATACTTATTTTAGTACTTGATTATGATTTATTTGTAGGAATTTGCAAGCGCTGTCCCTGAGAGGAATGCTGGCACCTGAGCTTGGGAAACTTACCCATTTGCGAGCACTGTGAGTGTTCTTTTGGTCTCTTGTCTAAAATCCGAGTTACAAATACTTTAAAAAGCTGTCTTCTATTGTTTTCAACGACAATCATTTCCTACTTTTCTTCAGTGTGATATATGTAGCAACAAATTTTTTTCTTTTTTTTCTTCTGATGACCGGGGGAAACCCACCCCCACGGTTCCACCACCAATGTTAGTGTGCGGCCACTTTGGACCTATGAACCCTACCGCTTACACATCATGTCCGCTGGCTGGGACAAGGGGCGGGCATGGTAAAACCCCTGAGCGGTGCTACCTAGACCCAAGCGAGGGAACCGCCCGTGGGTGTGGACACTGTGGCAAAGGCACACTGTGCTTAGCTGCCGAGAGGAATTGAACCTGTGACCTCGTTGTCACCAATGAAGTTTAGAACCAGTCAACCCACTCCTCGGGTCCGTGATGTATATAGCAACATGCAGTTGAATTACAAGGGCACTAAAGATATTCATTGCTAATGACACTGCCTTCCAATCACCTGCTGGTTAATTCAGTTAGATGTAATATCTCAAACATATGTGATGTTGTGCCATCTGGAGACTTCTAGAGGAGACAAACACTTGGACTATATTTGTGGTATTGGGTTCTTGTAATCAGACAACTCGATTACTTGAGCTGTTGAGCACATTTTTCTGCAGTTCATCTATCTGCTGTTTTGCCACTGTTGTCCACAGACAGACAGGCAGACAGCCAGTTCAAATTCTTAAGCAAAAAGAAGTTTTATGTGGGTTAGGAACCTGTTTTGCATTGGATTAGGAACTTTGCACAATTCCAATATGACTAGGAGTGAATTCTAAATAGAATAAGTAGTGTTTTGTCCAGAATGACAGTGAATCATAAATTTGATGAACAGAGTGAGGGCATTCCTGTCCAGTTGGAGATTAGTTTACTTGCCAATTCAAATTGTTGACCATAACGAAGTTTTATGTAGGTTAGGAACCTGTTTTACATTGGATTACCAACTTTACAGGATCCCAATATGACTAGGGATTCATTCTAAATTGAATAAGTAGTGTTTGTCCAGAATGGCAGTGAATCATAAATTTGATGAATAGAGCGAGGGCATTCCTGTCTAGTTGGAGATTAGTCTACTATGATTCATAATTTTAGCCAACCAAATGAAGATTTGAAAAAGTGCAAAAGACAATGAAAGGAAATTTCAAGAGCTTTTCTATGTTTTAAGTCAACTGGTGCTTTCTGCTAGAAGTTATGGCCTTCAAAAGTCCTGTCTACAAAAATGTCTATCTTTGTGGATATTTTGCATTTTTAGCATGGTTAAGTGGCCAAATTTCAAGAAGTGGGAAAGTTGTAGGGTCTTCATGGGGCTTTCAATTATATAAAAATTAGATCGTTATGGAATTTCTCTGAAGTGTATGGTTCACATGAGTTTATTGATCATACAACATCTATTCTAAAAATACATTGCTGCAATTTCTCAAGCTTTGGAAACTCGAGGTATTCCAGGATCAGTCTTGATAACAACCATGAACTAATGAAGTCAACACAGCCTGGACTTATGCTAAAGCTGTAGATTTTAGGTAATGGTATCCAATAAATGGTCTGATAGGGCCTTAATATCTGTGGCCCTTAATGTGGATCAATTATTTTGTCAGAATTTTCTTTCCACCTTTTGCTCGATGACCTTGGTGACAAGAAGTCCTTTAGACACCCTAGTAAGGAAGCTATTCAACGTGGGTATCTTAATTAACAATGATTATCTACTGAAACATCTGACATAATCATAACCCAATCATCAACAAATGAGACATTGAAAAGCCTTCTAAAATTTTAAAGCTTAGCTGCTTCTCTTTCTTATTTGTTAGGATTGCTTGTGCAATGTAGACTTTTGAAATGAAACACCTTTCAACTACTTTTGCATTTGCCTTGCTTCTGGAATCTTGTCTCCTGGGATTCAATCAGGAATTATGTTTTCTCAAATTGTATTTGCAGTATCCTGCATAAGAACAATTTTTATGGGTTCATTCCCATGGAGATTGGGAGGCTAACTATGTTGGAGATCTTAGACCTGAGGGGCAATAATCTAAGTGGCAAAATTCCAAAGGAAATTGGGGAGATATCATCTCTTAAGCACATGTAAGACTTTTGGTAGTAATTCATACTTGTATTTGACTTCATTGTGAAAACAAAGTAACGCTTATTTATTTTTCGTGTATTCCAGTCTGCTCTGTAATAATAGCTTCCATGGTACCATGCCTTCATTTTTGGAAAAGCTTAATTTGCTTTCTGAATTGCAAGTTGATGATTGTCCATTGCTTGACATGGAGGTCGGAGTTAGTTGCTTGAACAGGAAACTCGGGCACTGGTAAGGAAATTCCTCAGTTATTTATTTTAACTGCTATGAGACGTCTGGATTTTGGACTAAAATGGTCACTCTTTTTCCTTTTTCACACTATTCTGATGCCTAATTTGATGTTTCATTATTCACCATTAATTTCTATGAAACAGTGTCAATTCTATCTTATTTTTTTCCAATGGTTGTGACTTGATCAATATTCCTTTTGGACTTCTGCCAAGTCTATTGTCAAGTCTTTATTACTTGTCATTCCACTTACTAGTGAATTTAATGAATTTGTGTACACATGTGAATGTTCAGTGGAACTGTTGAGCCATAAAGTGAAAGTGATAGATGTATGTTATAAATCCAATCCACATATCATATGACACCGTGAGCATACTTCAAAAGCTGATTCTGTCTTAAGACTTTTGAACCAAAGCTCTCCAAGGGGACTATTTTGATGTCGTCAGATGTTGCTGGACCTAATGGTCTAGTGATGCACAGAAAAGAATGTTGCCAGAGAATTTTCTTTCCCTCAAGATGCAATTGCAGATCAAACGAGTCAATATTCAAGAATGCAACCGCAGCTGGTTTTTGAACTTGAATTTTTATTCTTATATGGGGGTGTATCTAGAGTGTTTTTTAAGCATCTGCATGGGCTGCATACTGTGGTGGGAATAGCGCAGCCAGAGTTTTTTAACATTTCTATGTTACATCTAATCTCTATAGTGGGGTAGGAAGAGAGATGGATTCTTCTTCTGGGATTTTGAGTTTCTTTGTAATTTCTCTTTTGTGTGTGTGATCTTGAACTGTAGCCAGGTAGTGTTGCTATAGTAGTGAGGAACTTCTCCTTCTTCAGAACAAAGTAAAATTTGCAACGTTGCTCCTCCTCCCCAACCCCCCACCCAAGAAAAAAAGGTAAGAGAGGGAGAGAAAAACTGATATATGCATCCTTTTCAGCTTGTGGCGGAGGAGTTTGCAGAAGCTGAGGAAGGCAAACCTTTTTATGATGCCACGTAAGAAGAAATTTGTGGGGTTCCTTGACATGTAAGCCCTTTCATTTCTATTCCCTTTTTATTCTTTCAGTGCTTCATTCCTGTAATGAAGCGTTTTCTTCTGAAGGTTTGGTTTCGAAGATGGCACTTCACCTCGCAATGGAAGGGACTATGGTGAAAATTTATTGAGTAAAGCTTCTCTATTGTTTCTCCCTTTTTGCAGTATGAAGTCTTAGTTAATCCTGTACTTTTTGTGCAGGCCCTACAGTGACATATTTAATCGAAAATGAACATCATTACGTCAAGTCTGCCCGTCGCAGGCTGCTCCAAGAAGCCAGTAATCTTCCTGCTGTTACTCCAAATGTTGCTCTTTCTCAAGAGATTGTGGTACTTTCATCTACAGGAAGTGGCTCATTTCCTGCTGTACCATATCCAAAGAGTGCAAATTTTAAACCTGCCCTGCCTTCAGTTATTCCAGTAAATAATTCCCCCAAATCTATCCTGTCTGCTGGCAGTGCTGCAAAACCAAGCAACTCAGCGGAAAGTGAATCTAGTGGAATAGGAAGAACATGGGCATACATTCTTGTGCTGCCAGGGACAGCTTTGATAATTACTATAGCTGCAGGCATGTTTATGATGTTTCGGGCCCATGCAAAGACAGCAATAGGCCCTTGGAGGACGGGATTAAGCGGTCAGCTGCAGAAGGCATTTATAGCAGGTGAGTTTGGCCTTGACTTCCACATCCAGGAACATGGAGGATTATTGAGGAGCTTTGGAGCCATGCTGATGCATGTGAATGTTGAGTAGAATGTGCAATCTTATTGTCAATTTCAACTATTATCTTCCAATTAACTATGATTTTATAGACTTCATATTTATGCAACTATGTAATGTTGTTGTTAATGCTCTCTTCATTGGCTTATCTACCTTGCTTCCTTCCCGAATCCAGTTATGATTGCATATTGTGTAGTTATGATATTCTTTGAGTTGGCCATCCTAGTTCGTTTCAGCTTTGTTATGTTGCCAGTTGGCTGAGTTTTTTCTTTCTGTTATCCATAGAAAAGGAGCCATTTTCTTGACCAACTTCATTGAAGTTGAAATTGTACGAGGTGATTGTAGCTTTTGTGGATTATCTGACTAAAACTTCTGTGTTCAATTGATTGCTTTCTCAGTGTATTTTTTTCAGATGCACCTACCTGCTGCATAAAGTATCATTCTATAAATTTTGGTGCATTCATCCGCTAAACTTTAGCTGTATGCTGTTCATGTTAGCCGGGTTGTGTTATGGGGGGAAAGATCTGCAGTAACGTGCAGCTTTTGTAGATTCTCTTGACTAAAGTATTCGAATGGTTGGGGCCCAGTAATCCTTTGTAACTGCTTTCACAGTTTATTCTTCCCCCATCATTCAGTGTAAGGCTGTAAGCTTGTTGAAGCTCACTGAGGAACACAAATGTGTAGATATATTATGACCAATGCTAGTTATGTTTACCTGTATTGGATGTATAACTGCTTCGACATTGACACAACAAGACTTCTTTCCACGCATTTTATGTCTATCTAATGTTCTTGGCCTATTTCTATTATTTTCTTTGAGGATGACCAACTTATATTAACGGTATGGTTAGAACAAGGGAAATTACTTGAAGCCTTCCATTCAATAAAACAAGAATCATCTACATGTGCAATGAGGATAAAGAAAAAGGGAAATATTCCCTGTGCTTTAGATGATATTTACAATGTCCGGTCATGAATATCAAAAGCCCCCATAGGGAGATAACAAGTGATGGAGATCCTTTTGAACAATGGGTGTCCAATCTGCTGTTCCCAAGGAAGTAGATATCAGCATTGGCGGATGAATAGGTTGCCTCTTCGCTGCTTTGAGTCAGAATCAAAATCTGTCAGTTGACACTGATTCTGACAGGTCAGATCATGAACTTTCATGGATTCAGGGGATTCTCAATGCAAATTGCCAGTTATCTTAAAACATAAATCTAGCAACATATATTTTGGCCTTTGGTTTTGTGTAGTCTTGCAGATAATATTTTGAATTTTGCATTTAAAAAGTTGTATTTTTGTGAAACATGGAAACATCATTGTTCACATGAAACTGAAATGTTGTGATCACAGATGCATTGCATGCCTTCTATTTAGTAAAGGTACATCAGGTTGAGCAGAAGAGGACGGACTTTTAATACTTGAGAAATAAGGTCAAACTTCAACTTTAGTTAGTCCAGCTTGATGTATAGCTACTCAGCATATGTTATGATATTTTTCTATTGATAGGGAGTATGAATAGAATTTGATCAGCTAAGTAGGTAGCGGTGAAAAATACAGCAATAGAAGTTATGGTGTCAAATTTCATTTTTTTAATAGTAAATGCAGGTCCACATCACTTGACAGCTGAAATCACTTTTGAGTCAGACAGTGTTTTCCCTTGTTGACAATCAGATCTGAATTTAGCTAGATAAAATTACATTTTGCTGGGAATAAAATGTATTTGCTCCAGTTTATCGCCGCAGTCACCAACAGGTCAAGCCTTGTGTAGGAAGGGATGAGAGAGGGAAAAACGTAGGGAAAGAGGAACTGAATGGCTGAAAATGCTTGTTTTTTCTTTGTTAGAGGTTCGGCTCTAACCCAAGACCTAGGAGTTAAGTTGAGGGAATCCCCCACATGTATAGAGGAAAGACTCCTATGAATTTCCAATATAGGACTAAACCACAACACCCCCCCTCGCGTCAAACCAACTGGTTTGGGGCGCATCACGGGTAGGGCTAAGTGTCCATATATGGATCCAATGGGTAAACGAGGCTCTGACTCCATATTAGAGGCCTGAACTCTTTCCCAAAACCTAGGCATTGAGTTGAGGGAATTCCCCACATGTAGAGAGGAAAGACTCCCATGGATTTCCAATATAGGACTAAACCACAACATTCTTTAATGAAATTTGTGAACACATGGAACAGAGATGTCTGAGTTGTGCAAACTTTGCTTCAGTCCAGACTGTCATAATAATGTTTTGCTTGGGCATTTGAAGCAGTATCCATATAATCATAGGGTTGAACATGCTATAACTGTTCATGTTATTGAACTGAACCGCCGATCCAAAACACAAATTAGTAGCAAGGAATTAAAAACTGGTATTTGGAATGAACAGTATTAGCAGATTTTGGTTGCGATTCCAGTTCTAGAGCTGGTTTTGGACAGGAATGAGCTGGTTCTTGGTGATTTGTCACCATTGGCACTGAGCCAGTTCTGGCCAATTTAAATCTGCTTCTGATTTTGTTCAACCAGTTCTGCTGGTTTTCAATTCCATGGTTTGTAGGTGGACATGTAACTAAAATTGGCACAGAATGGCTCATAAATACTGGGTGTGGGACTAAATGGCTTTCACTAATTCTCCCTTCCCTTATGATGAACTGGGTAGAGTTGTGTAACGAGTGACTCCTGAAATGGAGAAGTCAAGCATGGGGGGACCCCATAAACAATCTAGCTCTGATACTGTCACGAACCAAATTAACTCAAAACGTGCTCAATAACAGTTCATTTGGTTTTCTTTCTTTGTCAAGTTTCAACAGAGTGGAAACAAGTTTCCTACCTGATAACATTAGAAATACCATCTAGCCATCTTATTAGTGGCATGCGAGCATTATTCTTATGAAAGGAAACATGCATGTACGATAATGAAAGGAAATTAATAAGTTTCCACAAAAGAAATGCTTAAATGATATTTGGACATTGTGCATATTGCCTCATGTAAAATGCTCTTATCAATGCCCGAATGTTCAAGTAAATTCTACAATCTTGTAGCCATAAATTGCAATACACCTCATGGCTGGAAGTCTCTATCATTGGTACTTCTGTATTTCTCATATGGGGTTTCCACTGTCTCCTCTCAGGTGTTCCAAAACTTAATCGAGCTGAGCTGGAGGCTGCTTGTGAAGATTTCAGCAACATTATTGAAACTCTTCCAGATTACACAGTTTTCAAGGGCACGTTATCAAGTGGAGTTGAAATATCAGTTATGTCTACTGCAATAAAGTCTTCAAAAGACTGGCCAAAAAGTGCAGAAATGCTTTTCCAGAAAAAGGTCTAGAATCTTGGTATTCTTTGTGATCATGTTGTCTTTTGTTGCAAATGCCTTGAAATCCATTTCCATAAACCTAAGGCTAAATTATCTTCTGTGATGTTTTGAATCTATAGATAGATACTTTATCACGATTGAACCACAAAAATTATGTCAATCTGCTTGGATATTGTGAGGAGAATGAGCCTTTTTTGAGGATGATGGCATTTGAATATGCTCCTAATGGGACGTTATCTGAACATCTTCATGGTAATCAGAACTGCAGGATCATAAATACTTCTAAACTTTACATCTGAATTGACAAAATCAGAAATGACTAGATAGTTGAATTTCCTTTGCTTTTGCAGTCAAAGAACTAGAGCACCTGGATTGGGGTGTCCGGATGAGGATTATTATGGGAATTGCATACTGTCTCCAATACATGCACCACGATCTCAACCCACCTGTTGTGCATCCCAATCTGCGGTCAAATGCTATATTTCTGACAGATGATTATGCAGCTAAGGTATGTATACTATTTTCCCATCATTTCTCAAACAAATATGGAGACATTCACATAATTTTCCACAGATTGCTGAGATTGGATTTTGGAAAGAGATTGCTGCTAAAGGGAAGCTATCTGAAGAAGATGACATTAGCATCTCTGAATCACCATCTACCCATCCTGGAAGCAATATTTATGAATTTGGAATACTTTTGTTGGAAATCATATCTGGAAAGCAACCTTATTCTGAGGAACAAGGCTCTGTTGTAAGCTGGGTAAGCTCTGAAACTTTGTCATTACAACAGGATGACAAATAACATGTATAATTTGGGTCAAACGAGGAAAATCAAACCATGATTGGGTGAGAACCAATTTAATTTGTTACACTTTCCACGGGTAAATTCAATTTTGGGGAAATTTTCTCCAAATCAGACCTAGTCAAACCCTGATCAGCCCTACAGCAGACACCAGTGCACTGGCCACTTTAAGCTTTAAATGGTGTTCATGCTTGTTATTTTTGCTGACTGATTTCTATCTATAGACTGTGGTTTTCTAGTTTCGACTACAGTTGGTTGTGTGGCGGAGGATTCTTGACTCTTCTAATTGTACTGTTCTTTACTTGTCGTGGGAAGAAATGTTGAGTTTCTGATCCACTTGAATGATCTTCTCTCAGGCTGCTGAATACTTGAATGATAAGCGCAGCATCAGCTACATGATCGATCCCACACTGAAATCCTTCAAAAACAACGAGCTGGATATCGTGTGCGAGGTTATCCAGGACTGCATTCATCCGGATCCAAAGGGGAGACCGACCATGAAAGAGGTCACTGCCAAACTCAGGGAAGTGCTAGCTATCTCGCCGGAGTCAGCAACTCCTAGGCTTTCTCCACTTTGGTGGGCAGAGCTTGAGATCCTCAGCGTGGAGGCAAGCTAACAAAAGTCTGCTGCCGGCCCCATCCCCTGCATGTCTTGTTGCCCAATTGTGTATAATGTGTGTTGTCCCCCCTCATGCCCACTGTGATTGATCTCTCTCACTTCCCTTTATCTATACAAATCCCCCAGATTTTATTGCTTATTCTTTTGAGACAATGTTGCAATAAGTGTGAACTTGGGATTTCACACAGGTCACAACCGGTTTATGCAAAGAGCATATGTTTTTAAAATGACCGACACAGATGGAATTATGGAAATGGACGAGCGTTTGAACCTCGAGTCTTTTCGGTGGTGAGGTCGCAACATGTGAGAAATTGCAGGATTGTGTTGTCAAGAAATGATCTGTGCATGGATTGACGTAGTCCAAAGCAACTTCTAATTATCTGGCGAGTTTTAAAACTAAGAAAGAGAGAGGGAGAGAGAGAGAGAGAAGATGTCCACGGACGTTAGGAGAACAAATTAAGGCTGTGGTAGACAGCAAAGACTGCTTCCAAGGGGAAGTCGAGTTCTAGAGCTTGAGATGCAAACACGGCTAAATCTCCCTTCAAATCAGGCGCCCTTGTGTTGAATATATCAACTGAAACATTTACATTTGAATGGCGATAAGATGGCCCTAGTACATATAAGTCTCTTCTATTGAAAGCAAGAGCATGAAACATGGACTTTATGGTCATTGTAGAGGTTAAAAAGTCTCTCATCTCGTACTACACCTTTAAGATTTATTTGATAGGGAAGAACCGTCAATTATTCATGAGAAAACTTGTAACTATTAGATGGAGTGTCTGGAAGAGTTTTGAGTGTGATTTCAGGGGATAATCTTTCGATATTTAAGTCAGAAATAAGCGAGAGAGTAAAAGGAAGATTTTAGAGAGCGAGAGAGTCAAGAGCATGCAAAGTGAAGATGATGCACGACTGAAGATGATGTACGATGACGTGGAGAGTGCTCAGAGACGAAGTTAGGGAGAATCAGGTGGAGAACTCTCTATCCCCTCCTCTCTCCGTATTGCTCACTCTTTGTGTCGTTGGAGTCACTATCTGTATGCGTTTCTGTGTATAGGTATGTCTCTTCTAGGTATGTTTGGAGGTCTATTTATACTAGTTGCAGTGGCGTCGTCCCTTCCTGACTTAGCGATGGCGTGGTTAGTGGAGTGATATTCTGTTTGATCGTGAGGATCATCCGTTACCCACTCACCCGCTCTCTGAGGAAAGACATCCGTGTAGGCATCTCGACGACGTGGGCGCGATCCAGTGCCCGACGGAGTAAGTCCCATAATGACGTCACCAACATTTGTCCGTATGTGAGTTTACGACATCTAGAATGTACGGACGCAGAGATCTTACGGATGGGTTGGCTAGTTCTTGATGGACCTCACATGGGTCGCATTTTAGGACCGCTAGTTAGCTGGAGATGGCCGCTTTGGATCTGACTACCCTGAGCCATAATGAGGCTAGCGTTACTAGGCCGTGTCGGGCCTGTCACAATTTCCCCTCCACAGCCATAATACCAACTTTCTTGTTAAGAAGAGAGGATAATTAGAAGGGACAATATCTATTAATTATATTCTACTATGTACTCCAATTTTGCTTATATTTTCGTGCATACTCTTGTGATAAATCATATTCTACCGTTACAACCCTAGCATTATTTGGCACTCACTTACCTTAATCTCTCTACATATTCATGAAAGGCTGGATATTCTAGTCATGTCGGAGGGTAGTCTTGATGTCTGGCATCCTGTTTGTGGCCTTACATACAGAGTGGGTCTTCAACTTCATTGACCCATTAAGGTATCATGTGGTATATTGTTTTAAAATATCACAAACCCTCTGGTTTTAAAATCCTTCGATTTCATTGGTTGTTGATAACCTTGGATTGAAAACCAAAACCAGAAGAAAGAACACCGCATTAAGATTTTGAAACTCAGAAAATTTTTGGTGTTCTAAACAAGTATGCTCTAAAATGTGAATAGAATTTTACAGCACACGAAACAACCACTCAACTACTGCTCCTAGCTACATCCTTGACAAGCAAATATTGGATTCGTGTTCCCAGACCATCATGAATTCGTTCCCACAATGCTATGGCTTCTCAATATTCTACCACACTCTCTTTCATTCCAGAAAGAAAAGACCCTTCTCCCAGTGCAAGGACCATGCGATCCCCTGACATAACCAGCAGCTACGGAATGAGCCTCTTCTGGGTCCACAGCACCATTCGCATTCATCTTTATCCACCCTCAATGCCGAAGTTGAAGCAAAGTAGCTCCAAGTTGACGAGGCCTGTGCACCTGTGAGAAAAATGGGGACTTAATTTTCCAGCCCACCATTTTGAATATTTATATATAGCATCTTCCCCCCTTTGTAGCAGATAGCATACTGAAGGTTAGTTCAGGAAAATTCAGGCTACTGCTCTTTGCTGTTTTCCATAGATGGATGACACCCTTAGACTTTGTAACCAACATTTTTTTTGATAGGTAAGCTAAGAGCAGAGGTGGGAAAATCTTCAGCCCTCACTGACGTTTGCAAGATTTGAACTCACAGCTTCTCCCATGCAAAGGGGAGGAGTGAACCACTAAACCATAAGTTGGGGCTCAACACTTGCTTCCTTCTCTCTCCAGATTTCCCATATCAAATGTGCCGCTAATGAGGCTCTAAATTAACATTCCCCCAGTCTTCGTTTTCATTCCTTTATTTGCTGCCAGCTCCCAAAGCGTGCTAATTAATAAGCTTTGTGAACCCTTATCTTCTAACCAAGCCACACCCACACGTCACACTCCATATATAGACTGCAAAGAATAGGTCGGATCACAGGTTGCAGGGTCACTGGTGCACATCATACAAGTGTGGAAGTGTCCCCCCTCAATTAGTCCTCTCCTCCCACCAGGCAGTCTCTATATACATCGTCTTGCCCTCTCCCACACGAATGCAAGAAAGAAAACCATCTTGTGGTTCGATCTCCTGCAGATACAACATATATAATTGATATCGATCAAGATCCTGCAGCAAGGCTACATTTTTTTGTGGCGGTGGGTAATCTTTCTGAAAATTATGGACGATCACACATCGGCCTACCTCAACAATTAATGTCACCAAGCAATGCTGTTTGAAAATGATATCGAGGCAGAGAGTACGTACGTGTCGGAAAAATATATTATCTGACAGGCATGCATGTCTGATGACCAAAGCTCGTTTGAAAGTTTTTCGATCGTGGAATCTGATTAGAAGAGTGAATAATATTGCATGGGTCTCAGTACCGCCGTTTTCACACACACTTGTCAGATCATGCGCAGATCTTAATTAGATAGACATAATTAAGTGAAAGATATAAACTAAAAAAACAAGCACATAATAATTACCTAGTTCCCAGAGGGGGAAACCAGCAGGAAGTTGTCATTCCCACCATGAGAATTGCTATATATTCCCATTACATGATGTCAACCTATTTTCCTATCGATAGCTCAAGGAAATGGTAACGAGTAACATAATGGGACTCATAACCAAAAGTTTGGTGGAAACACCAACATCAAAAAAAGGAAAAAAAAAAAGAAGGAAGATCGAAGAAGAACACCATGCATGCATGCATGCATGCGGGATCATCAGCTACAGCAGGCTAATTGGCCCTCGCCCAGGTCCAGACGATGTCTTGCAGGGAGGGCTTCAACTCCTGGTTGCAGAACCTCTGGTACTCTATGGTGTCCCCCGCCGACTTCTTCAACTCCACCACGTAGAATGACGACGTGACCTCGAAAATCTCCGCCTCGATGGCGAGCTGCCCCTTCCGCCCCTGCGTGCTCCTCTGCAGCCGCACCATCGCCCCCTGCTTGTTCACCCGGAAGCTCTCCGTCTGCGCGATCTCCTCCAGCTTGGAAACGATGGCGGACGCCGGCTTCCGGGAGGTGAACCGGCTGGCCTCCAGCTTCTGGCCGCTCTCCTTCTCGAACAGGCCGGAGAGGTCGAAACCCGGCGACAGGGATGAGATGATGTCGAAGGCGGTTAAGCTGGTGGGTCTCATGGAACCCCGGGCTTCGCCATGGTCGTCGGCGTCGTCATCATGCTCGGAGGTGAACGCTGCATGGACGTCTCCGAATGTAGCGACGGGGGGGTCTTGCGGGCTACAGCTGGTTGGGTTCCCCATGGGTTTGAACCCCTTCTTGAACCACGGGTTCTCCAGGATCGTGGGCATGGAGATCCTTTTGTTCGGGTTCGGATCGAGGAGCCTGGAGAGGAGTCGGCGCACGTCGGAGGGGAACCAGTGGGGGCACCGGAAGTCGGCCCGGCCGATCTTCTTGTACATCTCCATGAGGTTGGAGTCGTGGAAGGGGAGGTAGCCAGCGAGGAGGACGAAGAGGACGACGCCGCAGGACCAGATGTCGGCCTTGGCGCCGTCGTAGCCGCGCTTGCTGATGACCTCCGGGGCAACGTAGGCGGGGGTGCCGCAGGTGGTGTGGAGGAGCCCGTCGTGGCTGCGGGTCTCCGCCAGGGCGCTTAGGCCGAAGTCGGAGACCTTGAGGTTGCCGTTCTCGTCGATGAGCAGGTTCTCCGGCTTCAGGTCCCGGTGGTAGACGCCGCGGCTGTGGCAGAAGTCCACCGCGCCCACCAGCTGCTGGAAGTACCTGTCAAGTCCGACGTCGACGGTGTCGGATCCAAGCTAGTGTACATAATGAAATTTCTTACTACTCAATTATCAAATATATCGCCGTGCCTTTACAAGTTAACTACTCCATGCATGATCTTCACGTACTCGAATCATATGTATCATGTTATCGATCAAACAATATTAAATTGTAAAGATCGGTAAACGTATCGACGGAGATATACATATATAAATATATACACCTGCGGGCGGTGTCGTCACGGAGCTTGCCCTTGACGAGCAGGTTGAAGAGCTCGCCCCCCTTGACGTACTCCATGACGAAGTAGATCTTGGTCTTGCTGGCCATGACCTCGTAGAGGCGGACGACGTGGGGGTGGCGGACCAGGCGCATCACGGAGATCTCCCTCTTGATCTGGTCGATCAGCCCCACGCGCAGGACCTTCTCCTTGTCGATCACTTTGATGGCGACGCTCTGCCCCGTCGCCAGGCTCCGCCCGTAGTACACCTTCGCGAACGTGCCCTGCCCCAGCACCCTGCCCAGCTCGTACTTCTGCATCAGGATGGTGCCCTTCTTCTCCATCCCCGCCCGCCCGGCCGCCTCCTCCTCCAGTACCTGATCCTCGCCGCCACCCCGGCCCGGAGACGGAGAGGGAAAGTGAGGGATTAAGGGCCGGGTTAATTATTGCATGGCGATGGTAGTGGCTCCATTCCTCCTCCCCATTGTTCTTCGTTCTTCAGAGCTCAATTGGTATGAGGAGGAGGAGATGGGGGGGGGGGGCGGGTGAAGAACAAAAAAAAAAAAAAAGGATGGCAAAATTAAGGGTACGCGCGCGTTCCTGGGCAACCCCGGCAGGGCGCGTCAAATGGAGGTGCATGCATGTACCTCCCCCCCACCCCCTCTCTCTCTCTCCATCGGTGGTTCCTGGTCATCTGCATGGGGAGGCATACCATAGGTTAAAGATAGTAAAAGTTGGGTGATGGTTCAGTGTTTTCGTTCCCTCCAGAGACAACCAGCTAGCGGACGTCGTTGGAGGTGGCCCGGGCTAAATTCGGTGGGCAGCACAGAGGATATAATATATATATATATATATATATATATGTATGTATGTATATATAGCCCCTGCAATCCTAGTTAGAATATGAAAAATCTCATATATAGTTTCTTTTATTTATCTTGTCTAATGAAGGACGACGCATGTGGACGCAAGGCATAGACGTGTTTAGTTATAAATTTATTAAATTTTTTTGTCATAAACCAACTTAGATTATGGAAGGGGAATTAATGGCCAGAGTTACCACGAATTAAACTTAAAATCTCTCCATAAACACGTCCGTACATTTTCATATATAAATCTTGCTTTGAGTTGGTTTACATCAGGGATTCCTCTCTCAAGTGGAGCATATCATAAATGAAAAAAAGAGTGGACGTCTTACCGGGAATGGAGGGACCCTGGAAGGGGTCTTTTTTGGACAAAGCCTTTTGAAGCTCTTCTAGGTTTCATGCCGTAACAGGGGTTGTGATCAAGTGAGACTTCCTTGTAACTTTAAGG
The DNA here is from genome assembly GCA_022559845.1 of Amorphophallus konjac. NCBI lineage: Eukaryota > Viridiplantae > Streptophyta > Magnoliopsida > Alismatales > Araceae > Amorphophallus > Amorphophallus konjac. The sequence goes on along the minus strand of CM040121.1, from coordinate 587,393,703 downwards.
ATGAGTAATACTTTATGCACATCTTGGGTGGTGGTACACGTTATCTTATATATATATATTTTAAATTGAGTCTCAAAACATCTTAATTTATCGTGTAAGTTATATTATTATTAAATTATTTAAAAATTAAATTAAATAAATAATTTTAAATTTTTAAAAATTAAATTATTTCATTATTATTTTTTAAATAATCAGATAGTCACATGAATTATACGATAAATTAAAATATCTTGAAAATCATTTTAATTTTTTTAAAAAATAATATAAAATATTAAACACTTAGAATGTGCACCACTCTCGATGTGCAACAAAGTTTTACTCTACGGGGATTGATTTTGACCATGAACCATCCCTTGCTTTCTTTAAAGTGATGTTGGCCTGCGCAATTGGCCGTACCTCCCCTTCCTCTTCTAATCATCCCCCCTTTGCTCCCGGTGCCACTTGCCGCCATTGCAACAGTGCCACCCGTCCCATCGACCCCCTTCTCCTCTTCTGATCAGACCACCTCTACCACAAGCAAAGCCCCGTTGTCGGAACCAATGGTTGCCCGTCACTCCCCATCGTGTATAGTCACCTCTGCTCCCAACGTCACCCGTTGCCATCGCAGCTGCTCCTAGCGCCACCCGCAGCTGCGGCCACAGCTCCCAACACCACATGCTACTGCCACCACTGCTGCAGACACCTTGTTCCCAGTGCCCGTCCCCTGTTGTTGCTCCTAGTGCTACTAATTTGGACTTCTGTAAAAAAAAATGATATGCATTATCTGCGGGTCCGTTTGAGAAACTAGCGGGGTATCGTAATCAATTTTGAATGGTCGATTATCGTACTCGGGATCGATTAAGTGAGATGTGTGAGTGAGAAGGCGAGTTCACCGGAGGATTCTCTCTCCCTGATTACGTTAATCTCTCGACAACCTCGCAAACAAAGAGGGCTTTTGTTAATCTAACAAGATTAACATGCTCGACTCCAGAGGATTGATCATGCTAACCGCCTTACATATAATTTCATCTTTTCTTTATCAGGACATTTACATATAATTTTTGAGCAAACTCTCGAGTATTCTCTCTGCTTCGGAGATTTTTCTATATAATTTTATAATAATTCCACCTACATTAATGATTATTATATAAGTTCGGAGATCTGAATAAATTCTCCATGATACGTGTTGTATCGTCGAGTCGTAGACGGCTTTGGTGATATAATTTTACCATGTCAAGATATTATCTTTTAAAAAAAGCATGGTTTGGTATTAACTCGGTGTGATGTGCTCGACTTGGGCATCGTTTGGGAAGTAACTCTGCTTGAGCTTTGGAGCTCAAATCTCTGACATATCTTAATTTTTATCAAACGTTCAACAGATGCCTAAAATTTTGAGACAGGAGAAAATCTTGAGGAAGGAGACTGCAGGGACAAAAGTGCCTCCCGATTGTGAATCCTCGTAAGCAAAATTTGAGAAGATTTTATAGATTCTAAATGATTAATAATCTTAATTGAGTCAAAGGTTTGTACGGTCTGAAGATTTTTGTTAAAATGAGAAAGCATACTCCCTTCTTAGACGATGCCTTAGATTGTCTTAAAGGATTTTCGAGACATGAGTAGATTTTATCGCATTGAGTCATTATCAATTATTTAAATGATAAGATAGAATTTAATTTTTAATTTTTAAAATTTATATAATGATAATAACAATTGTGATAGATCTTACATTTCAAAGAATGAATAGCTCAAATTTTATTCTAGAGTTTTTTAATTATCTAATAATAATATAATGCTTATATATTAGTTAAAAATAAAAAAATAGATTAAATAATTCGTACATACAAATAGATATTTTACAAGTTAAAATATGGAGTGAGCAATCCAAGAATTGCATGACTTCTTAATTTTGTAAAAAAAGTAAAAAAATCTCAAATCTATGATTTTGTCGAGTCGACCTGAGTCAGACACACTAGTACTAAATTAAATCGGTCCCCAGAGTCAATAAATATCTACGAGTGGACGAAGCATCAAAAGAAATAGAGAAAATCTTGCTACACATCTAGGTGTAATGCACACCATGTGTGTGCAGTGTTTTTTAATTTTTATATTTTTTGAAAATTATTTAGCATAGCTCTCAATGGATTCTAACTTAGAGTGTAACCCATGTCACTATTCGATTATCTAAAAAATTAAAAATAAAACAGACTAATTTTTAAAAGAATAGATTTAATATTATCCATTCAATTTAGTTTTTATTCCATTTTAAATAATATAATAGTGACCTGACTTGTATCTTAAACTAAGATATATTAAGAGTTACTTTAATTTTTTTAAAAATAAAAATTTAAAAATATTGCGCATACCCAGCTATGGGTGTGCACCGAGTCTTTGTCAAAGAAGTAAGATGCCTATTTTTGTGAAGGTCAGGAAAACGGACCCCTTTCGGGCACCGTTCGAGCCCAACCGGGGGAGCCTGGGACTGAGGCTCTGCTCCTGGCATCCATTGGTATCGTTTGACATTGGAGACCTGCCACGTCACCCTCTCGCTCGTGCGCCACAGCCGCTCACCTCTCCCTCCGCGCTTGCCACACGTGCCCATGCGTCTTCCTCTTCTCCCGCCGCCCCAAACGAAGCCACCTCGCCGTCGCCCACTGTGGCCGCTTCTCTGCTGTCCCAAGCCATGGCGCTGGTGGCCCCGTGCCCGCCGGCCGTCCTAAGCGGAGGCTCCCGTTCCTTCCACCTCGGGCTTCTGACTGACGTTCTTTCCAGATCCGCCGCCACCGCCGGTCACCGTGGCTCCAGAGCTAGGAAGGCGGCTGTGGCTATGTCCATTCCGAGGGCGATGGCCTCCAACGGGTTCGCCAGTGGATGGCTTCCTCCCATTCCTGCCTTCGGCAGTGGCGCATCCGGCGGCAGAACCTACCGGAGGGTGGATACCTGCCTGCTGATCCCGCCGCCAGCTGGCCGGAAGCCACTGGCCATCGTCAAGTTCCTGGGGGGCGCCTTTGTCGGAGCAGTTCCCGAAGTCACCTATAGGTTTTCCTTCCCTGAAGTCATGTTATATTGTCTAATCATCTGTGAACTTTGCTGTGCTTTGGTTGTGGTTTCCCCTGGTTTGGTATTTGATGTTGTGGTTCTGGGATTTGTATCTGTGCAGCCACCTGATGGAGCTGCTGGCGAAGGAAGGCTTCCTCGTCGTGTCGGTGCCCTACGAGGTCACGTTCGAGCACTCCCGGGCTGCGAGGGAAGTGTACGAGAGGTTCCACGCCTGCATGGAGAGGCTTTTTGAGTCGGGGCTCCCGGACGCCGACCTGAGCGCTGCGGACTTAGTTGGGCTTCCTCTGTACTCTGTGGGTCATAGGTGAGAAACCTGCACTCGCCTCTCATGGCTGTTTCATGTGTTTAGTTTCTTTGTTTGAAACGTGAATCTAACGGATAATGTGGCATCATTTCGATCGGGATGACCTGCTGCAGCAATGGTGCTCTGCTGCAGGTGCTTGTGGGGAGCTACTTTTCGGAGAAGATACCGAAGGTTTTGTTGCTCTCCTGTTTCAAGACAATTGGAGGAGAATGTTTTTTATGTGTTATTTTGGCAGTAACGAGAAAGTAACCATTAGTTCTAACATGGACAAATTAATTGATTGTTGAGAAAATTCCGGGTGGTGTAATTGTAGAAAGAACTGGGATTTGGCTTTAGGTTCAATTAATTGAAGCAATTAGAGTGTAACAGAGGGTTTTTGTGTTCTACTGAAAAAGGCAAATGTCATAATCTCGTTCAACAACAGGCCGGCATCAGAAGCAGTCCCATATTTTGAACAGGTAATCACCTATTCTTTGTCCAAAGAGTATTTAGTCATGTAGCAAATATCTTGCTGAAAATCGAGTACTATCATGAAATGAAAATCAAATAAATGAAAGGGATTAAATTATTTGCACCTACGCATCTGGTTTAGTCATAGATATATACCTTGTATGGCACGATAAAATATTGATCTTTACTGATACCCTTCTAATTGCGATGCGGGTTAATTTTCCAACTCTTTGTTACTTTTATTTATTTATAGTTGTTTAGAACCATGACTGCTGCCATATTTGGAACCTTGGTCTTGCATCACTTCATGTTCAATTTGTGCTCATCTGTGCACTTCATGTTTAGAGCTTCTTTTCGGTCATGTCTTTTCTTAGACTTGTATGTAGTTTCTCACCCATTATTATTGAGCCATGTAGACTATTCCTTTGTACATAGATGTAAGTATTTTCTGTCAGTAACTGTAAAGACCCTGTTTTTGTCCCACCCCAGGCCAGCAAAAAGGAAGGAACTGGAGCTTTCGGCACCATACATGGCTTCTGAGAAAAGCCTATTATAGGAGAAATTTTCTCAGGGCCACTTCCTTTGTATCTGCATAATGTCTCAATCAGTCGGCAGGCATACCTTTGATCATTTTCCATGCTTCTAGAACATTTGGTCCCTTCAATTTGAACACGAAATCATTTCCGACTCTTCAATCGGCTAGATTATTGCAATGATCAGAGTTGGGCACAATTCCACTCGTGATGCCATATTATTCTTTCCCTTACTTGGGGCATATATGAGAAAACACGTTAGTTACCTCCTCTTTCCAAGTAAAACACATATAGATTACTCAAAATACAAAGATTTCCAATCCGGCTTAGCTGTGTTCTTCATCTCATGCTTTAGCTGCTCTGGCATTTTTTGGAGAGTAGCTTCCTTAATCTCTGAATATTGATTCTACAGATAGGCCCTCTTGTTAGTCAAGCAATGCCCCTCATGGAAGCATCCCCAATATCAATGGCTCAAAATGCATCAGGTATGCACTTGGGTCATTTTTTGTTAAATTTCTTGTTTGGGCCATTTTTAAATATGCATCTTTTACATAAAAAGAATGCTACGCTTTGTCTCAACTCAGAGGTTAACTCCAGCTGGGGCCTGCCTATAACTTGGGTAAACCTTGGGAATGGTACTTGGTATTTAGAATTCTATGAATGGCTGAGGACATATAAAATAACTCATTTCTGGAATTAGGAAGTGCCGAAGAGCTAAACTTTGTTAATGGAAACTGCATTTTCTTCTCTTCGTATTCTTTTATTTGTTTGTTTATATATGTTAATGTAGGAGAAAACCAATGACACACACATAAAGCTGCTGCCTTTTCATCCACGTCAAAACATAGTATACAGCACTTGATTATCAATGTATACTTTGTGGCTGCTTTTTCTTTCTGTGTCAAAACTTGATACAGTTACCTAGTAACGAGTGTCCTACTGTCCTCTTAAATGACCAAAACAAAGTTGTGTTGGTTGGGGGGGGGCACCACCCAGGTTCGATCCTGGGTGGGCAAGGTTTTGCTACATTTTCCTGAACTGGTTTGCCACTGCGGTGGAGCCCTTCAGAAAACAATGATGTGTTCGTTTGAAACTTCAAAGAAATATGTAGATCCAGTAGAATTGTCTATTTTATGATTCTCAGTTCAAAGGTGAACATGGCCATGCACATGCTCACACTGATTTTAACAAAACCTTTAATTAAAATGGTTGTTAAGTGGTCAAAGACTTTGGGGCACTTTGACTTCCTGATCATTTGTTTTCTTGTGTAATGTGCGTCAATGACCTCTCTATGATATCAAACTCGTGAACAATTTACAGTGTTTCTTGTGTCTGGGCATCCGTTACATTATTTTTGTAGGTTTCTTTTACCTTTATGGCCTTGAATAATGAACATCCAGAGTGTCCTAAGATCTTTATATAAGAAAGGGAAGACAATTCTCTTGGGGAAAGTGATGGGGATGCGGGCCCTATTATATTATGCATTTTCATTTTTGTGTTGGTTTCGAAGTATTTACTAAGATCCACCTCTTTTGGTAGAGGTAAGAAAGTAAGTCACCTCTTTAAGTAGTGGTAGAAGTTCACTTATATGCACCCTTAATATTTGTTGTAGTACACATATCTTGGTAATTTGTTATTTTGCTGTTCCTATATGGTTTAGGATGGTACATTTGTAAAGATTTTTATAAGAACATATAGCGGAATATTTTGTCTTTTGTCTTCTTTTTTTTTTTGGTTGGGGGAGGGGCTGGTTTCATCTCTTCTTGGATCTTGGGAAATGAATGAATTGTACCTAACATAATTTAAATGTAATATTTATACTTGATATCATATTAATTTACTTTTTTCAAACAGACTATTGAGAACTGGATCCAATTTCATACATATCCGTCACCTTTTCCTATATGACTTTATGACTTCCAATTGACAATGTCCGAGGGTTGCTAGGGGGGCGGAGCCCCCTGCCCCGAAAATCTTTTGGGCTTCCTATTATAATCATATTACCCTTTGGGGCACCCATATCTCCTTGATATAAAAGGGATAATTTAGAGGGGACACGTTTTAACAGGATCTGTCTAAACGGATTTATAGGCTATGCCCAGGCTAGGCAGCCCAAGGCACCCAGGCAGGGCACCTTGGTCTGTCTGGCTTGCCTTGATGGGCACCTGGTGGCCTAGGCTGGTGCCTTGCTCGTCTTTCTCGGAGGCAGAAAGGCAGGTTGACGCCTTGTTCCCATAAGGGTGCCTAGTCGCCTAGCACCCGCCCTGACAGCTATGTACACAACACAGAGATAAGGTGGTGTTGCGAAAGACTGTTTGTTAACAAGTTGCTTTTAGATAATCAAGTTGAAACTCTATTCCTGTTTCAAGATGGGTCGTTTGCATACATAGTCCTGTTAAAAACGAAATTGTATGAGAATCTGTCCTATAATTTGCATATATACCCTTTGTACGTGAATTAAGTGTCACATAGCTCACTTTCCTTTAACAAACTGTTAAAATCTCTGAAGGAGAGATGAAGAAGAAGGAATGTTGCATGGATATGTTGATGGAAGTTTATCGTGGGTATATGCAACATTAAATTTTTGTAAGAAGAGTATATGCAAAAGCCCTCCAAGAATTTAGACACATCTTATTTTTCCTCTTTCTACTCGTTGGTGGATTAACATCATAATTGAATTTGGATCCTGACCACATTCTTTTTGTCCTCGTTTTCTCTTCCCATGCGGTATGTTATTCTGGATGGACTTGTGTGGAATTTGGTTTTTCTGATGGTGTATATTTTTCCATCCTCTGGATTTTGACATTCTAGGAGATGCATGGAATGCTTTTTTGGAAACTGCTGCTGCGCTGGTACAGGGATATGACCAGGAGGCTGCCATTTCTTTAAATAAATTTGTTGACCAGCTGCCTTCAGTGATGAATGAGGTTCTTATGCAGCTTCTTTCCATTTCAAGTGTCAATACTTTAGTGTGTATATTTGGATTTATAGGCAAGTCATTACATTTCTTGTTTTCAGGTTACACAAGGTACATCGGAGTTCAAACCAACTCCAGCTGAAAATCGAGATCTCTTTAAGAAATTATACAATGTCCCACAGACTTTACTGGTACTTATTGTTCACTTTAGAAGTTGTGTATTACGTTGTTTTTTGGGAAAGAAAAAAACATATAATTTTTCATATGTCAGGTGAAATTCAATAGTGATGCTATCGATGAAACTGATACTCTTGAAGAAATCTTGAGGTCACGTGTGGAATCTATTGGTGGCACATTAGAAAAGGTCTCTTTGTCAGGAAATCATCTGACTCCGTGTGTACAGGTAGCATCCTATTCATTCTATTATTCTCCATGGTTCTGTCGACCTTTTTCTGTAAAATTGGATCTAACCTCCATAATGTCCATTATGGATATTCTAATATACCTACATTATGGTTTGAATTTTCGGTGGTGATTAATTCAAAAAGTTTCTTAAATGGCTGATGATGGAAGAATAACGAATTGCACCTACTAGAAGTCTAGAACAGTCCTCCTAATTCCTATCACAATAGGATCAACATTGTTCCTGAGGTTTTTCTTCTCAAACGTTCATGAATTTAAGTAATTCTGTCATACTAGAAACCAGTTATTTTCCTTGTATACTTGTTTTTTATTTCATTCTACCCAAGGCTGTCTAGCTCTTTGTTTCCTGAATAAAATTTGAGAAATATTTTAATGGGCATCTACACCGGGGCTTCCCACTTCCTCTTTCCCTTTGAGCATCTTCTTGCTTGTGTGGTTCTCTTCATTTGGTTTTAGATAAATCCATATCAGCTGAATGATCAATAGTCGTCATCATTATCATAAGTTGTATCCTTTGAACTTGTGAATAGCTAGATCCAATGAGAACTAGGGACAGGCCCTGCTTTTCTTATCGGCAACATGCCTGACATGATCTCTCTAAAGGTGGTGCTACTTGAAGGTTCTAGACGGAGGTAGCTTTAGACAGGGAAGGTCTGCCAAAGTTCACGTAAGGCTAGGAAACTACCGGTGTAGTTGCTCAGTATAAGCTCCTGCAGCTAGCGAGCAACCCCAAGATTCTCCTAGACATTGGAAAGTGCTCAGATGTAGAAGGAAGAGGCAAGTCTAATATAAGGATACGTAATCTTCTCCAGGACAATTATCAACCAAATGGTGACTTACATGAGCTCAGCATATCTAACATAATGTCTGTTTTGCCATGTTCACTTTAGATTTCTGTGCATCTTGTCCATCCTTTCCCTTGAGGCCTCAGGATGGCAACTAAATTTATTTAGTACAAAACACATCTGGAGATGGTATAAGATCTGGTCTCTAGGTTCTTTTCTCAACTACGATTGGCCTGATGTAATGCTTCTTTCTTAAGCGCTTAAGGCCTGGCCAAATTTCAATTATATCACTGTTTATTACGAAATAGTCTCCTCTCTTGAGGCATTTGCTTAGTCTAGTGAGTTTCTTCTGGTCTCTGATACCTTCATTACAGCCATTATTCTTTATCACACGTCATTCCTGTTTCTGTATCAATTCCAGTGCCCGCTTTTCCTGCTTCAGTTCTATTCTGGACATCTAAACGGTTATCCCACGCAAGAATGAAAGGAAATACAAAATTTCCTCGCCTTGCACTGCCATATCTTTCCCATTATTTTTCCCCTCTTCACTCCCCTGTTCACGCCATGCTTCTAAGGTTGGATTTGTTTAGATTGCTCAGTATGGAAAATGGAAAATTATCAGACTTGTGTTCCTTGAAAGTGAAGTGAAATATCAGTCTCCTATGAATTGCCGGCCATTTCGGATTGCAAGCACGTCGATGTATTATCGTGTCGAGAACCTTCATAAGCTCACTATGATTTCTATATGGTTTCCTTGCACTTTGACGTTTTCTAACTTGCTCTTGTTTTGCACCTTATCAGGACCTGAGATGGCAAGTGGGCAACCGTTATACACCAGCTGATGCTCTTGCACAGGGGCTGAAGTCCTTTTCGCTCCATGATACAAAAGTGCTTGCTAGAACTATTGTGGACTGGTTTAATCGCATTGACAAAGAGTAACATGATTGATCTTTGAAGAATTGCAGGTCTATGTATTATCTTTTCTTACGCATAGTCATGCTGCATCTCATGTAGTCATATACCGGACCACAATTCATTTGTAGATGTGCAAGAAGGTTGTCGAGAGGGTGGATGCCCGAGCTCTTGTTCTAGTTTGGTGGCTATTTGATTGTTTGTTAGGAAACTAGAAAGTTTACTTGAGTTTTGTTTTCGATACATACCTAAAATGAATCTTTCAACAAAGAGCATAGTTCATAAATTTTTAATAAACGGACAAGTATTGGGTCCCCAATGGGGTGTTTATTAGAATTTATTAGATTGGTCGTCCAACTCAAAACTTTAAGATGTTGAATGAGGAGGGTACCACAATTATAATCACATTAGATTTTTAACCCGTTTTTAATACGGGATTATTCTTTAACACGTCCCTTCACGTGCAAGTCAATTTTAGGCTCTGTCACGTGGATTATGACAAACACGGAATATACGGTCTAGATCATAATCATGGGTTCTGATATCATATTAGAATTTATTAGATTAGATGATCTAACTCAAAATTTTAAGGTGTTTAATGGAGAGGGCATCACAATTATAATCACATTAGATTTTTAACCTATTTTCAATACGGGATTATTCTTTAACAGTGTTCAGTCAAATACTTATCTGGCACGTAGGGGTTCGGGTGATTTGTGTTTGACAAAATCGAAGCTTTCGCAAAGTTTTTCTTAAACAAAATCATTTTAAAAAACCTTACTTTTATTGTTTGTGTGACAGGTAATTGGTTATTGTTTGAGTCTCCTTTAGATTTAATATTTTTTTACTGCTATTTTACTAAAAGGTATAAACTCTGCTAAGCCTAACTAAAAAGGCCCACACCAAGCAACCCCTAAAGTTCCTCACATGTGCTGTTGGAGGAGCCCAAACGACACATTTTCAATGGAAAAGGGCCATTAATTCAAGAAACTAGGCAGCAAGTGAAGGTACGCATGTTCGAGCAACAAGATTAATTCATATATTAATTTTTTTACAAATAAATCAATGTTAAAAGTCTATTTTATAAATATATCATCTTTAAATTTGCATTAATAAAGACATCATTGATTTCATTAAAATAGTATAAAAAGATCATCGTCGTAACCCTCCGTTATCCGTCGTTAATCTAACTATAGTTAAGTTTAACGTATTTGACAAAAGATAATAATGTCTATAATTTGAAAAAAAGTCGGTCTCTCTCGTCTCCCTCTCACCTCTAACTCCGGCAAGAGAGAGGTGACAGAGAGGAGAGGTCACAGGGGTTTTACCCCTCCCCTCCCCTCATCCATGACCTATTCTTCACCTCCACTTCTGTTGTTGTTCCTACTGTTGTTGTTGCTGCTCTTGCCGACATCCAAGGGGAAGTCTGGAGAGCAAGAAGATGTGAAAGTGGTGGAGCGGCCGGTAGTGAGGTGTTGCTGCTCTGGCTGTCGCTGCTGCTCTTGTCGGTGCCAGAGAGGTCGCCGGAGCTACATCGTGGTGAAAGGCACTGGAGGTGGGGAGGTGCCTGTCAGGGTGGGAAGGGGATGTGGTGGTCGTTTGGAGGGGGTGTCGGAGTTATTGCAAGTGGTGGAGGGGCTAATGATGACGATGGTGGTGAGGGGGAGGGTGCAACGTTGGGGATGTCGAGGCAGAGTGCTCTGGGTGCCCATGGCGTCGAGGCTAGCAGTGATGGCTGTGGCAGTGGTTGACTTTCGGAGAGGGGACGAGTATCTCTGACAAGGTGAGGGAGGGGGAGCGATGGGGGGGGTTGCAGGAGTGGCACAGGATTGGCACCGGTGTTGGGCTTCTAGCGGTGGGAACTGCTGCGGAGGGAGGAGAGAGGGGGGATGTGTTCTCTAGTGATTGTAGTAGGGTGGGGGGAGGGCAGAGTGTGGCGGGGAAGGGGGTCGCGACAGGGGAGGCGAGGGGAGTTGAGTGGGAGAAGGAGGGCGACGCAGGGACATGGGGGTTGGGATGATGGCAAAGAGAGAGAGAGAGAGAGAGAGAGAGAGAGAGAGAGAGAGAGAGAGAGAGAGAGAGATGAAAGTCGCTCCGTGTGAGAGCGACTTCAAATAAAAGTCATTCCCACACGAAACAACTTCATTTTAAAAATAAAAAGCTGAACTCTCTCTCTCTCTCCTCACTCTCCCTCCCTCTCTCTCTCTCATACCTACTCTCTCCCTCTCTCACCCCCACTACACCTGGCGGATCCACCCCCCACTCCGGTCGTCTCTCTCTCACCTCTCTGCTCTCATCTCTCTCTGACCCCCACCCCACCCGGCGGACTCACTCCCCCCACTCAGGCCATATCTCTCTCTCCCCCCCTCTCTCTCTCAGACCCCCACCCTCTCTCTCACCTCTCTGCTCTCTCTCCCTCTCTCACCCTCACCGCACCTAGCGGACCCCCCACCTTGGCCATTCTCTCTCTCTCACCTCTCTACTCGATCTCATCTCTTTTCTCTCTCTCTTAGACCTCCCACCCACCGGCATCTCTCTCTCTCTCCTCTCTGCTCTCTCTCCCCCTCTCTTTCTCTCTCATACCCCCACCCCACCAAGGCCATCTCTCTCTCTCTCTCTCTCACCTCTCTATCTCACAATCTCTCCCTCTCATCTCCCCCCTCTCTCTTTATAACTCATCTCTCTTTTGATGTGGAGAATATGAGATTCACGAGGAGTATCTTAGTCTTTTAATTATCAAATAGAGGGAATATTTGAATCTTTATAAAATATTCATCGATCCGTCGTCAAAATTAACTACAGTGATATTTTTGTATTATTTTAACAAAATTAAAGATATCTTCACTGATATAAATTCAGAGATGATATGTTTATTAATAGATGTTTAACAGTGATTTATTTGCAAACAATCTTAATGTTATCACAAGATTCACAACAACAATGGGCTCGGCAGTCTCCCAGCAGGATGGCGCTGACATGGCCCCAGCACTTGCTTAGTAAGAGTTCACCCTCCGGCAGTTCTTCCTGACCTCCCCCCTGTACCCCGTGAGCGGCGAGATGCTCCCCATCTTCACCATGGACCTGGCGAACTGCTGCAGGAAGATCCCGTTGTTCTCGGCGTAGAGGCGCACCAGCTGCATCGTGGCGGGGCTCCTGGTGAGCAGCACCTGGTCGGAGTTGAGGAGGCCTCTGGAGGCGAGGATGTTCCTGAAGTAGGAGTTGTCGAAGACGGTGGGGCTGGCGGGGTCGAGGGGAAAGAGGTTGTTGTCGCCGCCGGAGCGGGGGCAGCGCGCCCGCAGCTGCCGGGCGTAGGAGGCATCCAACGTGCCGTCGGGGAGCCCGTTGCCCGTCTGGTTGTAGAGCCTCTGCCGGAAGCTGGTGCACCGCGACTGCCCGATGGTGTGGCTCCCTGCAGCATATGGCACCGCGCGCCGACAAATTAATTAAGCACAGTGTCGAAACTTAAAAAAGCCGTGCGTACGTGAAGTCAAGATAGAGAAAATGAGGTCTATATATATATATATATATATATGTATGTATATGTATATAATTCTCTTTTACCTGAGAGGGCGACGAGGTCGACGAGGTTGAGACCCTGGAGCTTGAACTTGGTGATGATGGTGGGGAGGGTGTTGTTTGGTGCTGGGATATTGTTGTTGGAGCCGCTGAGGCTGGCACCCCTGGAGTCCCTCCTCCCCAGTGGAACCTCCCAGCTTGGCCCCCCAGCCTACACACACACATATATATATATATATATATATATGCATTGTACAAGGTTAAAGTTGAGAGAGAGAGAGCAAGCAGGGTGACATTAATCTGTTAGCTCACACAAGAACGAAAAAGAACCGAGAACAGAGAAGGACTGAGAACAGGGGAGTATATATGACGCTGCAGAATGTTGCCCCACATTTTCTGATGGTATTCCATAACTTAAATACAAAAAGGAAATGAGAGATATGCAGACTCCTGGTGACCACAGACCACTACTTGCGTCATACGCAGCGAAGTCCGGTTCCCTCGGTATGCAGCGCACCAGACGCACCATGCCCGGGTCTTACGCGCCGTGGGATTCCAGACTTGGTCTCGGCGTGAACTTCGCACGTCTTAGACCTCTTCCCAGCTAACTAAACATGTGACTTATTAGCTAACAGAAATGGACACGAGACAACGCCATGCAACGGATTACATGCTAACAAATCACCCCCTAATCCCGTTGCACCTCAACGACTCCGATCTTTTGCCTCATCTCGACGAACTTGACTCGTCCGAGTGACTTTGTTAGAACGTCAGCCAACTGCCCGGCAGTGCCAACATGATCCACTTTCACTTTACCTTCATCGATGCATTCTCGAATGAAATGGAACTTAGTGTCAATGTGTTTACTTCTTTCGTGATGCACCGGATTCTTGCTTAGCGCTATCGCCGACATGTTGTCCACCAGAAGCTTCACCTGAACTGGAGTGCTTGCCATCATTTCACCCAACAAACGGCTCAACCACACCCCCTGACAGGCCGCCGCTGCTGCAGCTATGTACTCCGCCTCACAGGACGAGAGTGCCACGACCTTCTGCTTCTGTGACGCCCAAGTGACAAGACTAGTGCCGAGGAAGAAGATAACGCCGGTTGTGCTCTTCCGATCATCGATGTCGCCGGCAAAATCACTGTCACTGAAGCCAACAAGTGTAGGTTCCGGTACAGTGCTCCTCTTGTAACTGCAGCCATACCCAATTGTACCCTTTAGGTACCGAAGTATGTGCTTCACTGCCCCCCAATGTAGTACTCTTGGGGCCTCCATGAATCTGCTCACAATGCCCACTGAATAAGCAAGGTCAGGCCTTGTGTTGACGAGGTACCGCAGGCTGCCAACAATGCTCCTGTATCTTGTGGCGTCCACAGTCTCTCCTCCTTCTTTCTTGCTTAGTTTCGGACGGTTCTCCATGGGTGTTTGACAGGGATTACAATCCATCATCCCTGCTAGCTCAAGTATCTTGGCTGCATATGAGCTTTGGCACAGGGTGATCTCACCTTCTCCTTGCTTTACCTCGATCCCCAAATAATAGCTCAGTAGCCCGAGGTCTGTCATGCTGAAACGTCGCATCATCTCTTGCTTGAACTTGACGATGTCAGACACGTCTGGCCCGGAGATGATCAAGTCATCGACGTACACGCCGACGAGGAGGAAAGAGTGGCGATCCCCTCTTCTATAGACAGCATGGTCCAGCTTGCTTCGCTCGAACCCAAGGGAGGTCAGCTCCATGTCCAGACGAGCGTTCCACGCCCTTGGCGCTTGTCGCAGCCCATATAGTGCCTTCCGGAGCTTGAGAACTTGCTTGTCGCCGTCGCCGACAGAGAAACCCGGGGGTTGATGGACATAGACGTCCTCGGTGAGATCACCATTCAAGAATGCGGATTTTACGTCCATATGGTGCACTTCCCACCCTCCTTGTGCGGCGAGAGCGATCAGTAGGCGCACGGTCTCCATGCGCGCCACCGGGGCAAACACCTCATCGAAGTCCACCCCCTGGCGCTGTGCGTAGCCTTTTGCAACCAGGCGGGCTTTGTGTTTGACGATGTTGCCCGCTGGGTCCTTCTTGACTTTGAACACCCACTTGAGCCCTATGGCTCGGTGCCCTGGCGGCAAAACAGCCGGCTCCCATGTACTGTTGTTCTGAATCGCCTCCATTTCCACCTCCATAGCTTGCCGCCAACAGTCCTCAGCCATGGCCTGCTCAACACTACTTGGCTCCTCTGATGTGAGCAAGCAAAGCTCACTGAAGTTGAGGTCCAGGACCTCCTTTGAGCTGTCAAGAATGTTGGGAATGGTCCTGTACCGTAGCACCACACCATCTGAATCAATGGCACCATCTGTCGGTGGAGTGGCCCACTGTACAGCAGCAGGTCCTGTTGGTGTTGCCGAAAGATCACAAGTTGGAGGAGTTGGCGCAGCATCCACCAGTGATGGGAATGGTACTGGAGAGGGCAGCAATGATGATTGCGGGCTTCCTGGCTCCAGAAGGACATCAGTTTCTGCGCCTTCTGTCGGACATCCAGCAATGGTCGTGTACTCCACGATGAAAGTCGCTGCTGCGCCCTTTAGCTTGCCACCATTCTCCGCCCAGTTCCACGCCTTCTTTTCATTAAAAACCACGTCCCGGGTGATCATGAGCTCATTCCCCACCGGATCATACACCCTGTAGGCCTTCGTTCCCAGCTCGTAACCGAAGAAAACTCCGGGGATCGATCTGTCCGCGAGCTTCGTCACACCTGGGCCAACCTTCTTTGCATAGGCAACACAACCGAATGTACGCAAGTGTCGCACGCCAGGCTTCTTCTTGTACCAGGCCTCAAAAGGAGTCTTCCCATCGAGGCTTCTCGTCGGGGATCGGTTCAGGATGTACACCGCAGTCCTCACCGCCTCGCCCCAAAATTCCGCCGGTACACGCATGCTCTTGAGCAAACATCTCGCCATCTCCACAACGGTCTGGTTTCGCCGCTCGACGACGCCATTTTGTTGAGGTGAGTAGGCAGCCGTGGTATAGTGCTTGATGCCGTTTTCGTCGCAAATTTTTTTGACTTCGGTGGAGTTGAACTCCCCGCCTCGATCTGAACGGAATGCCTTGAGCTGGCCGCCCAGCTCCCTCTCCGCAGCCGCCTTGATCTTCTTGACGTACTTAAACGCCTCGTCTTTGGATGCCAGCAGCTCCACCCACATAAAACGGCTATGATCATCAACAATCAATAGAAAATACCTCTTGCCGCCAGGTGTTTGTGGCGTGATCGGTCCACATAAGTCGCTGTGGAACAGTTCCAGCCTGTGGGCTGCCCGGTACGTCGACGCTTGCGGGAACGGTACGCGGTGCTGCTTGCCAAGTGCACAGCCGTCGCAGAACTGCTCCCCCCGCTGGATCACCGGAATTCCGTTCACCATTTGCTTGGTGCTGAGTTCGCGGAGCGATCTGAAGTTCAGGTGCCCATAGCGAGCATGCCACAGCCATGCCTCGTCGTCAATTTTTGAAAGCAGACACAGAGGCGCGCTTAGGCTCAGCTTCAGAGGGTAGAGTCGGTTGTTCGCCCGCGGCGCCCTCGCTAGCAGAGCACGCTCCTGGTCGTAGACGCACATCTCACCATTCTCCATCACGATCTTGCAGCCACCTTCCTCTAGCTGACCAAGACTTATAATGTTGCTTTTCAACTGAGGAATGAAGTATACCTCCGTGAGCACCTTGTGCTCCTTGTTCTTGCACTCAAGCATCACAGCACCAAGTCCGCAGATGTCGACCTTGGAGCCATCACCGAACCGCACGGTGCCGCGCACGGACTCGTCGACAGACACGAGAGCCGATCTGCACCCAGTCATGTGGTTCGTCGCGCCCGTGTCTAGGTACCACACGCCGTCGTCGCGCTCCTTCGGGAACACACGCTCTTCGTTGAGGTACACGCTTTGTGGTGTCGTGTACGTGATGCTGCTGGTGTGTGCGAGGAGGAGAGCCGGCTGCTCAACGTCGGCCTTGGCGAGATGCGCCTCCTCGCGCCGCTCCTTCGGTGGCTTCTTGCACTCCTTGGCCCAGTGGCCATAGATGCCGCAGTTTCGGCATTTTCCTTTCCGACGAGGTGTGCCTTCGGATGTCAACTTCATGGTGTTGTCGCGGCTGTTACTACGAGCGCCGCCCTTGTTCTTCCCGTGAGCTTGACTACCGCTCTTCTCCCTGCTTGATGACGAATCTGCCTGGAGCCGATGCTTCCACTTGGCGAGCCATTCTTCTTCAGCGAGGAGCAAGCGGCCGGCCTTGTCGCGGGTCTCGCCGTCACCATCAATCCGATCCTCAGCAGCGCGCAGTCGCCCAACCAGCTCCTCAATGGTCATCACCTTCAGATCGAGCAGGGTCTCGATTGAGAGCGCGATTTGGGTGTAGCGCGACGGCACAACCCGAAGAAACTTCTTGACGACGCGCACCTCCTCCAAGGTCTCGCCAAGGCCTCGAATGTTGTTGGCGAGGGTGGAGATCCTCATGGCGAACTCGTCGATGGTCTCCCCGTCCTTGAAAGAAATGTTCTCGAACTCAGTGATGAGCTTCTGAGCGTTAGCCTCCTGAACACGCTCAACTCCAAGGTGCATGGTCTTCATTGTCGCCCAGGCCTCTTTTGCGGTTTTCTTGACCGCGATGGTAGAGTACATCGCGGTTGGCACTGCTCGGAGAAGAGCCGCCAGGGCCAACCTATCCTCCCGGCGACTGACGTTGCCGTGCTCGATGGCATCCCATAGATCTTGGGCTTCAAGATTCACCTGCATCACAAGAGCCCACTCGGTGTAGTTTGTCCGCGTTAACATTGGGTATACCACGGATCCTCCCGTCTCCTTCACGATGCGCTCCACCACCTCTCCACGCGAGGCACTGCCGCCGCCGGCAGAGGCATCCTTGTGGGCTGCGCCCTTCTGTGAAGTAGCCGGGCTCTTGGGGTCGTCGCCGATCTTCATCTCAGCTTGAACGCCTCCCTTCCAGGCTCTGATACCACTTGTTAGCTCACACAAGAACGAAAAAGAACCGAGAACAGAGAAGGACTGAGATCAGGGGAGTATATATGACGCTGCAGAATGTTGCCCCACATTTTCTGATGGTATTCCATAACTTAAATACAAAAAGGAAATGAGAGATATGCAGACTCCTGGTGACCACAGACCACTACTTGCGTCATACGCAGCGAAGTCCGGTTCCCTCGGTATGCAGCGCACCAGACGCACCATGCCCGGGTCTTACGCGCCGTGGGATTCCAGACTTGGTCTCGGCGTGAACTTCGCACGTCTTAGACCTCTTCCCAGCTAACTAAACATGTGACTTATTAGCTAACAGAAATGGACACGAGACAACGCCATGCAACGGATTACATGCTAACATAATCTACCAGAACAGTGGAGTCTCTGGCGGCAAGAGCGAGGATGTCAGCGCAGGAGACAGTCTGGGGGCACTCCCTCTCCAGTGCGGCCTTGATCTCGTCGATGACCTCGAACCCTCTCGCGGAGTTCCTGTTGGGGTTGGACAGCTTCTCGCTGGCGATGCTCCCGCCGCCGTCCAGCAGGACCGACGCGTCGCAGCCCTGCAGATACATACATATATTGGGAACACGGAAACGAGTTCGGGCGTGATCAGAGCAGCAAATGCCGACGATGACATTCATATATACTTCTTCTGCCCGTATATGTAATTAATCCCGGCCTCAATATTAGAGGCCGGGGCCGGGGTGGCGAGCAGGAGCAGCATGCATGCACCTTAACGAAGCAGTCGTGGAAGTGTAGCCTGAGCAGGGACGCGGCCATGCGTGCCTCCCTGGCGACGGCCTTGGCGACAATGATCACCACGATCTCCTTGGCCCTGGGGCAGGTGCGGTCGTAGAACTGAGGGTAGAGGTAGCCCCCGCTGCTGCCCTTGTGGGACAAGCAGAGAGGAGCTAGCATAAGGACTGAGAACACAGCCACAATAAAACTTCTCCAGAGAACCATCTCTCTCTCTCTCTGATGTTTGTTTTTGCTTGAGAGCCGTGATGGCAGGTGTGTTGGCCTTCCTGGGTATTTGATTATATATATATGTAGGGAGGTAGCGGATCTCAAGTTGAAGCAAACTGAGGATTTGACTGGTAGATGATGAGGGGTGGGGGGAGAGGGAGGGAACCAATCAGTGTGGAGTTTAAGTAAGTAGGTTGTTTCAGCTTCAGCCTACCACTCCATTCCGTGAGAGAGAATCATTAGGACAGAATTAAAGACAAGCATATACATGCATGTGTATATTACCTACTTCTTTCACAAAGCAATCCTCCTGGTGTATCGAGTTGGTGACTAAAATATAGCTCATCCTCCAAAAGTAGGTCTCAACAACAAGGCTACTAACTAGTCTTTATTAGAAGCAACAGTCAAGTGATGCGCGTGATTATTTATACATATGAATCTATCATAACTTAATCTTATCATCTTACTTAATTACAAAGGGGGGGGGAATTAACATGTATGCATGATATATAATCCTTGTCTTACCCGAAAGATGAAATTTGAATCATATCTTATGTTATATGTCTTGTGGGTACGTATATATCTCATCATTTGAGTTACTTAGTTACAAGTCAAATTAACTTCGTCCTGACGGTTGTACACGAAGCATTAATTAACACTTGGTCAAGCAGATCATCCCCTGAAACTTCTATATTGGCAGTAGAGTTTTTTCATGGACGACGCGCGGCATCACAAGGACCAACCATGCATGCCATGCATGGAGGAATACATGGGAATTAATTCTGCAAGCTTCACCTCAAGGAAGGCTGCCCAAATTACTCTTCCTTTAATTTGGTCAAGGTATTTTGTCTATACAGTTGTGATCGATATATAATTCTGTCTATATATATAGACAGACGACAATTAATTTCAGATCAAGGAATTCCACAATAAGAAAAATAAATTCCTTATATACTCTGCCCCACCTGCAAAGAATTACTTGCAAGAACATATATAGACCATTGCACGTAGATGTAAATTATAAGATTGATCATCTATCTTCCTCTATACCCTGAGTTTTTGGATGTCGCGTGTAAACTGCGAGTCTTCATCTAGGACATATGGCTTCCTGGTCAAAAGACATGCATGAGGTGCCAACCTAATACTCGATTGATTTGGACCCAGCTTTATTCCTACTCTTTCTCACTTAATTAATTATGGGTTTAGGTTCTAGATGGAGTGTTTTGTATATATATTTATATATAGAGGCACATTCACAAAAGGCCATGACATGATCGTTTGTTAACGACCAAGATTGACAATTAAGACGCTTTCCTGTTCCATTTGAAACGAGTGCTGGAGATAATATAATTGCACCTATTATAAGTTTTGCAATGCGCGCGATTAATTAATCCCTAAGAATCACTAATATTATAATATATACGCATGCATGATGATTAGGTCGGGAACATTCGCTTCTGCCGCACTACTTCTTTCAATGTTCTAGATAGAAATGGATTTGGAATACCTGCTCCTTGGTATTGTTTGCGTGCATCTCTCTCTCTCTCTCACACACACACAGTAACACCAGGGGATTTGTAATTATTATTTTTAAGTCTGACAATTATCTGTTTAAAATTAGAATCGAATTCGTATTTGTTTAATCGGATAATTATTCAAATAAAATATTTGATGGATAATTTAATCGAATATTGGGTATCCGATTATTAATCGGATGCGAATTCGGATATTGGGATATCCGTGTGTTGGATATTATCGAACTGAATATGAACCCTTAGATAAATATCTATGGATACACATATTCTATATATAATTAACTCAAATCTTAATTTGTTGTTTAATTGCTCTTTTCTATCTTTTTTATCTCAAAATAGAATTTAAAAATAATAACTCCATTTACACCCATTTGGTAAGTTGTCTCCTATTTGTTAGGATGAAGTCTAATCTTTTGATAATATCTTTCAAAATAAAAATAACTTCCACTCTTTTTTTTAGAAAACAACCTACGATGCTCCCACGTGGCTCACACGACTCACCTCTAAATAGGTCTAACAATTATCCATTTAAAATTCGAACCAAATTCGAATTCGTATTAATCGAATAATTATCTAAATAAAATATCTGACAGATAATTTGATTATTAATCGGATACGAATTCGAATATCACACTATCCGCTCTGTACTGATTCGTTTACATGTCTAATTATTTTGATAAAATTATTTGTATAATCTTGAAAAGTTCACGGTTTATCACTATACCTATGTCTTTTATAGTATTTATCCGTAAAGCTCCAAATTAACATCTCGATCGTACGGTCAGCCTTTACCCAACACAAGCTGAAAATGGTGCACACAACATGATTCTTCCCGGCGTCTTAACACTGTTTCTACAACATCGGATAATTAGATCCTAACCGCGATCTCCGCAGATCATATGTGAGCCCGAGTGACGATGGGCCCGATGGGATTAGGACTTACTTGTCGCCCAACTAGGGGCGATTCAGAGTCCCAGACCCGCCAGCTGGCCGTATAAAGAACAATCCGGTTATAAACCTTTTACACTGGGATTTTTCTCTATAAAATACATATCCTCATATGCTTCTATATCTTAGTCTATACCTTTATATTATTTTTCCTATTATCATATGTATCCTCATATTAAATTATATTTAACCATATATACTCGTGTCGTCACTTGTCATCTCTTTAACTTGAGTTCCAGTAGATTAAGACGGAAAATTTTATTGACTAATCTACCCTTATTTAATCTCCTCGTATAATTAAAATAATAGCATATAATATTCTATTATGTCTTACATGTTCAATAGAATATCATATTAACCTCGACGGTGTTAGAGCATGAACAGTCTAATTGAAATAATATAATTCCTTTCATATATAAAGATACGCATGATAATATTAAGAACATAGTGGAGAATACCCGAGAACGTGAGGGAATGTATCTAATTAACCCTTTCTCTATTTGTGGCGTGCGCATACACGCGTACGCTCATCTACAAAGTAGGAAACATCGTTAATCTTCAAATCTTCTATAGAATGCACGTGATAATCAATCACAATAGATTTTAAGCTCGATGGCTAATTGATCATCTTACACTTGAGCTCGCTTCTCTATTTTAAGAGGGGGGGTTAGGCCTCTTTAATTAACTTAGTATATATGTTATAATAATTTTGTATTAGAAATCGGCTATAATATAATGTTATTATACTAGTGGAGTCATCTCTACTTAACATCTTAAAATTTTGAGTTGGACGACTTAATCTAATAAATTTTAATGTGATATTAAAATCTATGGTCATAATTTTGGTCGCACGTCCCGTATTTATTATAATTCCCGTGATATAACTTAAAATCGATCGACTTGTAGTGTGAGAAATAAATTTTAATATAGTGACACAAGAATAGGGTTTTATATTGAAAGCTAAACGCAAAAAAAAAATATGGATGGCTGCATCCATGGGGTGGCATATTTAATTGAATCTGACTACTGCTGTTCTGACTCACTTCCTTCGGCTAATTATATATCCCGCCTTATGGAATCCTTTTGGTTGGCAAAATCTGACGTCTCATAGAGCGATTTTGGGTGTTATCACCTCCTGTTCTCATCCTATATATAAAGTTTTTGCTTAATTATTTTCTTGATCTTCTTCCACTTTCATGAAATACATGGTCTGCTCTCATTAAATTAATAAAGTGGCAACATTTGGAAACTAAATTGACCCACAATTTAGCCATCCATATAAGCTATAAGATCTTCAAGGAATCTGAGATTACCCAGCACCCGAATGCATGACCACCTACCTTCATCGACTTTAATGTTTAATGTTGCATCATTTACATCAGACTACAGCTAGGATCTTGATGTGATTCCTAGGAGTTTATTAATTAATCCCGGTGGAAAAAAAAAGGTGTCAACGTTTGAACAACCATGGTGTGTGCATTTCACCATCATCATGTCAATGCAAAGCTTCCTAAAACACACACACACACACACACACACACACACACACACACACACACACACACACACACAGAGAGAGAGAGAGAGAGATGGGTTATTTTCATAAGATAGTTATATTGTTATTTTCATAATTAAGATAGTTATATTTTCATAAAATTATTCCATTATGAATATTCTTTTTGTTATACACCTCTATTATTGTTTAATCGGATGATTTTTCTCTTGTCCAATGATACAGTGGTCAAATGGTTAAAGTCCTCTCCGATAGGAAACTATGTAATTCAAATCTAGGGTCTTTGTGGACGGCTATGATCCTTTGACTTTCTTTGGGCGAGTATTTCTCATCGTTCAATTCATCGCGAAGAGCAATATCCTCTTTACGTGGGAACACACAAATGTAAACCCCTGTAAATCTGTAAAATTAATCTCCTCTTATACAAAACGTAGACTTTGATCTCAAGACCTCCGCTACAAAAAAAGAAGAGAAACATTAAGTGCACTTAGTGCACTAATTATCGATGTAATTAATGTAACACTTATTTTTTTTAATTTCTTTTTAGTGACTTTCACCCCAATCTCGTTTGGCCCCCATGTCGCATGACGTGAGGATCAAATGAAAATAAACTTACCTCCTTGTGAAAGTATTTTTCATTATTCACGTGGCCTGATTTTTATTTTTTCTTGGTCCCCACCTCACGTCATCCGGTGACATAACGTGGAGGCCAAATAAATTTAAGATGAAACAAATTAAATCTTACACTAATTACACCTGTGGATGTAATTAGTGCACTAGATGTACAAAATATTTCTCAAAAAAGAAAGCTCAGTACCCATAAGCCACGACGTACATGGTAGAACATGTTGGGCCCCCTTTAATTTTACAACCCCACTGACAGAGACTACTTGGGCCTCGGCTTGGACTAGGCCCATGTCTTGGACCTAGGCAACGCACCTATGATACCTGGGATGTTGCTTGTTGGTTTCTTTTTCTTTATGAGTGTGAGGTATGTATCAAAAAGTATTTGATATTATAAATGGAAGTGCTTATATGGTATATTTTTTGGCAATTAATCAATAAAGGTAATGTAAAAATGTGACGTTTAAAATCTTATATGAGCCTACAAAGGCTATGGAATCGACTGATCGAGAGAGCCAAGCACTGGAATCGTCCGAGTTTGTCTTGAATCGGAACAGACTCAGCTGATCTAACCTGATTTATGTTTTCTATCAGAAGTTTGAGTTGTACTTGCTGCACATTGAGCATGCAGTTTTACTGCATGCATGAACGCCTTGTCTTTATATATGGGTCCACACATGCATGAGGACCAACAAGATTTTTGAGAATAAGAAAAAAAGACACATCTCTCACATTCTTGTCTTGTCCCTGAATCTTGTTGGTCTATATATGTAGACCAAGTAGGATATGTAGAGTGTGTAGCTAGTATTTTGCTGCAAATCTTAATTGGTGTGCAGCATGTGTTGCAATGAAAGAATTTATTTATCTTCCTGCTTCCACCAAATCAACTACATTATGTTGATCCAGAATTTGGTCAGATTTTGAAATCCTTCCTAGCCTGAGGGTGAGTAGACCCAGCCCGCCAAAAATTTCCGTTTGATAATTGGCGTGTAAGTTAGATGATAATGTTTTCAAAGTATAGAGTATCACTATTGGAGTTGGTGTATATAGAATAGCAAGGAGAGTGACAGCTGAAAGAGAAGGAAAGAGTTTGGATTAGAAAAAAAGGAGCATTGAAGAGAGAGAACTGCTCCATCGATTCTTAGAATGTAAATTATAACATCTTTAATATATACAAGTTCAGATCTGTATATATTGAATTTGATATATATATATATATATATATATCAGCAAAATTTTCTAAGGCTTGGATATCAAAGTTGATAGAATCAAACATCTAGGCCCTCTTTGACAACGGAGTTGTCGGGCGTCGGTCGGGTGGTTGCGTTAACCGCGGAGAGAGAAACTCCATCTCCGCCTCACAGAAAGTCGCTAACCGACTCCGATTGACTTACTCGACCCTCCGGGGTGGAGTAAGCCAATCGGGCTCGGATGTCAAAGGGGCCCCTAGTTAATTAGTACCTAGTTTCACTGACACAAGTAAATGATAAAGAAGCAAGCTCATAATTGAAATAGTCCTTTGCCAAAAGATCAAATTAATTTCACTCCTCCAGAATGTTTGCCTTTTTGGAGCTTGCTAGCAATTAATGTTTTTATCTAATCAAATCAGCCAAAACCATTTTAACATTTCAACCATTGCCAAGTCTTGATCAAAAAAAGCACTAAGAAAAAAAACATTGCTAAGTACTTAATTTGCAGGACCATTCTGATCGATGGGCCCCTCTTATAGGCTTCCTATATCACTTTGGTCTGCCTCCTCTTCTTGGTCATTTTGTGCACCACCATTCTGACAATTTTGTAGAACCAGAAAGTACTCACCAACTGCAATCCTAGGGCCGTTCCCTGCACAGAGCGACCATGTTCACAGATTTCTTGTAAAATGACTCACAGAGAAACCCTAAACGGTGGACTAGTTATCATGAGCACTAACAGGAAGAACAAAAAATGTGTGCACATCGCATTTACACAAGTGAGATCTTCTGGACTGGTCGTTCTTATATGTACTTTCTGAAGCTAGCCTCCAACCCCAGTTTCAAATAAATTATCTTGCATGGCTTAATTTATTCATGCATGAAGATTAACTTGACCATATCAAATTAAATCCGGGGAGAACAGTTGAAAGGAGCCATTAATTTCTACATTTGCATGGAATATATCTGTACCTTTATGAGCAGTGGGTAGTCTGCCAATACAGTAACAGTAACTATGTACGGTCCACAAACCATCCTTGCAAACGAAAATATGGCTGCAAATAGAATCTGCATGCACTATATGAAGAAATTAGCATCAGGATTCAACAGCATTAACTAGGTAATTAATCATAAACTATATATATATGGCCTAATATATATAACGGAACTATATATATATTGTGGGGAATATTCAAAAGCTCACATCTACGGCCAGGTTGAGATCAGAGTCTCTGTAGCCCACTTCTTTTAGAAGCTCTCTCAGGTGTAGGAAAGGGCTGGAAATTTCTGTCACCCACAGGGTTGCAACCATCTCTGTGCCACACTGCATAAAGGTAAAAGCATGAACAATATTGGAACTTAATTAGCCCTTTGTAGATAAACAGCACCAACGGTGACAAAGATAACAACAAGAACAAAAGAGATGAAAAGTGAGAAGAAGGGAAAAAAAAGGGTGGAAGCAAAAGGAAATGGCAGCGTACGTAGAAGATCTTTACCCTTTCATATGCAAGGCCTGCTCCAATGCCAACGATGCCCACCGTGTGATGAACCAAGTTCTCGAGGCTAACTTTCTTGTCAAACAGGCCACATATGGCGTCGTAGATTAGATAAGAGAGAGTCACTGACAACGCTCTCATCTGCAATTGATCAGGAAACCAGACGAAAGGTTGACGACCATTTCCGTATACATATATGACTCCACCACCAAGTTCTGGAACCAGTACCACTCATTCACACACATATATATATATATAAGATGAAGGCCGACAAGTGTAACACTCTCTTTTTAAATCTCGGGTAATCCGTACGATGGGACGGCAATTAACTTGAGTCCGTCCGGGACACGATCGAGAGTACAAGAGGAGACGTACGGGTAGAGCCGAAGTAAGAGTTGAGACGAAGAAACATCACCAAAGAGAATGAGAATCGGCTTAATTAGAAATCACGTCAAAATACATATAACTGATCATCCATATATACGTGTAGTGAATATTAATAAATCTGCAATTTGCATGGGGAGTGGATTCGATGATGTCCTTCATATGTAGCGACGTCCCATCCGATGTCCTCTGATGATCCCCTACATGGATATATATGCCACCCCCCCAGACCCCATCACCCCAGAATCACGCAAGCAAACACCTTCCCTCCGTACACCCACCCCCACACCACAACCACGAATCCTCACTCACTCTAGCATTAATGATGCATGAGAAGATGGCATCTGATCAGACACCTCCCCATTGCTAATTAATTAACAGGGTAGGGGGTGGGGAGGAATTAATTAGAGAGGGTATAGATATTTCTGCTGTTTGGCAGAGGCAGGATGGAGAGAGCAGGTGCATGGGAGAGGTGGCCGGACATGTTTGTGTGTGTGTGTGGTGTGTGTGATCAGATGTCTTGGACAAGGCGTCATCTAACAGGATCTTATTTGAAAGTAGCAGCTTAATTTCCTTGCTCTTTTTTTTCTTTTTTTTTCCCTTGAGCCAGAGTATATATAACAGGGGGAGCATTGGTGTAAAGGAGAGAGGGAAGTAAAATATGTACCTGCAATAGAGAAGATCTGGAACCCAGCGGGCACACTGGGCACCTCCAATCCTGCACACTGTGCATAGCCAAGCACACAGCCAACGTCGCATGGATGGTGGAGACGACGCGGTTGCAGAAGTCGAAAGAGCGTCTGGGGAGCGCCCTCCTCACCACCACGAAGGCGACCGCCCACAAGACCACCCCGGGGAGGACCCAGCTCATGATGTTGCCCTCCATCGATCGATCTCCCTCTGTCGAAAAGCTTAACCTCCTCTCTTCAAGCCCCTTGAAATTAACCTTTCCAATTAAGGGAGGACCCTTCACCCTTTGAACGAGCAGATCAAACCATTCCCTATGCACCAGAAATGAGACGAAAGGCGCCTCAGCTTTCTACTGCAAAGGTTTGATCTTTGATCAAACACTTTTGACCGCAGAATGTTCTCCAGGCTTAAACTCTGGAGCTTGCCAGGTGCTGGAAGGCCGGAGTAGCAGGGCTTTGAGGGCATGCTATACCTCTACATCTTTGCACAGAAAATGGGAGAGAGTTGATGAAGAGGGGAGAAAGTCTTACCTCAACAGGAATCATATTAACGTTCTGCAGGAGGAAAACTGGCGAAGCAATTAATACGAGCTTCAGAGATCACCGAATAGCTCGCTGCACTCCCATTTTGGAATCCCATTAAAACATGGCAGTAAAGTGGGAGAGGAGGAAGACACTCTGACTTGATCTTCACACCGACCTGATACTAAAGTCACCTCCCCCGATATCGACCTCCCAGGAGGAGTGTTCATGGTTAGGTTTCCTCAGAATGAGTTGGGGGGTTTGCAGTAGAGATGTGTTCAATGAGGACTGGTTTGTTTTTCGGAGGGTCGAATACGGTGTCCGACTCATGATAAGAGTTATGTGTGCGAGGAGAGAGTATAAACCCCCCACATTTCTCTCTCCTCATATGAGAAATTCGTGCGACGCTATTCCGATATTAAATCGACCTTAAACGACTTCAAAGAGCAATGCTATAGTGACAGATTTTTTTAAATCCTGTTTTCCACATTTTCTCTTTATTTTTTGATTTGAAAATTAAACGGGCAAAAGAAGTGAACTTAAATTTAGTGTCCTCAATTTCGAAAGTATTAAATTTAAGCTATTCATCTTTGCTATATATTCGTTCTAATTTATGCTTGGATGAGTAAATTAAAAGTGACAAATTAAAGTGTGACATTATAACATTTTTGCACGTAGCATTTGCTACGTACGGCGAATACCATAATGCCACACTTTTTCGTCAAAAAGTTTGACCGACGGTATCTTATATATTTTGATATTTTTCGTTTGACAATTGTCCAGCGTGGATGGCACGGGCGTAACCGCAACCATTCCGCGTGTTTGAAAGATATTTTAAATAATATATTTAAATAAAAGATATATTTGACACGACTATTATTTAGAAAGATATTTATATAAAATTAAAATTTAAACCTGATAAATTTTTATCACATTTTTTTACATTCCCATTTAAAAATCAAACAACAAAAAAATAAACTTGATCAGTTCTGAATCTCTCCAAGTTCAAAAGTATTAAAATTAAGTTATTCAACTCCTCCATCCAATTTCATTCACAGGGTTAAAAAAATTAAATAATAATATTGATGTGGATATTCCTTTTCTTCTCACTCTCATTAATTTCTTCAAAAAAAAAAACAAAGAGCAATAATGGCATTCTTATCTTGACCTTGGCCTGACATATGATGTCAGGAAGAGGTGGTCCGCTCCGACGGGGCACATCCTATCCCTACCCTGCTCCATATTTAATGCGAAGGTTGGTTAATATTTTCTCGCTCACCACAACTTTTATTTAATTAATGAAAAACCCCCGGGGACCCCGTCCTTGCCGTCCTGCGGGCACTGATCCATTATTTAATGTGAAGGTTTTAATGGGATTCGTGGCAGCAACATATATAACAGTAAATGTTTGTCCTAACATACATAACTGCAGAAACATCTTTTTGTGCTTATTTTGGAACTTATTTTATATTTAAAAACCAACTGTTTTGAACATATTTTAAACTTGTTAACGTGAGTTGGTTATATTTAGGGGTTTTTTAAGCAAAAAATCTTCTTTACGAGTTTATTTGTTATGTTATCTTTTTATTTTTCACATTATTTTTAATAAACTTCTTATATTAGTATAATATCAAAAATATCTCTACAATTAACTTCAATGGAAGATTCAAAGAGTATTTCATTTTCATCTATATAGTTAAATTTTAGGCCAAAAAATATCTTTATAAAAAAGAGCTATTTTGATCAATTTATTGTGTTTGGTAGAGCGAAGCAGAGATAAATAGATAAATATAAATGAAGAGAGAAGGAGAGTTTGTGAAAGATTAGAAACATTATTTTAGCCTTTTCACGAATTTGGTTAAAGACTAGCTGGATTAAATAAGAGATCTTAATGAAATGCATGCTAACATTAGGTGATGGTAAGAACGTTTTTATAAACATTGCTATATAGTAAGGTTATTAAAAATGATATAAATATAAGACGGGTACTTCCTCAAAAAAACTTTTGTAAAGAGGATATTTTTACAAAAACTCTCATATTTATCTAAGAATAGATCTATGACGTTTAAGTAGATGGGCATTTTTGCGTTTACTTAGTGAGATTAATTGTACTAATAAGGGTTAATTATTTTTATATCCCTTGGAATCTTTATAAAAATCCTCATTCTATAGCGTTATCTAATGCAAGGTTTGCCGACCCGCCCGACCCGGTCTCGGCGCGGGACGGGTCAGGTGCGACCCGGTCCGCCCTCTATAGGCTCTCGGCGCGTAATTTTTTAATTTTTTTTAAAATTTTAAATAATTTTATTTTGAAAGATTAAATATTATATATATTTAAAAGTATTAGAATATAGAGTTTTTTTATGATAATAGATCCATACTAAATTACACATAGTTAATTATATAAAAATTACATATTACACCGCTTAATTAAACATCATATTATATATAGTACATACAAAATTATTTAACTTACTTAATATATTAAAGTAAACAGTGACATAATAATGACATTCATTCATGAAGTATAAAATACAAAAACTCACTAATCCTCGTCATCTGTGAAGCCCAAATCCCAAAATTCACTCATCCTCCTCATCTGTGAAGCCTGAATCCCAAAACTCACTAATCCTCGTCATCAGTGAAGCCCGACTCCTAAAACTCACTAATCATCGTCATCAGTGAAGCCATAATCACAAAACTCATCATCAAATACATGAGACTGATCACCCGTATAATCTAACTCTATCATGGTGGGTGGAGGTACATGTGGGTGTGACTGAAAATATGTAACCATCTGCACAAATGATGGGTCGTGTGCTGCGGTGGAGGGTACATGAAAATCTGTAAAAAAAGTCCTCACTACATCTATAACTTCAATTCTATCATGTGCGACTGGTGCTGGTGCTGGTGCTGCTCGAACTCTGGATGTGGAGGAAGATCTTGCTCCGCCATGTGATCGTGGTGGGGGTACTCGGGACGTAGAAGAAGATGTCATGGGTGTGCTACGAGAACCGTATCTATCTTGTAACTGTGTCCGAAAAGAATGTCGGACATCTCCCGGAACTCGATCGCATGCACGAACATCGCGTCCCACTCCCGCAAGGTGATCTGCAAACCTGTGTATGCCGGTGACGCGATGTTCGCAGTATCTACAGTGCACATGTCCATCACCCTCAACAGAGTATCCATGCTCCCACGCAGGGTGACGCCGTCCGTCCATAATGACCTGCAAATGATGTAAAAGTTTACATTAGTGATTTCAATGATAAGTACAGAACTCAAGATATGAAGAAATTTATAATTAATTATTAGTTAGTTATAAATATAACCAAATGATACATACTAATTAAGAGTATGGACCTAAACTGGGCCAGTGCCCATCTCCAAATAATTTGACATTAAATGTGATCCGCAGATAGGACAGATAGTCTTCATAGCGCATTGAACCTGAATAGTTCTCCCAGTACATGCGTATGTAGTATTCATACTGCTGCGAACCTTGTGCGTACACGACCTCTACTGGCGCAGCTGCGTCATAAGGATATGGATACGATGGGAAAAATGAACTGTTGTTATCTGAGTCGCCATGATACATCGGCTGCTGCGGCCATGACCGTCCATACGAGCTTCCAGATCCCTGGGAGTCATGTGTGCTCATCCTCTCAAAATCAGACAACATGCCTTGATAGCTGGTACTGTCTGCAACCGAACTTCCATAGTAGGGATCCCAATGATCAACTGCCCGCCTCGTCCCTGCCGGTGGAGCACCGTGGTCCTCATCTTGCGTGGCATGTGTGAAGTGCTGCTCCTCTGTCCATGCGCCATGTTGACGGCCCCCACGACCTCTACTATGACCACTGCTGTACTCTCTGTCACCAGCACTAGTATTCTCACGAGGACTCCGTTGGCCACCTTGAGAACCACCACCTCCATGGGATGAAGACCCTGTCGGTGTACTATCAGCATCGGAGTCATGACTCCCACTAATGCGGGGCTCAACAGAGGGCTCGGGAGTGTCGTCATCTGCATTGGGATCTAATGTCTCCATGTCTGCAATATCTATCGGATTTAATGGTGGTCCCTTGTCCTTCTTGCTGCTGAATAATGTGGTCCATGATGATTTTTTTCTTCTGTGGAGCAGGGGGCGACTTACCTGCTGCATGTTGTGTCCCTCTAGATGCCTGAGAAACAGAAGCCTGGTTAGATAATTTTTCAACTTACTTTCTACTGTGTAAGTCTGTACGTATACCTGAGACGACTGACTGGGTGCCTTAAATGTTGAGCGTCGTAGCGCAGCAGACTGAGATGGTTGTTTCGATGCTACCGAAGACTACACAATAATATATTCAATGACAATATAATTTCAATATAATTTCGATGAAATACAACATATAAATGTAGAACTGATAATATAATTTCACCTCTCTAAATGAGGAACTCCCCCTAGCCTCTCTTGAAGTGGATAACCTTCTCGGTTCCGCAGATATTGAATGCCGCGGTGCAGCAACTCGGGACCACTGTTCTCCCGCAATGTTGTCATTTGTCGGATCGACATGCAATATATTTCTTACATCATCATACATCAATATATGACTACGCTATCTAATGAAATTTGTGATTCGATTTTCATGTATTAATTCACCTGAGGTGGCTCTTGACGCTCAATTGATGGAGGTTGCATCAATCGCTCCCATGCTGTATCATCATACGCATACGATGTGTCTCCACCCCCAATGACGAGGTCTTCATCTAAATTAACTTCATCATCACGTCACGTTGCTGACTCGTCAGCACCCAACTGCACATGGATGCCATCTCCCTCTCCCACTGCCTCTTGTACAGCTGATGCGAGAAAAGTATTAGGCCGTGGTGTCTCGCCTGGTTCTTCAGCCTCCTCGTCCAGTTCTGCCTCACCACGCTCGATTGTGGCTCTTGCAACCCATGCTACCATAGGGTCATCATCGTCTCGCAAGTACACAGCATCCGTTGGGTCATATTCTCCCTCT
This sequence comes from Amorphophallus konjac, assembly GCA_022559845.1. NCBI lineage: Eukaryota > Viridiplantae > Streptophyta > Magnoliopsida > Alismatales > Araceae > Amorphophallus > Amorphophallus konjac. Next base: position 587,360,934 of record CM040121.1, on the reverse strand, counting down.
CCTCTCCTTATATCCATCTGCACATGCCGAACCTTTAGCCTCATGTTGTAATGAACATACACCATTTTGTCTAGCCTGCGGTGTGTTAGCCTATTCCTCAGCTTAGTATGTAAGAAGGAGAACGTCGACCAATTCCGCTCACACCCACTCGACGAGGATGTTTGCGATAGAACTCTCATTGCGATCTTCCTTAATACAGGTGCACTTGTGCCGTAATTTAGCCACCACTCAGCTGTAATTAAGGCAGATCACGTACAATATAATAATTAGATGTAAAAAATACATGTTGAGCTATAGAATGTACATTGTGAAGACACATTACCTGGATCAAGTCTGTCACGACTGGCCACGGCATTAGGTGTCGCAAAAGAACCAATTGCCTCTCTAAATATTTTCATCTGTATTATCGAAAAATATTAAGTACTTGTTTCATTTCATAATCTTAGTGGTAAAATATCCAAGTATACCTCATTCAATGCATCAGCAACATCTGTTGGGGTGACAGACAATCGGTCTACCACAATGTTGACCGATTCTATCAAAGTATCGTCATAGGCAAGGCCCCGAGCATATTGGAATGCCGGATGTAGATAGTACGCTGCAATCGCAAGACAATGAATTATATATTAGTACCAGCTAAAGATCACAGCTCATTTATTGGACGAGAATGTAATTGTTTACCTGCCATGTGAAGATCGCGGCTCATTTGTCTGTCCCATCTGTCCTCCACAATATCTAAGATGGTGGGTCCATATTTTTTGGACGTTGCAATGATCTTCCGCTTGGCAGCTTCAATTTTGCTGTATACCAACCCCATGGTTGGTACTCTATCCCCATCCACACATCGCAGTACCTCATACAGTGGCTCTATCAATGACACTAATACCTTCACTCTCTCCCAAAAATTAGTGGTGTTGACAATTCCCTCGACCTCCCCTCCTTCACGTGAAGCAGTAAAAGAGGAACTCAGCCAGGTCTCACCTCTAAACATTTGCTTCAACCCATCCTTATGCTTCAGAAGGCTCTGCAATGCGATGTAGTTGGTGGCAAATCATGTGATGCCAGGCCTCAACAATTCGCCGCCACAATGCTCCCTCATCCAAGCCAGTACAAGTGTGTGGTTGTAGATATATTTCGTGATTTTTTGTGCCACCTCGATCACAGATTTGACCACACGTAGCTGCCCAATCTCCTTCAGCATCAGATCTACACAGTGTGCTGCACAAGAGGTCCAAAAAATGTGCCGTCTGGTCCTCATTAGCTCCTCCCCAGTCTTCTTATAGTTCGACCCATTGTCAGTCACCACTTGTACAATGTATTCCTCATCAATCTCAGTCACCACTTGTTCCATCAATGACAAAATATATTGATAACTGTGAATTTGACCAGACGCATCCACTGATTTGTGAAAGAAAACATGTCTATCACAATAAATAAGGAAGTTGATCAGACTAGATTTTGTAGTACCTGACCATCCATCACACATCAGTGTGACTCCGTACTTTGTCCATTTCTCTTTGAATGAGTCAATGTAACTCTTGATCTCAGCAACTTATTCATCAAGATAAACGCTGGCCAACTCTCTCGCTGTAGGTGGCTGCACGTGTAACCCAATGACCTGTGCTTCTTGAAACATTGGCTTGTAGTAAGGGCTATTGGCTGCATTGAAAGGCATACCCGCGTGGTGCCACCATTTTGCAACGGCCTGACCAAGTTTCCATTTAGGCCCCTTCTGGCCATATGCATCGTCCATCTTAGTTTGCTTGCCATGCTCACGGGATAGTGCACCGGGCTCCACATCTTCAATATTGATCGATTGTGTCCTTTTTCTTTGTGAACCCGAGTCAGCAGTCAAAAAACTCCTTATGCCCCATGGTTGTCGAGTCGTAGATGAACCACCACTCCCTGATGCTCCGGTCCTCGTCGCCTCGCGACTTCGGACTCTCGTCTCCTCGGGATGTTTTGACTCTTCCCTGCTCTGACGTAATGCCTCACGGAACTCGGCTTCGTATGGATCATTCACCGTGACATACACATTAGCTTGCTCAGTACGTGCTTGTTCGTCTTCGTCACTGGGTGTCCATGCACATTCCTCCTCGTTGCTGCCGCTTGATCCATTTTCTTCTTTTTTTCCTTTTCTCGCATCTCGGCTCTCTTCTCCCGCAGGTGCCTAGCCATTGCAAGTTTCACATCTCGAGGCACATGGGTACACCCAGTAACCTCAGAGTATCCTGCACCGGCTCCTCCTGCCAAATGCTTCTTCAATCGAGACACCCCTCCTCCCCGGTGTTCTATTTTACAATAGTTGCAACGCCAACACCGTCGGTTGCCATCCAACAAAACTCCGTGTGACCATCCAATATCATTTGGTCGTTCCTAGGAGCCATAGAGTGTTTAACTGTATCTCCTAAATTTAAAAAATACAAATTATAAAAAATACATTATTTTAAGCAGAGACTAACAATGAAAATAATATCATTATTTCTACAATATGCAAAACTAAATTCAATATTTAATACATCTCAATATAATTTAGTTCAAAATAATATCATTATTTCTAAAGCATGCATATAATGCTAATTTTTTTATTTAATACACATACATTTAGTTTAAAATTATTTGTAAAATATTTATCACTAATTATATATTTAAATTATAAACATGTCTAATTAAATTACATTATACATCTACATTTAGTTTAAAATTATTTGTAAAATATTTATCACTAATTATATATTTAAATTTTAAACATCTCTAAATAAATTACATTATACATCTAAATTAACTTTAAAATTATTTGTAAAATATTTATCACTAATTATATAATTAAATTATAAACATCTCTAATTAAATTACATTATAGATCTAAAGTAACTTTAAATTTAATTGTAAAATATTTATCACTAATTATATATTTAAATTATAAACATCTCTAATTAAATTATATTATAGATCTAAAGTAACTTTAAAATTATTTATAAAATATTCAACACTTTTAATATTAAAAATATCTCTACTTAAATTACATTATAGATCTAAATTAACTTTAAAATTATTTATAAAATATTCAACACTATTTACATTCAAAACATCTCTACTTAAATTATATTATACATCTTAATTACATTTAAAATTATTTGTAAAATATTTATCAATAAATTTATATTTAAATTCAAAACATCTCTACTTAATTTAAATTATAAATATTAACTTTAATTTTTTGTAAAATATTTCTCACTACAGATATATTTAAATGAAAAACATCTTTAATTTTTTTAAAATTAAATATTATATTATTTTACGTCTACAACTAATAATAAAATAATATCATTAATTCTACAAAACTAAAATTTAAATTTAATACATCTCAATTAAATCTAATATTTAAACATGAATTAAATAATACATCAAAAATAAATGTATTTCTACAATATGAATTAAACGATATTTATATTATTTCTACAACATGAATTAAATAATACATCAAAAAATTTAATTCTACAACATGAATTAAATAAAAATTATATTTTTTCTACAACATGAATTCAATAATACATTAAAAATAATATTAAACAATCTAACAAATTTTATTCTTATACTTTTTTAAATTAAAAAAATATAAAATTAAAAAAAATAATATATTTTTTATTCTCCCCCCCAAACCGCCCCTGGCCCAGCCACCCCCCGCCCAGCCGTCCCCCACGGCCCTGCCCCACTCACCCGGTGGCAGACGCCCCCCCCCCCCCGCCCCCACCGCCACCTCCGGCCACCCCTGCCCCACTCACCCGGTGGCAGACGCCCCCCCCCCCCCCCCCCACCCCACCCCCACCCGGTGGCAGACGCCCCCGATCCCTCCCCCACCTCCCTCCCCCCCACCGGCGGCGACGGTGGTGGCAGACGGCCCCCTCAACCTCCCCCACCCCCACCTCCGGCCAGATCCGGCTGGCAGACGCCCTCCTCCCCCACCCCCACCTCCGGCCAGATCCGGCGGTGGACGCCCCCCCCCTTCCCCACCCTCACATGCGCACACCATTTAAAAAAATTTTCACCTACCTCCGATCGCCGCCCTGAGCCACCCAAAGCGTTTTTCCGCCGGTCTAATCGCCGTCCGCCGCCGCTGCACCGCCGCTCGCCGGTGGGAGGGATGGAGGAAGACCATCCCCCTTCAGCCCGTTAAATGCGCGAACCGCCCCGACCCGCCCGTACCGAGCCGGGTCTCGCCTCGCACCGGAGCGGTACGTGGCGGGACGCACGGGACCTTGCGGTCCAGTGCGTCCCGTCCACGACCCCTAGCCCGTGCGACCCGGTGCCCGCCTGGGTCGGGTCAGGTCGTGCGGGTCGGTGCGGGTCGGGACGGGACGGCAAACCGTGATCTAATGTATGTAAATACCCCCAAAATTTGCTAATCAAAAGTTAGATTTCAGGGGTATCCGTATATTATTCTTAGAGCTAATATATAGGGTTTAAGCCTTTAAGGATGGTATTATTTTAAATATCGTAAAGGAATGCAGGCAGATTAGATAAAGATAGTGGTGAAGGGATTATCTATAAAGATTTTAGGGATACATTGGTATTTCTTATTAGTTAATATGTATCTAATGATGATATTTTTAGTAGTTACACATATAAGAGAATAGATAAAATGAAAAAATAGAATAGATAAATATAAGTATTTTATATAAGTAATTCACCCTTTCTAGTCAACTTGATATCTCATTTTATTCAAAATAAAACATTCTCACTTAAAATAATAAATATGTGTAACTAAAATAAATACTTGAGACACATTGGGACAACTCATTCTAAGAGTTATCTCATCTCTACCTTAAATACCAAACCCAATTTGCATAATTTGTTCAGTACCATCGCAACTATATGTATAAAGGGTAGTTTAGTACTTTAGTGTACTAAAATGTCTTAAAACACCCTAGTCATAGAATAATATATTTCTTATATTTGAAAAACTATAAATTATTTTGTACTATTTTTTCATATTTTAAGTGTCATACATTGTTGAGTTTTAAAATCATTTGACTCGTGTGGCACTCTTTTTAATTAATTTTGACTTTTAACCTAAAATCAGTGAAAATTAAAATTAGAGATGTTATAATGAACAATTTTATTTTATGACTTATAAAATTGATGATTTTAAATCGATGTTTTATATTATTTTAGGACACGCTAAATGACAAATAGAATCAGATGTAAAGTAGTTAAACTTTTGTTTTTTTAAGATGGACCATTTTAAACCAATAAACATGAAATCACCTACCTATATTTACAACCAATTTTGAGAGAAAAATAAAAACTCTCTACTAAAAGTTTGATGCAAAACATCAATTGAAATAAAGATAAAATAATATTTTTTACTTACTTTTTACGAACAGATATATTTTATTACTTACATTGATGCACGCAGGTAAATGTTTGAACGAAAATGGCAAAAGAGTAATACTTGCTGCGCTATCGGTACAGTGTGCATCAAGTTTTTTTATTTTTTATTTTTAATTTTGAGAGATGGGTATTATCTATGACACACTCTAATATAAAGGCCAAAAAACTCAAAAATAAATATTGAATTGTAAGAACAGTAAAAAATTATTGTTCATATAATATATTGTTTTTATTTTTTTTTAAACGGTCTAATGTCAAGATTGACCTTACCTCCTGTTTTTTTAAAAAAAATTCCGTGCAACAAACATTACTCCAGTCGCCTCACGCAAAGGAGAGAGAAAGAAGGTTGGAGGGAGAGAGATGGAGGCGTGTGACATCTTGGGTTGCTCTCGGCCACTTGCCGCCGTCCGGGTACACTGCCGTGTCCGGAGGAAGCGCCCCACCACAATCTCCGCGTTCGCCTCCATGGGGTCGTCTACCGCCCAGCCCGGCGCCCAGGAAGCGAAGAGAATGTTCGTGTTCGGGATGGGGTTCGTGGGCCGCTACGTGTCGGGTCGGCTGAGGGAAGAAGGCTGGTGAGATCCCGTTCCATCGCTGTCCTTTTTTTGCTTCGTTCTTCTGATCGCCAACCGTATCAGAGACTTATCCTGAATGCGGACAAGTAAAAAAAAAACTTTTCTTACGTTGAAAAAAAGGACTTTCAGAGTTGTCCATACCCAGAACCTCTGTTTTTTCCTTTAATTTTTACCCATTAGATTGATGGGGGGAGGGGTGCATTCCCAAGCTTCTTTGTTACATCTTGAGGGAAACAGGTAAACATGTGATTTGCCTCCTCAAACTGTTGTTCTGGGTTTCCTTGTGTGAATTCGTTGGTAGAGATGGATTTGTTATGTGGGTTTCTTGCTATTTGAGAACATGGGTCCAACTGTGGGACAGTCTACAAACTGAGGAGACAAGTAACTGCCTTTGGAACTATCTTTACCTGACGGTACACAGGTTAAAAAGTTATGATTAAAAAGAAAAATCGAGGAAAACTGTGTCCATCAGAATGTGAAGCCCTATTTTATCCCAATCATGGGTGCCACTTAAGTCTGTAGAATTTGGACCTTTGGGCAGGGTTAGTGAGATGTGTGATTGAATTCAGTTTGTGTGAATCGTGTTTCATATTGTGAATGTATTTGTTTTTGGTTGGGTTTTGTTCGGGGATTAAATTTTTGGGTTAGTGAATTAAGTGAGAGCTTTGTCTATGAAATCAATTCATAAGTTAGTGAACATGAGTTTCTTTTAAGAAAGATATCTAAATAATGAGATAATTGAATTTTTACCTCTCCACGGTATGAATTCAATACACAAAAACTCTTCTTTAATCTTACTTTTGGTAGGAATCCTAATTCCCAATGACATACAATTCCCAGCTAAACATATACGGTTCACTACCCAACAATTCTTCCCTTGCCTTAAGAATTAAAATTACACATCTCACTGACCCCACCTTGGTGCTGAAGTCGAACTTGACACTGTAAGGTGTTCTTATTTACGGCATCTGAATGCAGGGATGTTTCGGGGACCTGTACCAGTGTAGCTAAGAAGAAAGTACTTGAGGAGATGGGTTTCAATGCGTTTATTTTTGAAGCAAGTGAGCATGAGTAAGTTGTGATTATTCCGATTTCTTATTACTTAGCATAACTTTTATTTTGTTTCTAGCCTCTTTTTGGTATCAGTATTGTTTCTGTTTTTTCTGCCATTTTCTGTAGGACTAATGCATCATTCTATTCTCCGGTTCACCTGAAATCTACTGAAAATGAAACATTTGTACATTTATTGTGAAGCTGTAATGTTAGTACAACTGGCCATCTTCTTCTGCATTTGATATTTAAGAGCTGCCAACATTTAGAAGATGCTTATATGAAGTCATGCAGTAGAACACCTGTAATGTAGGAGATATGTTCACTGTTTCAGGGAAAGTCGGCAGTTGATCGCACGTCTATTTGGAAGGTAGTTCATTGGAAATGTCAATCCCTTCCTGGTCTAACTGATTTAATTAGCCCCTCAAATGTATTTGACCTGTACTAGTCACCAGTGACTCATCTGGATTGAGTTAGGTACGTTTGGCATCATATCCAACCTACTTTTTGAAGAAATACATGAGATTAGGCACCTTTTATCATTGGTTACAAAATAACCAGGACTGTGTGAATCATCCATTTTATTTGTTGTTTAATGGGATGTCACCAGATTAAAATTTTCTTTGTGCCATAATCCTGCATTTCAACTTCATAGATTTTAACTTGGAGAATATGATTTTAAAGTTGTTGACCAAGTCAACAAGAAAGGTGAAATAATACTAATCTAAGTACATACATATAGTATGAATTCCCTGATCATCTACTGTGTCAAAGCTCCTTATTAATAAGCTCTGCACAGATTAGTGGTGACTTGTGAAAAATATCAGAATATTTTTTAATGTTCTAATAGCTTGATATTTTTTTGGAGACTGAGCTTTTGATGATGGCGTCCATCTTGTTTCCAATGTGCCAATGTTGTTCTTGCGATTGTGTACGATTGTAAGATGACTTATTATTTTAGAAGAAACCATAAGCATAAAAGCTTAACCTATCATATATACTCAATGAAATCCTCTTCAGGAAGTAAGTTTGTTTAAAATGCCTATCGCTAAAGGACTTTCAAAACCAAAGAGAACTCAAAAAAGTCTTTTGAATTTTCATACATCTCCTGCAAACTTTTTTTATGGTCATGGACTACAGACATTCTCTCTCCTTTTGCAGGTTGAAACACTTAAATGCTTTGCAACATGCAACTCATATTCTTATCTCTATTCCTCCCATATCAGACCTGGGAGATCCTGTAAGTTTTCCATGAGCCATGTTGAGATTCGACTGGTTGTAAGCACAGGATTTGTTATCAAATCCACAGGAATTCTTTTAACTTACATTCTGACATTGTATGTATAATTTCTTTTGCAGTTGCTTTTCCTGCAGGAAGACTTGCAAAGGACACTAAGCGGTAGAAAACTTCAATGGCTTGGGTATTTATCATCGGCAAGTATGTATGCACATATACTGGCTATCGACCTTAGTTTTTTGTGCCCATTTGTCAATATCTTTTGAAGAACAAACCCTGTAATCAGTTGATTTACTATCTTATGCAGTATGATAGTCTGGTCGGCAGGCCTATTCAAGGTTGTCAAAGTGCCTATGCACTTTTAGGAGTTCGGCCATTGAAGAGTGCCTATTGAGCTGAAGTTTGGCCTAAGTGGACCTTTTTTTTTGGAAGTGGTTATCATGGAATTGTATTAAAGTAAAAAGGTGGGATATACAAGCATAATCAAAGTGTTCCCAAAAGATCCCTATACAATGATTCTCCACACCAAGTTGTTGTAGCACCCACTGATCCCCCAACAAAACAAAAAAAGACGAATTGTGTGAGTTTACTATACATAAAATCAAAGCCCACTCTCTCACTTTGTCTAAAATAAAAGATGCAATCCCGTTTGAAGCTCTAGCTTCGCTTTTGAAGACTCTATTGCTTCTTTCTCCCCACAATGCCCACAGGGCAGCTGTTGAACCCTGTGATTTTTATGTTATTTTTCTGAGTGTTTTCAGAACGAAGGAAATATGTAAATTAAATCCACTATAGGATGGCGTAAAGCGGTATAAAACCGTGGCCGTTTTGTGTGGGTTAATTTAAATGCCCTCGGAATCCCGCTGGTGACATTATTTTCACAAGGGTTACGTGTTTTTAATACACGATAATTCTGTTGAACATTTGGTGGGTGGCACTAAGCCACGTACTTATGCAGCAAAACAATCAAATAACGACGACGACTCGGCTTCCATGGAGCATTCCCAATGTGTCAAAGAGTTATCCCTGCACCCCGGGATCCAAGGGCAGCAGGACGACATCAAGCAAGGTTAAAACAAATCAAAGGTGCTTCCGTGCACCACCGTCTTGGAGAGAGGAGCAGGAAACAATAAAAAAATCTCAGAAAGGGACAGGTCAATGGGTTTTATAGCCCTTTTTGGACTTGAAAACCAGGAGGGACTGCCCTCCTTTCCCCTCTCTCTCTCTTTTGGTTGAAGTAGGGAGGACCCGGAGGTACCCCCTCCGGGTGCCAAGACTAGAAGGGAACCCCCCTCCAGGTTCTGCAGACCCGGAGGGGGCTCCCTCGGGGTCTGCAGACCCGGAGGAACCCCCCTCTGGGGTTCCTCCCTTTGGGTCATGCAGACCTGGAGGGGACTCCCCCGGGGTTTGCAGACCCGGAGGGCCTTTCTCTCTAACACAAAAAGGAAAAAGGGGAGAAAAGGTAGAGCATACGAGGAGGAGCGCCTTTCTCCACTCACAAACCCGGAGAGAGCCTTTCTCCAATGCAATAAATACTCGAAACCAAGAGGAACCTCCCCCGTGTTCCTTTCTCCAATTCAAGAAATTCAAAAATTGCAATTTTACCTTGGAAGTTTATGAAATTGCATAAATATCCCAGGGAATTATGCAAAAATTTGGAAATCGCATAGAGGGCTTATCTCCTTCAATATAAACTTCTGGCTTATGGGGAACCACAAATAAACCCTAGTTTATGGAAAATTGCAAATAAATCTTAGCCTAGGGGAAAATTACAATTATATCCTTGTCTTAGGGCATGGGAGTCCCTTCTTGGATCAAATCCCCAATGTCACAATGGAGATTGTAAGGGTTAAAAAAGATCTTTGGCGGTTAATCAAAGGTGTTTGGACTTGTACCGATATAAATTAACACCAACTACGGTCGGTGAGGAAAAGTCCAGTACACGAATCCTAAATCGTCTGTTAAATATGAAACGCGGAAGTAATATGCATGCTAATCAATTAGCTGAAATATATGCATATTTATCCAACAAATGGACATTTAAAATTAGTTTTGTGTTTCTGCATGCGAAATAGTAGCATGTAGAATGAGCCATCAGATGAGCCTCTCTCTCTTATGAGTCCATTTCTTGTGTCATCTTCCGATCAACTGCTAGATATTGTTTTGAAGGGTGAAGACATCTGGGAACCTGCTCATAACTTGTGTTCAGATCTCCTCAGAGGAGCACCTTGAGAAGAGATGATCCATTGTCTCCTCATCTTCTCCACAGAGAGCACACATTGTGGAGATTCCTGCCAGGAAAGGCACCAACCTATCACAAGTCGGAAGATGCCCATGCGAGATCCTCCATATAAGTAGCTTCACTTTAAGGGGAGGACTTCTAGGGTTCGAAACCTGTGATGCAAGTCCACGCCTCACTCCTCCATCTGAAATATGATTGCACGCTGGGCTATTGAGAGCCTTCCTTCTTTGTCCCACCTCCACCACCACCTATCAATGCTAGTAGCTTTTGGAGCAAAATCCAAGAGAAGAGAAAGGAGTTTCTCCAGCTGTTCAATTTGCATATTCAATTTGCAGTAAGCAAATATTGTTTAAAATTCACTCAAAGATCAGGAGGAGTTAAAGGTGAATGGAACTGTTGGGTTGGCACTGCCAGATAAGGTAGAAGGTAGCTGTTGAAATACTACCTGCGTGATGCTAGTTGTATTATGAGCATTATTGACAGTTAGATACTATTTAATATTTATTCATAGTTATTTATTGAATCCATCATAACATATGGGTGATTGGAAATGTGTCCCTCCTAAGGATTAAGTTACGCTTCTTAGATATTGCACTTATCACCAAGTAAAAAAAATTAACATGAGAGTGGAAGCTTTGAGGTTAGTATTGCTTAGCGAGAATGCTAACAATCAGTCTTGAGGAATAAAAGAGGCATTCTGACCAAGGAAGGCACTATTCCTTAGCCTGCTGCCAGCCGATCCAGCTGGCTGATCTAGCCTCTTGCTTAGAAAAAATTCAAAAGAAGTCTAATTTATAAAAAATGTGAAAACTGTTCTAAATTAAAAGGACACAATTTTGGATGAATAAAAAATGAGATACTCATCTATAGACTTACATCTTATCGTAGACATACAATAGATATATGCTTGAACTTTGAAGATAGTGTACATTTTCATTCCAAGACACATAAGTTGCATAAATGTGCTAGTAATCCATGAGATACTGATTGTACTCCTCTGTGTTTGGATATCGGGGCTTATTTATTGCCCCCAAGCCTTGCCTTGCCCCTCATTAGCTGTTGGAGACTGGCTAGAGCAATGGCTATCCTTGGGCTCCAATGTCTAGTCAATCTAGCCATTGGAGTTCCAACAGCTAGCTGGGATCAGACCAGATTGGCTGATCCCAGGCTGGGATTGTCGGTATTGGAATTGGATTGGTTGAGCTGAAAACCGGTTAGATCAGCTGTTCCGACTTTGTCAACCTTGATTTTGACTTGGGGCTGTTTGTTTTTGACATAAAATTCTGTGAAATGCTGTAAAATATCATATAGTATATAGGGCATGATTACCATAAAATGTCAATGGCTCTTTTGCTCGCTAAAGTCTTTCTAGCAATTTGAGAATTTTCTGTTCATATAGCATATAGTATCATGGAGGCTTTGGGTTCTCTTCTAAGATTGTTGAAACAAAGTTTTCACATTACAGGTGTCTATGGAGACTGGGGGGGTACCTGGGTCAATGAGGAGTATGTACCTTGTGTATTTACATTTTATAAGAAATATTAATATGGAAATTTTGTTATATATATGTATATATATTTACATTAAGGAATTTGTGCAGTTTCCAGGCAAAACCTATAGGCCTGGCAGCTAAAGCAAGGCTTGCTGCTGAGCAAGGATGGCTTGATCTAGGGCATGATCTCGGCACATCGACATATGTTTTTCGTCTTGGAGGCATTTATGGTCCCGGAAGGAGGTCTGTTCAGCGAATATCTAATGTAATAGTACCTGTGTGGCACCAACTGGTATTTTTTCCATTGAAGGTAGATGGTACTACAAGTCTACAATTGTTAATGTAAAATTGAAGTTGAATTGGGATATACAAGTACAGAATCAATGCATTGGAAAAAAAAATCCTTGCATAAGAAGCCACACAAAGCAGGTGTGATTTTCCCAGCTGCTTGGACTAGTTATGTTCTGAGATGTATGCAATCCTGCCCCCTGGTCTTTTCACCATGCTATCACATGTGAATCGCATTGTGCACCCTAAAATTTCTCCCTATATTGTCAAAAGAGCAGCACAAAGGATCGGCCACCAAACTTGTCACCTTTCAGTGGCCATGCTCGTCACCAGATACTCAGATAATAATAGTTCCGTTATGCTTACCAGACCTGGACTCTGCCATGTGTTTTTCCCACATTGCAGAAGAGAATGGACAGTCCCAAAATGCTAAATTCTTTTTGCGCAGCCACTTCATAAGTGCAGTAAGTCTGAATTCATCCATGAATGAAGGTAACCAGTCATGTTGGTAGAGAAGTTTTACCTGTAGGTGAATAAGGATGGGATTAAAGGCTGGAAACATCAATTATCGTTTCATTGTTCTTAGGGTTAGTTTGATTTCTCTGTTTTATTTCACTACAACTTTGTAAACTTATCCAAATCCTAAATGACAGGCATTTGCATTTTTTGGGAAGTGGCTGGTAATATGGGGATAAAATGCTTTCCTGAAGCCCCTGATGCACAAAGGAACTCAAACCACCCAAAAGTAGCTTCCTGTGCACTCTCTCAGATGGGTTCACTGTACGAAATGAGAATTACCTACTTGTTTGGGGGGGGGTATGGGTATACCAACTTGGTTTGCATAATATCTACTTCAAAAAATTAAAAACAAGGGGACCCATTTCTCGATTTTTAGACCAATTTAAATTGCCCCCCCTTGTTTCTAAGTCACAGTAACAAAAGACAATGATGGTAAAGATCTATTCATTAGTCAGAGTCTAGAGCTGAGCAGGTCAGTGATCATCATCATTATAAAAAAACATGGTTTGAGGACTCAGACAGACTAGAGCAACCCATATGAATTGGGTCAGTTTTCAGGCACCCTGTGTCTCGAGTCAGTTGGATACAGTATAATACAAGGCCACCCCACTCAAGAAGAAAGTTTGATGTCTGGTAAAGGATATGAGTGGTTCTGAGTCACTTTTTCTTGGTTTGACTTGGACTTGCATGTCCCATATGGGAAGCATGGACCAAGAAGGCTACATCCTATCAGCTATGAGCCTGTGTAGGATTTTGGCTTACACTGGCTTTACATGAAGACAATAAATTAAAAGGAAAAAAAAACAACTGACACAGGATGTCTGAGAACAAAAAATCCAGCGAAGATGGCAAGTGGATATAGCAAGGAAGGCTAGGGCAGAGAAGATCAGTAGAAGAGGGGAAACAGAGAAGGAAGAGGAGGGTAGGTACTAGGTAATAGTGGAAGGTGCTTTGTTTTGGTAGGGGAGGAGGGGGTCGGCTTTGTCTGATGGGGGCGAGTGTCTTGAGCCCTCGGGAGAGTTTAGGGTGTGTCAGGTGGTGTTTTGCGGGCATCAGGGCAGGGCTGAGTTTTCAGTGCAGATTTGTGGGTGGCCTTGGGTGTCTTTCTTGTCTTGTTGGGGCCTTACAGGGGTAGTTCTGGTTCTCTCTTTTGTTTTGCTCCCGAGGCAGAGGGTTGTCTGCCGGCCTTTGTATTTGGAAGTCTTGTGGGAGCACTCCCTCCTTGCTTGTATATTATTCTTCTTCTCTTTTATATATTTGGTGGTGCCAACCACTTTCAAGAAAAAAAACTAGGGACTGGTGAAATTCCACGTAGGACGCTTATGTTGAAAACATGATGATCAGGTTGGAGTAAATTCAGTATTTCTCTTCAACCTGGCTTGTGTTATAACTGAGTAATTTATTAACTAAATTCCTCATTCATTTTTTTGTGACATAAATGAATTATCTTCTACTGATGGATATGCATGTTGTTTTCAATATTTCTGGCATTGTTATTATTCTTGATTATTTTGCAGTGCTTTGAATACCATTATCAGCCAGGAAGCCTTGTCAAAATATCAGAAGATCAGGGAGTCCAGGAAATATACAGCCCGTATTCATGTTGCTGACATCTATCAAGCAATCAAGGCCAGTTTTGCAGTGCCATCAACAGGGTATGCTATCACTTAATCTCATTAAAGTTTCTTTTAAAATCTTCAATACAAAGTGGAGACAGCTAATTACATGGCACCGGGTTCAGAGCCATGTGATGCACTTCCCCACCCGAATGCATCTCGCATGCATAAATTTTACTTCTTTAAAGAAAAAGATTCATAGTGTCAGAAATTATATTTTTTTACATCAAATGATCAGAAAGAGATGATGCTGATGCCAATCCGCTCAAGGCATTTGCATAATTTTCATCAACCTTTACTATGCAAGGCAGATCAGGTAATTCAAATTTAGTAAAGAAGCTCATATTTATGCAGCCATTTGGACTAAAGATAGAGTGGTGTAGAGGGATTGATGACAAAGAACACTCTATGAACATTTGTCGCAAATTGGTTTCACATCCTTATTGGATCTTCTGAGTCTGACGTATCCAGTCCAAGATCATGGAGTATCCTGGGTTCACACTGTTTTGTTTTCAAAATTGGAACTGGAATCTGCCGTCACCTGCTTTTGCATACCTTTGTGCAAAGGGGGGAAAATGCACCATGGATTCTTGGAGATCATTTCTCAATTTTTTTGGTCAGGGGTCATGTTCTAGGTCAACCTCTGTCCTGATCCGCATGAACTCTCTACAGGATGGTGTCCAGTAGGGATGCAAAAGGTTACCTATAGGGTCAAATAATAGCTCTATATTTTCCCCTGTTCTTTATCCCTGTTTGATTGCAGAATAGGTTAAGTGGATAAGCTAAACCGCAGATAAGATATTCCATAAAATATACCAAAATGCTTTGATTGGTAGATAAGGAAACCCGGAATATCCTTGAGAATTGTGAAAAAGCTTAACCCTCCTTGTTCTACGTTTTTTGGTAGAATAAGTTATCCCGGGATAAACCAGGATAAGAGCCTATCCCATGGAATACCTTGTATGAGCAACCAAAGGGAATAGGATAACTTTTAGTGGGGTATATCAGTTTATCCCGGTTTATCCCCCAAACAAACAGGTATGAAAATAATACATTTATTCTTATCCTTCTATATCCTTAAAACTTTTACTTTTAATGTCAGCAAATTCTTCATACTCCAGGCTTGGGAGTACACGAGAGATTGTTTTCCCCAACATTTCTCTGCCTGTTTTGCCTTGTTATCTCTCATCCTTTTGTTGTTCATGAAGAAAGGGCATGAAAGAATGCCAACATGTGATATCATTAACACATTGTGTTGTGAACAGTTAAAGAGTATTAGTTGGGATGGAGGCAATAAAATCGGATACATAGTCATTCATGTTGACCATAAAGATGACGTGATGGAGACTAGAGTGGGATGAAAGGTTCAGATCTGTGTCTGCATTCCTGTTAATTGGGAATTGGTGGGTGATGCTGATGCATTTTGGTCTCAGTTTTGTGTTTTTATGGGGATGATAACGTGCCTTGCATATTGTTGATAGAATGGTGTATAACAATATTGGAATATGATTCTTACATGTTGCAACCTATGCATTCCTTTGGCTATTTGAGCAGGAAGAGACGGGAGAATATTTGCATCCATCGATACTGCAGTGCTTAATCCTTCATTTCTGACCATTTATTTGCAAGCATTACGAGCTTCACCATCCTATAGTCATATAAGGCTGTCTTTGGCAATCTGTCGGTTGTTTTTGATTCCTTGAAAACATAGTTCACAATAGCAGCCTGGATGCATTTTAACCTCTGGACGTTAGACTTGTTTGTTATTTATTAGTGATAAGCATCATGAAAATTTCAGGAGAGTCTACAATGTGGTGGACGATGATCCAGCTCCGCGAGCAGAGGTGTTTGCATTTGCTGAACAACTGATTGAAGAAAAGTGGCCCGCGATGGTAACAAAAAGGAGTGCATCTATGGGCACGGTTGACACAGAAATGAGAGAAGCCGATGCCAAAGGCGAGAAACGTGTTTCAAATGCTCGCCTAAAGAAGGAACTAGGGATACGCCTAATTCATCCAAGTTACAGGTCAGGGTTAAGGAGCATTTTGGACTCTCTGGAATCCCCATTTCAATAGAACTGTTACGTATTGGGAACAACTTTGGGGTCTCACTCCACTGTCATGCTGCATGTTAAGATTGTCAGCATCCTCAAAGGATGGCACAAGCATTTCAAACATCAAGAGCAGAAGGATGAATGGTCGGGCTTTTAGAACAGACAAAGTAATGTTGGAGGCAAGGTTAGCCTGAATCAATAATGGAACCTGACTTCGGTTCTTGGAACACCAAGTCGACTCGTATCGTATGTGACCTGTGCTCTTGCAAGTATGGTTGGGCTGGCAGACTTATCCAGAGTTGGATAGGGCTACTCATGTTATGGATCAATCTGAGGCTCGTGAAGTTGGAGAAGCAGATCAATGCGCACAGATTGGCGAGTCGTAACAAAATAAGGAATGGCGATCCTCATCGCAAGAGTAATCCCATCATGAAAATGTGTTGTGTCCATCTGTGAACCTTTGTGATAACTGAACGAGATTTGTGTTTGACCCCGGCTACATTGAGAAATCTTAGTGCTGTCTCTCTGTTGGAAATGTTGGATTTTGCGTTTTGCTGTTTACATTCTAGAACTATTAGACCTCAAACGATAGTTTAGCAAATATGTGAACAAGGATATTCTACACAAACTGCAAAACATAAAGAAATTCTACATAGACTGCACAATATAATCAGCAAAATAACAATGTGGGGAGGATGATTGTATTGTATTCAGTTGTCAATGGTTGTTGAGCATCGGATGAGATGGAATCTCCCATTCACTCCTTTGAAGTATCTACACCATCACAAGGGTGGCTAGAGTCTTGCTACTTCGATGGGAGATCCCATCCCAGAGTGGGATTGGACATGAAATGGCATAATAGCCAGAAAAAATGTTGGGAAGTCGAAGGTTTCACTCTTGTATGGAAGGTCTAGTCTCTAACAGGATGTCAAACATCGTTTAAGTCCACTTTGTTAATCGAACAAGGCTGGATGGAATACGTCATTCGCCGATAGCGCATGCCCATTCGCCGGTGGCGCCATTAGCACACCTTAACCGCCTTTGATACATTTCATACCAATCGGAGGTAACATGCCAAAAAATGAGGGAAATAAGGAATAAGTCATTCGACTGGGTGGGGTCGAATAGCTTATTCGGTTAGGAGGGGTCGAATGGTGCATTCGCCTCTACCCTAATCAATTAACAAAGTTGGCCTGAGGGATAAACCATGTCAAAAGTTCATGCACCTCTTTAAACTCAGCGCACTAATTAATATTGATCTCTTGGCACTCTAAATTGTCCTTTGCCTGTGCATTTCTCTTGGAATCCCTTCTTCTTCTTTCGACAGACGACATTATAATATGATACTTTGGATGTTGTTAACGAAACTTTTAAATGGGAGCAACTTTGGACTTTTATTTTCAGCCTAGAAGATATTGAATGAAAGTGGTTGTAAGTAATGTTGGATACTTATACAAGCCAAATTAACAATTGCACTTTTATTCAATCTAAAAAGCTTCAATCTAGACAAGTTAAAAAAATACATCTTAGTCCAAACAAAGTTTTAAAAAAATAATGGATGGCTTCTAAGATCTAGTATTCTTTTCTCAATAACTCAATTTTAGTCAAATTGCTCACAATTGTAAAAAAAAACATTTTTTATTTCCATGGCATTAAATTGCTGCCCTATGTTGAGGAGGATTTGTAAAACGGACGCCTTCTTGGATTGTCATGCCATCCAAACAAATAGCAATAAAATCGCATTAGCGGATCCCTTCTTTCACTTTCGAGGCTTCTACGGGTTTAAGTGATTAGATGGATAATTACACGGTCTGAGTACTGTATCTTAAAATTTTTACAATAAATATCATTAATATTATTAACTCAAATAAATATATCAAAAATTATGGATTCAAATATTTGATACACTTGACAAGACAAGGACATGTGAAATATATTTTATATTAACTAATGGTCCGCTCCCCCACTTTTGACCATTTTATCGGTCACTATCATCATGACTATCTGAACAAAAAATCAGAGAGAAGATATGAAAAACTTAAACTCAATGCTTCCAAATCAAGGGCATTGAATTTCAATGCACTTTTCCTACCATCTGGTTTTCAAACCGAATAGTAAAAAAAATGTTGAAAAAGAAGTGGAAAATGTGGCGTTATAATTTAACATAAAAAGTTGAAATCATAAGGCCAGCATGTTTACTTTTAAGAATGAACATGGCATCACAAACTCTGATTTAAGTTGTGAACATGAAGAGTAGCCAGCATCGGCAAATGCCGATTATAATTTGTCTCTAATATCTAAATATATTATATGATATCTAGCATTTGATATGCCCTTTATTTTTTCTACAATCTCGATTTCAGTTCATAATTTGCCTATGCCGACATATCATTGGCACGGTTGTCACATTTTGTCTGAAGAAAATATATGCCAAAATTCTTGAAGGGGTCATTGTACCACGTTCATTTAAAACTACAGTGGGAATCTTTTCATACTTGAAAGAAACATTTTGGATTTAAAATTTCCCCATTAGACAGCGGGCAATTCTCAACGCTGTGAACAGTAATAAGAAACCTTTAATTAATTCTCTTGTTCAGTAACTTAAAATTGCATTTCAACTTTATACTGAGCATGAAATCACCCAAATGTTTGCCACACGAAGAAACCCATAAATCAGAGTCAGAGATCAAGGGTCGGATCAATGCTACATTCCAAGGAACCAAAACACCTAGAATGCGTAGAAATCCCTGTGATGTGCAGGCCCTTACGTGGATCAAATACCTTACTTCATTCAAAATAATGCTTGGAGGGCGAGAAGGGTAGGTAGGAGCCATGATGGGATCTTCCATGCACCTCTGTACCCGCTAATATCTACACCGACAAAGGGGGTGCTGACAAGACATGCACAAGGGCAATCTTAAGAATTCATTCAAGGGTACCAATTATAAAGGGGGGTCCTGTCACCACACCCCTTTATCACATGTTAGAATAACAAGGGTAAAGAGTAGAGGTAGATAAACAGAGGCACTATTCCTTGACCCCATGTCCTCTATTTGTTTGGAAGCCTCAAATGGCGACAGGTAGACATTATTTAGACTTCCATTGTTTAAAATCTACAAAGTGTCCATCATCACTACATTAAATATCCAATTTCACCGAACCTCCTTGAGCTAACATAAGATGAAGGGTTAAAAATGTTAGCTAGCTTTGTCAGCGGATGGCCCCCTAATCCCACTGCAGCACGTCCAACGCCTTCTGGTGGAGCCGGGGGTCCCCTGCTGCTAGCACATTGAAACCTAGGCGACCGAAAACAAATAATCAGATGGACTAAGTACTAGTCTCATTGTTATCTGCAGCCGAAATGCTGCATGAATCTATGAAAATAGCAAATGCCGCACAGGCAGGAGCTTTCTCCTTTTGTGGACTCAAACAATGTACGTTCAAGTGCACCTGCCAGTAACAAAGCCTGCGTTCACAAGCCACATTACAATACAGCTTACTTGGCGCCCTGAACCAGAGCGGGCAGGGTTCGTGGTGCCTTTTTATTAGCTCGGCATTTCGATCTCGCTTCCCACTGACAACTCACAGAAGTTATGCAAGGTAAAAGCTAAGCTCAGAGAATTCCAAGGGTACGTACTTGTTGCACTTGAATCTGGAGACGCCTCCCAATAGAGATTCTGTCCTTTCCAATCAGTTATTGACCCACCCGCTCCTTCTATCACAGGTATTAATGAGAGGAAGTCATAGGGCTGCACAGCAGGAAAGAAGAAAGTAAGAATGACAAGCAGCTGAATATTGTCAGAGCTAGAATTGATGGACCAATGGAAATGAAAGTTGAAAGAGGTGCTAAATAGAGCTGCATTCAAGGATCTGACATTCTCTTTCATCAAGCTGGAGGGGAGGAAAAGATTCACCTTAAGCCCGGACTCAATAACAAGATCCACAAACCCAGAAGCTAAAAGGGCATAGGCATAACAGTCACAGCCATAAAGTGGCACTTTCACCTAGCAACATAGAAGAAAGTAGAGATTGATAAATTTTTGCAAGTGCAAGGACTGTAAGTGTGCTCAAAGTATTTAAGGAAAAGTACAGAGAGAAAATCAAAGATTTCACGGCTATTTGTTTTATTAGACTTTCAGAAATAATGTTCACAGTCTATGAATCTGTACAACGTGCTAACCTTATTTCTGACACGGACAAAAGCCTCTTCAGCATCTCCACTAAAGAGATGAGGACTGGTGGTATACCTGGGGAGCATGAAATGAAATAAACAGGGCCTTGAGTACAATAACCTAAGAATACCAGCAATGAAAGATAATGTCAGCAAAAGAAAGGCTTGGTGGTAAAAAAGAAGCCAACATTTCCTCTTAATGAACAGAACTTGAGAAGAACCGAATTGTAGCAGACCAAATGAACGTGTAGCTATTTTGGAACTCAAACATGATGGCAAATATCTTTTTAATGAGGTCTCAAAATCCATGCAGCGGCCCTGGACCTCTGCTGATATATTACGACACCTCTATGCAACTTTTACCAAGCAACATCTGATTCAAAGTATAATAGAAACAATAGCTGAGTGCCCAGGTCCAGTCTTTAGGCAAAATGTCCATTGTCTCCCATTTGAGAATATACTAATCAACCAGGAATAAGATGAAAACAAGGGAATAGGGTGTTCATTTTATTTATGGAAAAAAAAGTCCAACATGGATTCATTGGTAAAATGAGAGGTTTCTTTTCAAAATTAACTAGAAGGTCACCTTTGAAAGAACTACAAGTGTAGTCAGCAGACAATTTTTGCTCACTTTTGCATCTGTTGCATTAATTGCCCCCTGATCTACATATATTGGATAACTCAGGGTTTGCTACAATACTAACCAACTAAAAGTAACACCCGTCTTTGACATAATCATAAGTGTTCGTTCAGGGAGAAGAAAGCTTACAGATAGGCTTGGGAAAGGTTATTGCATGGGCGGGTGCAAACTTCCACTCCATTCAATGTAGTTGTTCTTCCTTTCATCCCAATCCATCTTTCTCCTAAAACAGGCTGATCAATAATGCCAACAATCTGAAAAGAAATGCAGATAACTCTGTCAATATCAGTAACTTTTGTGGATCAGACACTTCTAAGACAAGGTAAACTATTCACTCAATCGCAAGGAAATATATATCCCTAGAAGAAAAATATTTTTTAGGCAGCAATGAATATTTTGAAACAAAGACTACATCGTCTACGAACACTGTTCCGTAATGGGTTATGATTGCAGATTTGCAGGAATCAAACGGTTTCAGACAAAGACAGACAGAAGCAAGCACGAGAAAAATGATTTAAATATATATCAGTGAACTAATGATATGAAATCAAAAAGAGACTTTGCATGATGCGAAGGGCAATCATACACAGTAAGGCGATAAACAATGGAATTAATTTTGTTTTGCCTTTTTCACGAACTCACATCCGACAAAAGAAGGAACAATGTCACCCTTTAAAGTTTTAACAGATGGCATGCTATATATGAAGCAACTGAGGTAATAAATATATCTGCACAGTCACTTCCCCCAGGCATGCATCCCAGCGTTGCAAAAAAAGAACCTTCCAAATCGAACAAATAGAACCCAAAAGAATATGCTCTTAAACCCTACCGGCTTTCCTTTGTGAAGAAGGGCAATCAGAGTCCCAAACAAGGGCTTGCCTGCAGTTCAATTGGATGAACAGCACAATCATGTACTTAATTAGCTGCAAACCCAAACTAATGCGATTAGATAAGTGTGTTTTCAGTGGAAAAACAAACAAATACCAGTGATGAAACTCTTTGTCCCGTCGATCGGATCCAGAACCCAAACATAATCGGCAGACTTCTCTCTGCATCTCCATCCATTCTCCTCTCCATATCTAAACATCATCAATTAATCCACTAATTAATCCTTCTATGGCCTAACAAACTGCTACAAACAAATCATGGAAGATATTTTGATCCTTGGAATCTCTCCCAAGACATGACCATTTCAAAATGAAAAGTCTGAGCTAGTTCAGAGTAGACTGGAGGACAAAAGAGGGAGCTTCACATTGCATGGGAAGGAAAATTCTCCACAATGACGGAGACCATGGATTCCTCCGCCGCCCGGTCAGCAATCGTCACGGGGCCTGCAGAGGTAAGAGCGTTTCCAATCAGAAATCACAAGACGACTCACAAAGAAAAAGGAAAAGCTCTCCACAATAAAGCAGGCCGTCGATTCCTTCACATCCATCCCCCCAAACCGTGGGAGAGCACTCACTTAGGTCGTCCTTCTCGAGGATCTCGAAGCTCTTGCGGAAGTACTTGCGGATGACCTCCCCGGCGGCGTCGGCCAGCATGTTGCCGACGTCCACGAACCGATCCATCTCGGCCGCGGCGGCCGCCTCCTCGTCCCCCGTTCTCACCGTCGGCGCCATCGCCTCCGCCCGCCAAGAAGTCGCCGAAGCCGAGAAGTCACCGGCTGGCGGCGGCGCCGCAGCAAGCGAGCGGTGGGTCCTCCGGCCGCCCGGAAGCTGGCAGCGGAGGAGACCACCGTCCAAGGAAGCAGCGGCGGCCGACGGAGGGGACGAAGAGGGAGGAGGTGGGAGGAGCGCCCGGGCGGGGGCGAGGGGAGGGTAAAGACGGAGCATTTCAGGGTGTGCCGTGACGGGATTTTAAAGAGAGTGGAGAGGGAGAAAGGGAGAGCAACTGCGCGCGTAGTGTGCGGGCACTTGGGAAGAAGGTTGAGAGAGAGAGAGAGAGAGAGAGAGAGAGTCCGGGTGGTAGTGGAGACGGACGTGGAGGAGGCCAGCAGCCCGTGACGATGTTTCTTTTCACAACCAACGAACGCACGAACGAACGCTGGTGGAAGCCGGCAGGTGTGGAGAGAGAGAAACTCAAGAAGGGAGAGCGCCTTTCGGCGCAGCTGTTTTTTATATTATTTTTTTTGCGGGGGTGGGGGGGGAGCCTAACTCTAGAAATTTGCAAAAAAATCAATCTCATTATATATATATATATGTATATATATATATTTTGTAGAAATATTACTTTTACATGCATATCAATTAAAAGTGATAATTATATATATGTCTTTAAAATCTTACATATTCTTCTAAATGTTTTTATATTCTTTCGTATTATCATATATATATATCTTATATTATCGTATATATATACTCTTATAGTGAATCACGTTTCACAATAAATACTCTTGTTGTCACCTTCGGTTGTCTAACCTAATTTTAAATAGATTAGAAGAGAAGAAAGACTAATTTATCTTAGTTTAACCTCTTGTAGAATTAAAATAATGATATTTGTATCCATATAATGTTTCATGTTATCCCGTACATCTCTCTAGAATCGTATATTTTACAAGTTCAACATCACGATATTTTTGAGAGTGTGAGGAGTATAACCGAAAAAATGTTGCTTAATACGTGGGATGGGATGTACGTGACAATATCAACAATATAGAGTTTCAGGATAAAAAAGATAAGATTCTAAGAATATATACATACTTTTACTGTTTAAACATAAGTTCAGCCATACTCATGTGATTAATCGCTATTTAACTGCACATAAACAGAGGGACATTTTTACACTTGTGTTTATGCAGTGAGAGTTATTTTGCACTTATGTTCGGTTGAAATTTAGACATAGTCTCTGGATAATAATTCTGTATTAATTAAATGAGTTGTGGTTCATATACTCATGACCCTGAGCCTTTATATCTTAACACTATAATTTTGTGGATTCAACATGGTATCAGAGCAGGTCAAATGACCTAACTCCTCTTGTCACCTTCACCTAATTAATATCTACGATCCATCTGACAATAGTCCTATATTAGTTAAATGAGTTGAGATTCATATGCTTATGACCCTGGACCTTTATATCTCACCATCACGATTGTATGAATTCAACGTGTTCACGTAATAGAAATATTTTTTGCACTAACTAGATATTGAATATGTTACTAGACTACAGTTAAATTTTAGCATAAGTAAGTTATGTTTTTCTAAGTTACAACACTCTAGGCTGGGACAGTTCTGTGACATAGTGAGATTATATTCACAAAATATATGTAAGAGTAACCTTTCTGTAATTACAAAAAAATATTTAAATATTGAGATAATTGTAATCATAATTGTAATATATTAATTAGGAAATAGGAAAAAAATACTGATCTATATATAGGAGTCCAATCAACCCTCCCCCTTTACAATGCGTCCTTCCATATGCGCGCGTAGTCACGAGTCACGACTCGTAACTCGCATGGGGGGTCGCAAGTCGCAACATCTTTCGATCTTGTCGTGCACCGCATCGCATCTGACGGCTGAATCTGAGAGGCGAGATGAAGAGAACTTACTTTGAACGGTCAGATATGCGCGTGGTCTCGAAGCTCCCACGTTGCAGCCATGGATCCGCTCTTCCGGAGCCTGAAATAATTGGAATGCTCTGGAGCGGGGGGCCGAACGAGGAGAGAGAGAGAGAGAAGGGGGACGGACACCGGGACCTCGCCTCGCCCGCGGCCATGGCGATGTCGGCGTTCACCAAGTGGCTCACTGACCCATCCAAGAACTGGTTCGCCCGCCAGCACTGCAAGGCCGTCTCCAAGCGCCTCCGCAATTACGGTAGCGCCGCCGTCCCCCGTCTCTCTCTCTCTCTTTCTCTAGATTCGGGTTTTGTTTTCCTTGCATGGATTGCGATGGATGCTGAGGGATGATGGATCTGGTGTTGCTGCTGTTCGATCAAGGGCTGCGGTACGATGACCTGTACGACCCCATGTATGACCTGGACATCAAGGAGGCGCTGGCAAGGCTGCCGCGGGAGATTGTTGATGCCAGGAACCAGAGGCTGAAGCGGGCTATGGACCTCTCCATGAAGCACGAGTACCTGCCCGAGGACCTGCAGGTTTGGGTTTCGCCTCCCCGTCCTGGCCCATCCTTCTTATGAGATTGGTTCGGGCTTTCTCTCTCTCCTGCTGTAACTGGGTAGTGTAAAGATCACGCCTTCCGTTTCTCCTTTTTGGCGCCAGCCATTTGGGGATTCGTTTGTTTGCAACTATTACTGGGAATTGTGAAACGGCCTTTTTTTACATGAATTCACCAAAAGATTTGACCTTCAATGTTAAAATTGGAAAGGACCAAAGATAAGCCAAAGGGGATGAGGGACTGGAATTGGGAGTCGGAAGTGGAACGTGAGTGTTGGCCTTCAATTGGAAGTGGAAAGTGTGTGATAGAAATGCAGGAACGCGGGAGGGTTGTGAGGGTACAAGGACTGGACTTCAAATTGGGTGAGGAGTGCGTCATGAGAAGGGGAACACGACTTTGTCTTTGTTGTTCAGATGTGTAGACGACACTGAAAGACGTGGAAAGGTTGTAGAAAACAGGGGCGAATGTCCGAGTTTTGGTGTCATAGGATCATACGTTTATATACTGCTTTAGATAAACTAAACACTGATATTTTGTTAGGGTATGATGGTGTTTTGTCGGAGAACAGCAACGTACTAATGTATGGACCAAGAAAACGATGAACACCAGGTTCAATGGAAGTAGAGAATTTGGGCTCACATGTAATGAGTGTCATGCCACTTCTGTCTTTCAAGGGAGAAAAATTTAATGATATAGAGAGGAGGGAATTCATTTTGGCATTTTACATTTTTTTATTGGATTCATTGGCACGAATTTTAACCTCATATAATGTTACCGATTAAATTCACAACAGCTCAAAGATTTTCGGAAGAACGTTGGGTTTTCTTGCTTAATGTCATGACCTGATCCAGCCCCTGTGAAGTTTGTTAGAGATCGTAGCACCTGTAGAGATGGACAAACAACGGAGAAGGAAGAAAGAAGGGGGAAGAGAAGATCAAACCACAAGAACACATGGATTTACGTGATTCGGAGGCGATGTGCCTTCCTACATCCACGGCCGCACTGAGATCTCTTATTTCGCACACACTGTCACGATTACAAGGGATGCTGCCTTTATATATAAGGAGCCTAGGGCAACCCTCCTGGGTGAAATTATAATAATACCCCCCAAAATTTTCGCCTCGGGGGCTCCGCCACCGAACTTCCGGCCTTACGGGCAAGGGGGCGCTGCCCCCTGCAACCCCCCGCCAACTTACCGCGAAGTTGGATCCGCGAAAGGACGGGGGGGAGTCTATCAAAATCCGGATCAGACTCCACACTCCTCCAACAAAGTTGTGTGCTCAAAATAGCTGTTTCTGCTTAAGTAGCCATATAACTGCATTTTTGCATCACAGTTCCATTTATTCAGGGCATAAGCAATGAAACATAAGAGCCACTTGAAATTCCACGTGATAAAGGCAAAGCATGAGTAGCACCTCACTGTTGTCCAAGTCACCAATTATTTTCCCTTGATTGATTCTTACCTACCCCCCATGACATACATAACTTAAATATTAACGTAGAAGTTTGGGTGCGGGGGTGGAATGTGGCATGGATACAGTAAGATTTATGCGCATGCTGATGTAGGTTAGATCATTGGTATGAATGCACATATGAGGAAAAGATGATGAGAATGACAGTAATATTTTTACAATCATGTATGCACATTATTTTGATTATGATTCCTTTTGAGAATCTGGATGGTTTTCTTACTCTTTTCAGTTTTCTTCCCCGAGGCCTGTGGAACCTGTGCTATATTTCTTCTGCTAACAACTTCCCACCACCATAAGTTATTTTGCAAGATTGCTCTGACTGCCTTTTATTTTCTTGTTTATGACAGGCATTGCAGACGCCTTTTAGAAGCTACCTTCAAGACATGTTGGCTCTTGTAAGTTGTTCTTTCAAACATATGTTTAATGGGTTATCTGTTGGGAAATTTTCATGTTCTCTGCTTCTGTCATGCTGCCTTATGTTTTGCATAATGAATTGCCAACTCTGTCCTGTTCTTCCTCTGCCTAGCTTCTCTCATTTTGCAAATTGAAATATAATCCATAATGTATTTGATTTTTGCTTTCTGTATATGTTGTTTCCATTTGTGCATGGTTAAGCCATCAATCTGTTTATGATATTCTTAGTCCAGGTTTTATGCCGATTACATTTTGCATACAAATTATTATGCTTTTCCAAGTGTGCTTCATCTAAGAGTTTGTTTTGCAAGTGTGCTTTGTCTAAGAGTTTACATTGTTTTAAAAGGTGTATAGTTTTTCTTACATTGTACATTGGCCTGTTGTTTGCACAATATTTGATTTTTGTCTTTGTGGTGCATCTTGTCATTGTTTTACCATGAAGCATACTTTTGTGGTGCAGATGTATTCGTTGACAATACAAGAGCTCATAAAGTATTCTAGTTCTAGACTTCTAGTGGGCAACCTAGTTTTCAGACTTTTAGACAGATTGCCTAGTGCCTATTGAGCAGGATTCGTGAAACAGTCCTGTTAGTGGGAAAAAAAACCTTTCATTGTATTATGTTGCCTAGGTTAGCACCTGTTGAGTGAGTTTCGTGGTATTTTTCTAAGAGAATTATGGGCATTATGCTGACATTGCCCGAAGACGAAACATTCTAATTTTATGCCTAAGATCATTGCTATCCTCATCATCACCACCAACATAAGCTTTATCCCAAGTGTTTGGCCATACTTGACGAAGGATCCAAGAACTTGTTCGCGTTTATGACTGACCACTTGCTTCATGCTAAACATCTCAATAGTTGTGGTAATTTCATGCATATTAATGTCCAGCCAAAGGTCCATAGGAGCAGTTGCTAGGTAGAGAGGTACCTTGTTAGTTGTGTGGTTTTAAACTTAGTGCAACTGTGCAACATAGGAGAAGCCCTGATGAAGAGGTAAGAAACATGGCTGATGTTGGATATGTGATAGGACCCCTTCTATCAAGATGCCCTCTCCAACATGCTTGGACATTTGGCACCAGTCGCTCTTCTTACATGCCTTCCTTCTGTTGAACTTGTGAGGCATATGAGTTAAGCCAAAAACGCAAGTGTATCTCTAATAGAGAGGTTATGATTTTACATTAACTTGGAAAGAACTTCTACTGAGAAACATGGCAAAATATCAATACTTATGAATCAAACTAGATAGAGCATGGTCTAGGAAGTGAGGAATTGTGAGAAAAAGGAGGGAAGATAAGAAAATAAAAGCAGAGCCGTCGAGACATATTTCGAGGCAAGTCGGCTAGGATAGCCGCATCTCCCAATTTAACATGAACGCTTCTTTCCATTTTTTGTTGTAAAAGCATGTTGTATTTATCTTTATTTTTCTGCTTCTCCGTGATGAAAGATGAAGATGTGCTATATAGCCATTTTTATCCGCCCCATGTGTTTATATATATATCCATTTCACTCGGGTCCTTTCAAGGTTGACTCTGTCTGCAGGTGAAGAAAGAAAGAGCTGAGCGGGAGGCTCTGGGGGCACTTCCTCTCTACCAGCGCACCATTCCATGATCCAATTTTCTTGTGCTCCTCTTCGCCATGGAATCGCAGGGAATAAAGTAACATGTGATGATAGACGTATCATCTCCTTGGGCATTAAAACATGATGTGCCAGATGTACTCGCTAACATTCTCTGTCGATCGCGTGTGTTTAAACGACGTTCCATGTGGTTGTTTGCATTTCCTTGCTCTACAGTTCTCTATCAATCCCTTGTTCTAGTGCTCATGTGCTTCATTGGGCTTTCTAATCTTTTATTATTGTGTACAAGGTTTTATTGTTACGATTTGGTGCACACTTAGACACGACACGGTACTCAAACACGCTGGCGGACATTTTCCTTCAACATCTCAAAGAAAACACTTGAACAATACGTCAAAATACTTGTTAAAATGGTAACATTGAATAATTTGAATAATATTCTGATAAGTTTCAATAATCATACTTTTATATATGCGCAAATGCATGACCATATACTTGTCTATACCAAGTCTTGTGTCTTCGGTTGCCTCCTTCCTCACCTTCGCCACCTCCACTGCAGCCTGTCCCATCCTCCCTCCTCCCTCCGCTGCGGCCTTCCTCTCAGCTCTCCTCCTCCACCGCCTCTGTCGCAACTCGTATCCATGTTGGTGACTCACTGATCCAGTGTTGCTTAGGTATGGTACGGGTCAGCCGACCCCTGCTAGTATGGTACGACTCTGTCAGCCTTGATCTGATTTACATGCCCACGTCGACATTGGAAATTTGTCTCTCTTACCGATCATAGTTTGTCTTGTGAGGACAATGTGGCAGGGAACAAGCGATGCCCATCGGATCCGGTGGTGGAGGACGGCAGAGGGGAGGGGAAGAAGGGTTTTGGGTTGGTGGAAGATGGGTAGTTGGGGGAGGCAGGGGAAGAGGGTTGAGCCATCGGGAGCTCAGAGATGATCAGGCAAGGGGCTCAGAGTAGCGTCCTTGGAGCCAGTCATGGCACCGGGTAACAATTGGTGGCGGGGGCAAAGCTGGCAAAGAGTTTTCACCCAGGTATATTTGTGTATAGCCCATCGGATGTGGTGGAGGACAACAGCGGAGGAAGGAGAGGATGCATAGGAGGGAGGAGGGGCAGCCCGTGGCGGAGGCAGCGGAGGAGGAGAGGGAGGGAGGTCGGGGAGGCCGTGGCACTATCTATCAGTAAATCATTATTCATTATTTATTTTTACTATTCACCTGATAAATTACCGTTGGTACATTTATTCCTTATTTTACTATTCATCCAAGGAAACAGTCTTTAGGCGGAGGTGAGTGTCAGAGATCTCAGTGAGGGAGCCCGAGAGCGCATTATGGGAGACAACGTCGAGCTCAACGACGTGGCCGCCGTAGCCCGTAGGAGGTGTCAAGGGCTGACCCGAGGGCCGGTTAGTCTTTGTATCCTTTAATCCACACTTTATCCTAAGGTAAGCAATCACACAAATATTTAATTAAAAGATTACGCATTTGTACAAAACCTTAATGTGCACACATCTCAACTTCTCGTAACTCTATCAAACTACCTAACAGGGGGAGGGCAGAACCCCATTCTAGCGCAGAGTTAGTGCTTGAGATGAAAATTAAAGAATGTTGTTAGTTTTCTAACAATGAAGGTTATTCTAAGACTTAAAACATTCATGCAGATGGACGTTAACTTGAACCCATAGTTATTATGGAGGGATGATAAATCGATATACGGTATGGTCTGTACCGTCGGATCACATTAATTGATAATCGATAGGATCGGTGCATATTACGTATTTGATACACTAGTCATATTATTTTAAATATTATATATTTTACTTTCTAACAAAGATCGATGATTTCATAGGGTAGTGGTTGAGGACCTGACTTTCAAACGGTGAGATCCCATGTTTGAATCGTATATTTGACAAAATTTTCTTGTTTTTTATAAAATTATTTAAAAATTAAAGTTAAAAAAATACAACACTTCTCATATTTGAACAGGAGATGTGACGGTTAAATTGAAGATTAATTAAACAAATGAGTTAGGAAGTAATTTGAATAAATTTATTTTATAATATATATATATATATATCAAATGATTTCTATCATCTCGATACACAACGGTAATAATACGTATCATATTGTATCAGTACGAGTAGTATAGTCGGGATGATAAACTCTAGTTCTTATGCCGTTAGATTTTTGAAATGATTATTGCACCCCACTAATTACACTACCTAGTCACGTATCGATTTTTTTTCTTTTTTTGTACGTGACACCAATGCCAAAGTCACTGTGCAACGCATCATTCACGCCAAGCCTAAAAAAACTCTTATAAATAGTGTAAATTTTCACCTTGCACAATTCATAGAGGGTTTTTTCTTCGAGTTTCTTAGAGAGAGAGAGAGATAGGTGACATGAGACCCGTGCCAAGATAATTTGGCGTGAACGTCATGTCAATATTTTTTAAAAAAAATAGTACATCACCCAACGGTGTAATTAAGGGGGTTAGCGTAATAAGTATTTCTATTCTTTTTAAAATTTTATTTGGGTTGTGTGAAGGAGGGGGCGGACTGTCAATATAGATTTTTGGACCCAGATATATTCATTATGTCTTGTAATAAACTTATTATCTCTCATCTTAAATGAAAGATTATTGTATATTTTTTTTGGAATTGAATCTCAAATTGAGTCACTTATAAAAGAGAAATTTCTGCTACAGTATTATTGTAAATCTTTTTTTCTGTTGATCCTACCAATGTCATGTAAGAGGAGGATTTATAAGTATTTTTGTATAAAAATTATTGTTAGAGGTGAATTTGTAAAAAAATATTCTTAAAAATATATTAGTAGGTATATCACTTGGTTAATTCAAATAGTACATAAATATCATTTAAATGTGATTTTGTTTATTTTTTACAAAAAAATTGATATGACTGTAAATAAATATGATATTTTTATATAATTCAAATGTACACAGTGATATGCATGTTCATAAATTTGTAGGAATACTTTTTTTACAAATTTTTGTTTAATAATAATTTTCATGTAAAAAACCCTACTTATAACTTATAAAGATTTTGTTGTATAAATATTATTGGTACATGCGAAATATATAACATTCTTAAAAATGTAATAACATATATCACTGTTATTTTGAAAAACTTGCAACTATATCTGATCACGCAACATATATGACATTCTATAACATATATCACTATTGTTTTGAAAAACTTACAACTATATCTGATCACGCAACATATATGACATTCTTAAAAATGTAATAACATATATCACTGTTATTATGAAAAACTTGTAAATATATCTGACGACATATTTGCAAGTATCAGATATATTTGTAAGTTTTTCAAAATAATAGTGATATATTTACTTAACTAAATCTATATATTTGTAAGTTTTTTAAAATAATAGTATATATATGTTAATATGTAGAGGGGGAGATTTATGTCCCGTAATTTTCTCAGCTCAAATCGTCCATTGAGACCCGTCTGGCCCAACAAGTGACAGCCCTATTAGGGCCCACTTATTTCGAGGCCTCATTTGACTCAAGCTTTAGTTCGGTGTCGGGTCGGTCAACCCCCCCTACATGCTTGGGGAAAACCTGTCCATCGCCCCAAGCAGTCCCAGTGTTGGATTTATATCTCGGCAAGGTCGGAGGGAGCTCTTCTTGTCCTCCAAAGATTAGCTCGGGATCAAGACTCTCAGACAGGCTGGGGTCAAATTCTCCTCACATATGCTCGTCCTAGTGCAGGTGGCGCCGTTATCCGGGGCATGATAAGGAGGAAGCGAGAGTCCTTAACTAAGGGGGAGTCCCCTTAACAGATGTAACATCCTCCTCATCCCCTGCTTCCACTGTGATCGTGAGGAAGCCCATCACTATGTATACCTAAAGAATCTCTCCGGAAAGGGAAGCCCACCCTTAGCCACTTCAACTGGTGAAGAGAGATCCCGCGCCCTTTTTCTCTCCTGCCTCCATCGCCCATTGCTTCTACCGTATGCTGACTTAAGCATCGGATGGTTCTCCCTAGGGTTTCAACACTGGGTCCCCTGATTTCCTTCTTCACTCTTTGCAGCAACATTCGTTGGAGTGGCAACATCAGGTAATCGCCCTTGAACGGATGGCTAAGGGCTCTGCGCGAGATCTAGCCTCTTCAATATATTTTTAAAAATGGTATATTTGTAATTTTACCTATAACAATGATATTTATGTAAAAATCTTAATTATAAAATATTTATAATTTTTTAGTAAATATTTTATCTCCAGCAATATTTCAAGTTGATACGTAGACTCTCATCCGGTAACTTTATCTCATCTTTATCAATTTTGACTGTACTTAATTCCACGTTGGCTGTATCCACATATTCCACATGGTCTTACATAAAATTTCTAAGACGAAGTGGAAAGTAACACCTCTCTTCCCCCCAACACATCTTCTATTCTATTATACTTGTTTAATTAAATTTAGATATTTATAATTTTTAAAATAATAGTGATATATATATATTAATATATTTCTAAGAATGATATATATGTAATTTCATCTATAACAATACCAATAATATTTATAAAAAATTTGTTACTTTTTAATAAAGAATTTATGCCCTATTCCAAATTGATATCTAGACTTTCATCTGATAACTTTATCCTATCTTTATTAATGTCAGTGTACTTACTTCTAATTTGGGTGTACATATTTATTTCACGTGATTATACATAAAGTTCTCGAGACAAAAGGAAAAGTAACACCTCACTTCTCTCTCTCTCTTCTTACACATGACATTTTCTTTTTTTTATAGATGTTGATGTGTAAGGAGACATCTTTACGTGTCACAAAGAGATAGAAAAAAGAGAGTAAAATATTTCACATCCGTTTACCTTTACTTATATGTTTGTGTATAAATATATATAAAGAATGACATATAATAAAATATCAATGTCCAAACCAGGGTTTGACATGCCATGCATATGTTGGCATAATATGATACGGTCGGTACCGCAACATACTATAGTCGTACTGCTGTCATTTTGTTGTTGCCGTTGGCGAAGTCAATGTGTCACCATTGAAACTCTCTCCCATACCACCTACTTTTCATGTCTAATCCGTAAAGATTTCCTATTGATACGATTTGATACGTGAGGTTTGAAGTGTACAATATCATTACCTTGAATCTTGGTCCCAAACTCCCAATAACAAATCAAATCTACCGTGACAAATTTTAAAAACTCAAAAAAAAAGAAAAGAAAATAGAAAGAGGAAAAGAGTGGGAAAGGGAAAAAATGGTTTTTACATGAAAAATATTGTTAAATAAAAATTTGTAAAAAAATAATTCTCATAAATATGTGTAAATTAAAATTATGTAAAAATATCATAGTTATTTACATACATATCACTTCTTTTTATCAAATATTTATAAAAAATATATTTAATTTAATAATATAACTATTAATATGTTTTTAAAATATTTTTTTTTCAAATTCACCTATAAGGCTATGACAATAATTCTCGTGCAAAAAATATAAAAAAAAACATCCTCTCCCCGACTCGTCGTCTCGTTCCGCTTAGAAAATCAACAACACCCGCAACGTCCGCAAATCTGACGCAACGAAACGAGACTCCCCAACGAAACGAGCCAACGAAATGAGAGAAGAAAAGATTATGCCTCAAATGTCTATATCCAATGAGAATACGTCACATAAGATAGACTCTTCCGAGTCGTTACACCGCGGCGCATCATATATTTGTAAGTTTTTTAAAATAATAGTGATATATTTATTTAACTAAAGTTATATATTTGTAATTTTTTAAAATAATAGTGACATATATGTTAATATGTGGAGAGGGAGAGATTCATGGCCCGTAATTCCCTCAGCCGAAATCGCCCATTGAGGCCCAACAAGTAACATCCCTATCAGGGCCCACTTATTTCGAGGTCTTATTTGACCCAAGTCTGATCCGCTTTAGTTCGGTGTGGGGTCGGTCAACCCTCCTACACGCTTGGGGAAAATCTGTCCATCGCCTCGAGCAGTCTCAGGGTTAGATTGATACCTTGGCAAGGTCGGAGGGAGCTCTTCTTGTCCTCCCAATATTAGCTCGGGATCAAGACTGTGAGACGGGCTAGGGTCAAATCCTCGTCACATATGCTCATCCTAACGCAGGTGGCGCTGTTATCCGAGAGCTGATAAGGAGGAAGTGAGAGTCCTTAACTAAGGGGGAGTCCCCTTAACAGACGTAACATCCTCCTCATCCCCTGCTTCCACTGTGATCGTGAGGAAGCCCATTACTATATATACCTAAAGAATCCCTTCGAAAAGGTAAGCCCACTCTGAGCCACTTCAACTGGTGAAGAGAGATATCGTGCTCTTTTTCTCTCCTGCCTCCATCGCCCATTGCTTCTACAGTCTGCTGACTTAAGTATCGGAGGGTTCTCCCCAGGGTTTCAACCCTGGGTCCCCTGATTTCCTTCTTCCCTCTTTGTAACAACCTTCGCTGGAGTGGCAACATCAGGTGATCGCCCTTGAACGGACGACTAAGGGCTCTGCGCGAGATCTAGCCTCTTCAATATATTTTAAAAAATGATATATTTGTAATTTTACCTATAACAATGATATTTATGTAAAAATCTTAATTATAAAATATTTATAATTTTTTAGTAAATATTTTATCTCCAGCAATATTTCAAGTTGATACGTAGACTCTCATCCGGTAATTTTACATCGTCTTTATCAATTTTGACTATACTTAATTCCACGTTGGGTGTATCCATATATTCCACATGTCTTACATAAAATTCCCAAGACGAAGTGGAAAGTAACACCTCTCTTCCCCCCAACCCATCTTCTATTCTATTATACTTGTTTAATTAAATTTAGATATTTATATTTTTTAAAATAATAGTGATATATATATATTAATATAGTTCTAAGAATGATATATATGTAATTTTATCTATAACAATACCAATAATATTTATAAAAAATCTGTTAATTTTTAATAAAAAATTTATGCCCTATTCCAAATTGATATTTAGATTTTCATCCGATAACTTTATCCTATCTTTATTAATTTGAGTGTACTTACTTCTAATTTGAGTGTACATATTTATTTCACGTGATTATACATAAAGTTCTCGAGACAAAAGGAAAAGTAACACCTCTCTTCTCTCTCTCTCTTCTTACACATGATATTTTCTTTTTTTTAATAGATGTTGATGTGTAAGGAGACATCTTTACGTGTCACAAAGAGATAGAAAAAAGAGAGTAAAATATTTCACATTCGTTTACCTTTACTTATATGTTTGTGTATAAATATATATAAAGAATGACATATAATAAAATATAAACGTCTAAACCAAGGTTTGACATGCCGTGTATTTGTTGGCACAGTATGATACAGTCGGTACCATAATGTACTACAGTCGTACTATTGTCATTTTGTTGTTGCCGTTGGCGAAGTCAATGTGTCACCGTTGAAACTCTATCCCTCGTACCACCTATTTTTTATGTCTAATCCGTAAAGATTTCTTATTGGTACGATCTGATACGTGAGATTTGAAGTGTACAAGATCAATACCTTGAATCTTGGTCCCAATAACAAATCAAATCTACCGTGACAAATTTCAAAAACTCAAAAAAAGAAAAGAAAATAGAAAAAAGTAAAGAGTGAGAAAAACGATATTTTTACATGAAAAATATTGTTAAATAAAAATTTGTAAAAAAATAATTCTCATAAATATATTAGTCAACATATGTGTAAATTAAAATTATATAAAAATATAATATTTATTTATATACATATTACTTCTTTTTATCAAATATTTATAAAAAATATATCTAATATAATAATATATCCATTAATATATTTTTTAAAATATATTTTTTACAAATTCACTTATAAAATTATAACAATAATTATTATGCAAAAAATCTCAGAAAAAAAAATCTTACTTCTCTCTTACTAGCCGTCCCATTCTACCTGAAAAATTAATAACACCCGCAACGTCCGTAAACTTACGTAACAAAACGAGACTCTCGAGAAAACGAGAGAAGAAAAGACCGTATCCAACGAGAAGAGGTCACATAAAATAGACACTTTGGAGTCGTTACACCGCGACGCATAAGAGCCGTGTAACATCGCGGAGGGCGCCGTTCCTGACTCTTATTGCCTCTCCCCTCTTTCTATCTCACTTTCCACCTGACCACCACGAC
The DNA here is from genome assembly GCA_022559845.1 of Amorphophallus konjac. Taxonomy (NCBI): domain Eukaryota; kingdom Viridiplantae; phylum Streptophyta; class Magnoliopsida; order Alismatales; family Araceae; genus Amorphophallus; species Amorphophallus konjac. The sequence goes on along the minus strand of CM040121.1, from coordinate 587,323,860 downwards.
CACCACCAGCCGTCGACCCCCCCCCCCCCCCCCGACCTCGCCAGTGTTCCCCCCCTTGCCAAGAAAACCCTAGAAAGGTAGATGGGAGCCCGAGGAACTCTGGAACCTTAGGCGGGATCGGGGAGTGGCGGATTCGGCCTCCTTCCGTGGCTTCTCTCTGGATTATTCGGGAAGTATGGTGATCCCTGTGTTCGGGACGTGCATGCTGTGCGATTCCCCGTCGGATGGGGTCTTGTAATTGCGGGGAGTGTTTCTGCGGTTGGATTGGGATTGGGGTTGAGATCGGCAGCCCGGTCTCGCCTTCATCATCTACCGGGGAGGCTGCGAGCGGAGGCTGGTTGGAATGTCCCATCGGATGGATGCCTGATCGTGGTAAAGTTTTCTGGCTGTTGTTTTTTTCCTTCCTTTTTTTCTTTATATGTGGTTTTGATTCGAAAGCAGGGCAGACTTGATTTGATGTCCCCGTAACTTTTATGGATGGTGGAATTTGGAGTTTTTTTTCCTTTTTTGAGATTCTCTCTTGCTGTTCCCGTTGTTTATTTTTGTGTATTCTTCTTCTCTTGTTCATGGTTGAGTGGACAATCTTGTCTTGCTCGGACGAGAGTAACAAGTGATGTGAGCGACGATTTTCAACACTAGCACTAATTTCTCACTTTCTCGTTGGTTTGAATTCATAGATAATCTTTTTCTTTGAAAAGATTGCTGATTAGCTCATTCGGTTCATGTTTAAATAGAAGGCATGAATTTTCTTATGTAACCGCATGGAGTCGATTTTAGTGATGAGCTCTCTGAGAAGTGGGCTGACAGATTCTTCCTCGGTTTGCAAAAGTTTTGTTCTTTTTTGTTTCAAGAACTAGTGGTACACTTTGGCAAAGGAATGATTGTCTATCCATTTCCTTGAGTAATTTTGTGTTTGTGACTCTAGTGAGCTATTTCCCTTGCTATTACTTTGTTACTTTGTCTTATATCCTGGTAAGTGTCCATTATTTTCCTTCCCTTTTCTGTTCCCGAGACTGAGAAAGATTAATGCAACTTGATCTCCTTCAGCTATGAAACGTGAAAGATAATTTTACCTAGTCTCTGCTTTGCAGTGGCTCAGAAATTGGACAGTGGAGTGTTTCCATTCTTGATAAAGAATAGAAATTGCTTATGTCCATGTGCTTTGCTTGTCTTCTGGAAACTGATTTGGTCCCTCTTTTAGAAACCTGCTATTTCATCCACTGCTTATATATATATATATATTTCTTGCCATAAGAAAAGAATGCAGCTGACTTGGCATTCCCGTATCTACGAACATCAGAACATGACACCCTTCTCAGTATAATCTCACTAATCACCCTGCTGCAATGGCCATGCTCTCCACCCCACCCCCAATCCACCCACTCCAGTTCCCATCATTTACTATCTTCAGCTTAAGATGTATGATCAAATGATCATGTCAACATGTGATTGACCACAAAAACAAGGCATAGTGAAGGCCGTAAGCACCTTCAGTCTCCTCCCTGCATCCCTCTCGTCCACATACTTCCATCTAAAGCTTCTGATCTCTTTGCAGCTGAGCCCATTGGACTTCCAGGTTGGATAGCCTATGGTGGGGTTATCTTTCTTTACCCTGCTTCACGTGAGACAGGTCCCTAACTGTGCTTGTTTGACTGTTGCGGCATAAATTTAATTGTTAATAACTTCATATCAGGATATGATCTTACATAAGGATATAACTTCAAAACCAACCTAGAGACACTGTCAGTGTCTGGACTTTACCTTGGCTCTGTTTACTGCACATCCAGTAAGTTTTAGTCTTTTAGATAGCCCCCACCCGCCCCTGCAGCCAGTTGTCATAGTCTAAAGCTTGACCACCTATCAAGTTTTGGGATTTTGGGATATCCTCATATTTCCAATTAAAAATAAAAGTGCTGGCAATGTATAGGGTACTTTAAATCTGCTTGCCTTGTCTCAAGTTTGATTCTGCTTGTCTTTACAGGTACAGCATACAGGATTTTTAACATCATGGAGTAGAAGCATGGCTTGTGGAGCTTATGCTTCCGAAGTTGTTGTTGTGCTTTAGGAAAGTTTTTGAGTATCTTCTCACTGGCAGGCCTTTTGCTATATAAGTGGGAATGGGGGCCAATTGTTGTGTTGCTACAAGGCATAAAGCTCTGCCGCAACCACATAGAACTGGCACACGGCTTTCTACGCATAGGAATGTTAGATACTCCCCATCGTGGAGCTTACAGTGGGACAATCGGACACATGCAGAAGATGTTGCAGGCAACAGAAATGTTGGTTCTGAAATTAAGAGTGGCATGGATACTGAAACAGAAGTCCTTTCAGATAGAGGAAGTGCTCTGGATTCATCTGAGACTCCCAAGTGGAATAAGTCCCCAGTGTATGGAGGGACGGCTGGGGCTTCCAAAGGTAGCGAGGAAGGTATGGTTGTTTTGTAATTGATTAACTGTTTGTACATAATGTAACATTTCCTAGTTTATTCTGTATTCATCTTTTCATCCTCAACATTTCAACACCAGGTTATGAGTCTGAATGCTGTTATTTATTTATGAAAATTTTAGTAGCTGCTTTGAATGCTACACCATTTTTCTTTCTCATCTGCACTACCAATGCCATTCTTGATTGCTTTTAGTTTATCAAATCTTATACTTGAGCCCATTGGTCATTCATCTTAGTTCATGGTTTTCTTTTAATTAACGTGGGATCGATGCCCCTATTTAATATCTGATTGCAAATCTCGATGTCCAGAAGGTTTTGCAACTTTCCATTGTCCAAACAAGAGTATTAATTATTTAATATTCAGATACAATGCATAAGAATATACCAGGGGAATATTTCTCTACATCCTGAATTAGACAGTCAAAATAAAGAAATTTGATGTCTTGTACTTGTTTGGGTAATAATGTACAGTATTTTTATCTTTCAATTAGCAGGAGGTAGGTAGATATCTTATGCAGTCATACACTTATTTATACTTGGAAACTCAGGGATGGTTCTTAATCTAAGTCATGGACAAAGTGAGTGACAATGCGAGCAACATAAATGATGCTTTCACTGGTGATCATTCCTCATCTTCATTGTCTCAAATGGAAAGAGTGGTTATTGTTTCTCAGCCCACATCAAACTGCCATACTTGACCTCTATGTTTCTCACATATAGATTTTGGCTTGACTAAACTTTCTTCTTTGTCTAGACTGTTCCATGTCTTTTTTTTGGGAAAGTGAATAGTACCACTGACATATTTTCGGTAAGATTTTTTTGTCCGCCTCCTTACCGAGGCCCCGCTTTCCATACCTATCAACACTCGTCCCCACTCTGATTGGCGTCCTCAACTTGATCCACCTCCGCGCGAAGGTTCAACTCCTCCGACTCCCTGGACGGGGGAGGCAGAGCTAACACTGCCTGCTGGCCCACACCTTCCAGAAGCACGATGGCCTCCGCCGCCTCTCCACAAGATCCCCCTCTGCAAGATGAGGCTCCACACTTCCACTTATGCCATCGGGCGGTGCTTTCAGCACCGGAAGACAAAGAAATACCCCTCCTTCAAGACCTTGAGGCAATTGCCCGAACTGGTTGTCAAACAGGAAGGAGAGGGAATGGAGAGCCTCGAGGACTCCCTCCGCCTCCCAACCACCACTACAGCCCCCGCCTATCGATCGCACCACCACTGGAAGCCTGGCATCCGGCTGATCTCCAGTCGAAGCATGAGGGGGGGGGGGGGTTTCTCAGCGCCACGCTTCCCTGGCCAGATCTCTGCTGCTGCCGTAGCTTGCCCCTGCCTCGAAAGGCCGCCTGGCCGGCAGCCGCCACCACCACTGGGATCCTCTCTCTCCACCGCCCTCAGGAATACAGGGCGAGATGGAGGGTTGACAGACTGTTCCATGTCATATTTCCCAATTGGACTTGTAAAGTTTTATAACACTCAGACTAATTCTAATTTTTCATGATTCATTCATCATGAATTCTTTGATGAATAGTTTAAAATGCTTTCTCATTGACAAATAAGGATTTAAAGAAGCACTTAAAACACAGATAGAGTTACATTGATTCCATAACATATAATATCCTCCTACTTTCAAAACAAACATCTAATATTCTCCTATATAATTATTAACATTCAGTTATCTACTATTTCACCATTATCGTGTATGGCTTCAATCATTTTTATCCTAAACCTTTTAACTATTTCACCATTATCATTGTGTATGGCTTCAATCATTTGTATCGTGAACCTTTTACACTGATAAATAAGGTACATTGAAATCCATCTGCAGTGGAAATAAAAATTAAATTATCAATCAATCCATTATAAATCTTATCATGTTTAACTGGGACAGTTAGATCTGCTGAAGATCTGAAAGGTTATGATGAAAAAGAGTCTAATTGAAGTTTCAACTGCATTCAGCTCCAAAAAGGAGACCTTTTATGCCTTCTAAGAGAAAATGGTAACATAAAGGATTGGAGTATTGTGAATGCTATTCTGCAGTGATGGCGTCATTCACTTTTATGCAAATGAAGACATATGAGGAACATCTGATTTGCCAAAGTTGGGCTCTGTGGCTAATGTCCCAATCTCTGCAGTATAATTTATTTTTGATGTAGCAAAACATATCACTACTTTGCTTTCCAAGAAAGGCTTCAAAGATTATGAAATGATCTAGGAAATTATTGCATGTCAACTTCTGCACACTTGAGATGCCATTCTGCATCTTCACTTTTTTTCTCCCTTGTTGCTTTATTTTTTTGGGATTTTTGGTTTTGAGCCCCTAACTTCTTTCAGAATTAGGAAAAAGTCCCCCTAATCCATCTATTTAACCAAAAGGCCCCAAAATCTTCTTTGTTACATGAAAAAGCCCCTACCGTCTCTCACCGTGAGGTAAGGTCTGGTCGGGCTAACCTAACCATGGTCTAGCCTAACTAGGGAAAATAAAAAGACCATGTTGCTGTCACCCAATAGAGAGAGAGAGAGAGAGAGAGAGAGAGAGAGAGCGAGAGCAGAGAGGGATTGTACTAGAGGGGGAACCCCTCTCTCCCGGCGTCGACAACCCCCCACCCCATAGAGAGAGAGAGAGAGAGAGAGAGAGAGAGAGAGAGGAGGGGGGAAACCCCTCCCTCCCGGCAGTATCCCTCCATAGCTCCGCCTCCTCGCCTACCTCACCACCTTCGGTGCCGCCACCATCGGGCTCTTTGGCCCCATCCCACTGGACTTCGACTGGTCAACCTCCAGACGTTTGCCCTCTACAACACCGACATCTCCGGCTCCGTCCCCGCCAAATTGGGCTGCTGGTCGGAGTTCTAGTACCTGTACCTACACATGAACAAGATTGACAGTGGCATCCTGGCATCCCCCCGGAGCTGGGCAAGTTGCAAAAGCTTACAAGCCTGTTGCTCTAGGGGAATTCCATCTCCGAGACCATCCCCCATGAGCTCTCCAGCTGCTTCGCGCTAGTGGTCCTCGTCCTCTCGGTGAACAAGCTCTCTGGAGAGATCCCCGACGAGTTGGGGAGGCTATCCCTACCTATGTAGTCAGAGGCATGAGGTGAGCGAGGCGACCAGGGGGTCGCCTCACGCCTCAATAGGCGATGGCTGAGACGTTTGAGGTGAGATTTTATTAAATAATTTTATATAATTTAAAAACTAAATTATAAGTCTAAATATCACAAAAACTATTAAAAAATTGTATATATAAAATCAATAAATTTTCTAAATCCATTCATTCCTAAACAAGAATAACACTCATATTGTCATACATGTAGAATTTGCAAATACACTAAACAAGAATAGCAAGTGCAATATTATAACAAAACAAAATCAATTAAACAACCAAACAAGTTAATTACATAATCCCATAACACAAAGTTTTTCAAATTTCTCTCAACTCTCAAGCCTCCTCATCACTCATAAAAGAGGACTCCATATCACTTGGAAGCTCATTCTTCGATTGTGTCTCCTCGGAGTCAACATCTCTCACATTTATGGAGTGAGATGTGGCAATACTTTTCCCCTTTCCTAGGCGATGCTTTTTGGTTGCCGCCCTTGTGGTTGGTCCTTCCTCTTCATTAACACCGGCAACGATTCCAACATCTGGCCATGTGAGGTCCTCCCCTTCATCCACAAAATCTCCATTTTTTGGATGATTAGTTATCCACTCATTGTAATCATCAATGTCATGCAAAGAAATAGGATCATAGTCACTTTGCTGAAGACGCAAATGATGAGCATGGAGACGTTGATTATATTGCACAAAAATAAGATCGTTCAACTTCTTTTGCTCCAACCTATTCCTTTTCTTTGTGTGCTCCTACAAGTATATTATTTGCAATCAATTAAACAAAAAAAGAACACTAAGGGAGCATCTTTTATCTTTTATGTACTCAAATATGGAATTTTTCATCTAACTTGCTTAAATGTACTCCAATTGCGTTGACAACTAGATGCACTACATGTCAAACTTAAGATCCGAATGGCTATCTTTTGAAGGTGTGGTGTGGCAGTGCCAAAGTTCAACCACCAAGTAGCGACACCACAAAGAAATCATAATTCACAATAATTCTTACTCCAGGATTGCAATGAAAATTAGACAAGAAAAGCATCCATACTCGGAACCATAGAAGTGCATTGTCTAATGGCCATTTCTCTCCCAAATAACCTTTGGGCATACTAATAAGCTGCAAGCTCCTTGAAAATTGCATCTTGGACTGAGGCTTCTGGAGCCAGCTTTTAATGCAATCATATAGTCCTTACTTTAACTTCTTGATCATACTCAATTTTTGAATTAGAGAAATAAAGAGCCGGATCAAGATAAAGGCTAGCTGCATGTATAGGACGGTACATTTAAAAGTCCCACTGTCTATCAATGATTTCCCAAATTGGGCTATATTTGTCAAGCTTTTCATTTAATGCACTCTTAATACTCTCCTTTGCACGATCCATAGTCTCATAAATGTAGCCCATCGCTGGCTTTTCTCCATCAACCAACTATAGAACCATAATAAGGGGCTTGAATATTTGCAATGAATATGCCACACCATTCCAAAAAGAAGTCTTCAAGATTATGCCCTCTACCTTCTTCCCTTCACTTGTTTTGGCCCACCGATTGTTACTAGCAAGGCAATCAGCAGATGTAAACATGCTTCTCAAGCTATCTTTGCAATCAAGCAGACTCTGCAAATTTAGGTAGTTGGTGGCAAAGTGAGTGACAGTTGCACGTGCAAGATTCTTGTCATTTGTGTATTTTCTCATCATAGCAAGAATCCTCGTGTGCCCATAAATAAATGTAGTCACCATTTTGGCCCTACGAATGGTTTCTTTCATTGGAGATAATTTGGAAATGTCCTCTTACATCAAGTCTAAGCAATGAGTAGCACATGGTGTCCAGAATAAATTCGGATGGGCTGACATCAATATTTTCCCAGCTGTCACATAACTAGACTCATTGCCTGTCACAATTTGGATGACATGCTTAACACCAACTTCGTTAATGACCTTGTCCAATAAATCTGCCAACAATTTGGCATCTTTCACTTGTGCAGAAGTATCAATTGATTTCAAGAAAATAGTCCCACCTAGAGACAGAGTAAGACAGAATGATAGTGAGAGACATGGAAAGAAAAATAGAAAATAGATTGAAAGCATCCACTGATTTTAGGGGAAAAAATCTCAACTGGAGAGTTCACAAGAAAGTTGATTAGTGTTCGCCCTTTCACATCTGTCCATGCATCGGACATGATGCTACAACCATATCTCACCCAATTTTCTTTTTGGGCATCCACCAACTCTTGAGTTATTTTTATCTCTTTATGTAAAATAGTCTCACGAATCTCGTGATAGCTAGGCCCTTTAAATCCCGAACCGTATTGTCCTACGGCTTCCAACATTGTTTGAAAGCTAGGTAGACGCACAATATTGAATGGGATGCCAGCTTTTGATAAAACCATCTACCTACATATTGGAGGGCCCTGTCACGATGCTCCTTTTCCCATTTTTTTATCTCTTACTGTCTTAGTTTGTTCTGGATCAGGAGTGCAGAACTTGTCCATAGGACCCTTCACCTGTGGTGGCTTTGCAATAATGTCATCAAGTATATTAACTTGAGAGACCTCCACAGATTGAGATGAATCATTCAACAAATCATCTCTACCTTCCACCTCCCTCATCATTTGTAGCTTCTCGGTTCTAGCTTTCTTGGTATTTTGCATATATTCTCGGATTTCTATCCTCACATCCATGGGAACTTTCTGGCAAACTGTCACATTTGTACGTAGGCCGGCTAAATGTTGCTTCAGTCGATAAATCCCTCCTTTACTCACCTTTTTACAAAAATTAAATGTTATCTCATCTCTATTTTGTGGATTGGCAGAGATTCCATATTTTCACCCAATGTCTTTTGGTTAGCCCTTTTCTACATTGGGCCCTTGAGTGCTTGCATTTGACGATGCACCACCATAAATAGACACAGAAGTAGGTGATGTAAGTGTAGACATCTTAAAAAAAAATAATAAATTTTAATAATATTACAAAAATAAATCAAACAAAAAATGTAAAAAAATATTTTTACTGACTGTTTATTGTTAAGAATTCTCCAAACTCCAAAGTCAAAATAGAACAGAGACCGTTGCTGTCGCCGACGCCGACGCCGATTGCCTTGCACAATTGATCTTCACTGTGAGAGAGAGAGAGAGAGAGAGAGGGTGAGACAGAGTGAGAGAGGGGACTGGTCCCTCCCTCTAACTGTGCGTGTGTGTGTGTCTGTGTGATAAAGGGGTAAGGAGATAGAGAGTGAGAGAGTGAGAGAACATAGTGAGAGAGAGGGGCTCAGCCTCTCCCTCTTACTATGCATGTGTGTGTGTGTAACAGAGAGAGAGAGGGAGACAGAGAGTGAGAGAGGGTGAGGCAGTGTGTGCATGTGTCTCTGCGTGTGACAGAGATAGAGAGAGTCAGAGGGAGACCAAGAGTGAGAGAATAGAGAGAGAGAAAGTGAGGGCGAGGGAGGCAGAGGGGGTCGGCCCCTCCCTTTCACTATGAGGGAGATAGAGAGGGGGGAGAGAGAGAGTGAAAGAGTAGGAGAGGGGCCTAACCCCTCTTTGTGTGTGCTTGTGTGAGAGAGAGAGAGTAAGAGAGGGAGACAGAGTGGGAGAGGGGGCGGGTCCCCCCTCTGTGTGCGCCTGCGTAAGGGAGAAAGAGGGAGTGGAAGACGGCGAGAGAGGGAGATGAGTATCGGACGCCGCCACTCGCTCGCTGGATGTCGCTTGTCGGATGCCGCTATCGCCGTTCGATTGTCGGAAGCTGCTGTCGCCGTTGGAGATGAGGGCTGTCGATAGGCGAAGGAGGGAAAAGTGGTTGCGAGGTGGGAGGCGAACGAAACCCTCACGGGTTAAAAGCATGATCCGTTTCGTCGAGGTTAACGGGTAACCCTACCCGATACGCGGATTCGGTTCGCGGGCGAGGCGGGCGAGGTGCGCTGCAGCGAGTGAGGTGTGCGAAGTGGCGAGCGAGGCGTCCCTCGGCGAACCACGACAACGCGAGGCGAGGTGCCATCGCCTCGCCTCAGCGCCTAGGCGCGATTTCGACTACACATATCCCTGTTGGAAGAGCTCCACCTCTCCGACAACTTGCTCACTGTCTCCATCCCCTGGGTGCTGAGCAACTGCGCCAACCCGACCACACAAAATCCAGCTCGACAAGAACGCACTCTCCGGGCCGATCCTTCGACACATTAGGGACTTCAAGTTCTTGTGGATCCTGTTCCTATGGGGCAACTCCTTGTCGAGCACCATCCCACCCTCATTCGGCAACTGCACCAATCTCTACTCCCTCAACCTCTCTAAGAATCGCCTCATCGACAGCATCCTTGACACGAGAGAGAGAGAGATTAACAGGGTAGGGGAAGGAATATTCTTTTGAATATTTTTTTTTAAAAAGAGAATGGGATGTACAAGTATGATCAATAAGCTCCCAAAAAATTCATATACAAAAATATCACACTAAGACGGTGTGGACCACACTAACTCCTCCAGCAAAACAAAAAGAGGGATGTTGATGGAATTCACATTACAAGCAACTCTATTGTTGGACCTTAAAAAAGTTCACCATTAATTTTTGGTATTTTCAGATTTTTATAAAGAAGGAAAGAAGAAAATTCAATGGGTCATGAATGGCCTCGAAGTGACGAAGTCGTCACTGTCATGCAACATTCTATGTGCTTTATGTACGGAAAAGTTCATCAAATATCTCGTGGGGTAGCAATCTCGCTTACCCGCGTGGAAGGTCAACTACACACAAGTTTTTGGATCTTTTCGATCTTTACGACGGTCAATGGGATTATTCCCTGGACAAAATAAAGCGTGGAAGGCAGCTAAGGAGGGCTTCATATGCTTCAACTCCGTTCTACCGGCAGTAAAAAATGCTTTTTCAGAAGTACAATGGCCCTTTTATAGTTGGGTGAAGCCCAAACCCAAGAAGACCCCCCCTCCGCCCCTTTTCTCTTTCTCGCGGACGCAAGGCGGACTAGAGGGGGATCCCCCTCCGGCGGGTTAGATTGGAGGGACTTCCCTTCGGTAGCAAGAGATCGGAGGGGGTACCAGAGAGGGGGGGGGGCTCCGGTCAAAACAGGACCGGAGGGCCTTCCTTCAGTCGCGCGCCTCTGGTTAAAACGAGACCGTAGAGACCCCCCCCCTCTGGTGTCCGTAGACCGGAGGGGGGGGCCTCCGGTCAAAACAAGATCGGACAGCCTCCCTTTGGTCACCGCGTGGCCGGAGGGAGACCCCCTCCGGTCTCCTTTTCGGGCTTGCACAGTGAAAAAAAGAAAACAAAAAAAGGAAGAAAGGGGGGAGGAGGGGGGTTACATACCTTGCCCCTTTGTCTTCCATCGGAGAGAGAGCATCCATCGGAGCTCCACCACCTCCGCTCTATCCTCCACCACTTATAAAAGGAGGGGGTGGTCAATCTTCAAGAAAAAGAGAGAAGAAGACCCGAGCTTGAAGAAGAAGAACAACTTGCAAGAAAGAAGAAGAAAAGAGGAGGTGTCCCCCTTTCTCTTGTTGGGTTTTGTTTAAACTCTAACCCCACGTAACTTTGCAGAAAAACCCCTATTCTAGGATGTGATGGTCTAAAATGTCTCTTACATCAAGGAATCAAACATCTCTGTCGTTAATGTATTTAAAAAAATATCAAAAAAATTTCAGAGTAGACCAAAAAACTTGGTCTGATGCAGGAAATTATGGGAAAACCCTTGAATAGTTCAGAAATTGCAGTTTTACCTTCAATCCTTGTGAAATTGTACAAAAGTTCTTATATTTTCAGAAAATTCCAGAAAAAAAATCTGAAAATCAAGGAAAGAAATGTTTATGAAAATTCGCACCAAGCCCTCCTCTTCATATGGCACAACAAAAGTGGCAAGCCATTAAACCAAGTATGCAGCAAGATAAATTTGATCCGGCAAACCCCGAGAGTTCCACCCTGCATTTTTTGGTGCAGATCGATATATCCTGTTCTCCTGGGAGGGCAAGATGAGTTGCTGATATTGGCTCAAAGGTCTGTCGTCTTCGGCAAATCTCTCATGAAGGCAGAATGGTCCATTGTAGAAGTATTGGACTCAGGCATTCAGGCTAACTCTCACAGCTCCAGCAGAGGCCGAGGGGGGCTTTTTCTTCCCAAAACGGGCCAAGTCTCACCATACTTTCATCAAAAATCTGAAGCTTAGTGGAGCTCATATTCCCCTGATCTTGTGGAGTAATTCTTGTGTAAGTCATCAATGGATACTTCTTTATAAGGTCGGCCTGAATAGGGAGTCCAGAAATTCTATGAAAGCTCCACAAATCAAAAGATGTCTCTCTCTCAGCTGTGCCAAAAGTATTAAACCTGCGGCTTAACTGTTCAACCAAGGTTTGCAGTAGGCCACTGTAACAGGGATAGCGATATAGTGCAGCAGTAATGGCATGACGAATACCAATATGATCAAGCAGTCTGTTGTAGTGGTGAAGAACTCCCATGAGCCATTCTGTGGGTCCCAAGTGAAATATGTGAGAAGAAATAACAGCTCATCTCCCATAACAGCTAGGCATGGAGCCACTCATAACCTTGTCCAAAAGACACAATTTGTCATACCCTTCAGAAGCAAACTGCGCACCAGAATGAATCAAGAAACAACCGGAAACAGCCTCAGACACTGTCTTGTGTTTCCCACACAAGTCCTAAGTAATAGATGAAAAGGATCGAGGCTTAGTGGGGCAGCCGGTCTCAGAACTGAAGAAACCCAGTTGGGAAGCAGCAGAAAACTGGATTTGGCGCACCAGGCCCATGGGAAAGTTGGGATAGGAAGTGTCGCAACAACCAAGCATGCTATCCCGCCCAACCAGAATGGCCCTTTCATGAATGCGCTCCGTCGATAAATAACCATCATCCTCATCCATATCCTTAGGAATGAAGTTCTGAGTAAATGGAAGCAAGTATTTATTAGCGAAAAGTGCTTTGGGTAACCCATTGGCCGTTCATATTTGTAGAGGGCTCCACGCCTCACAATCAAGGATAGGTCAACAGCCCCTTCCCTATACTCGTCCTCAGGAAGTGGACTCGAGGCAATCACGCTCAGCCCCCGATCAGGGGAGAATAGATTCTTTGCTATAATTCTTGAAGGGTCCAATGGAGGCATCAACTTATTGGAAGGGATAGGGTCAGTCTCCCTATCACGCGCCCTCGACCCACGGGCACGGCTCTCTCTAACGCGGGACATGATGACTACCTACAGAGAACAAAGAAAAAACATTGTCAAATTCTAATCCAGTGAATATAGATAATGTCAACTCTTAAAAGCACACATCAAGGTTCAAGACATAAGGGCGTCATGCCACAAGAACAAGAGAAATTGACGGAGCGCACGGGCCGCACCCCGTCGCCTTCGGCTCCGATGGATCCCGGGTGGGGGGCATTTGTTGGACCCCAAAAAGGTTCACCATTAATTTATGGTATTTTCAGAAATTTTTGGAAAGAAGGAAAGAAGAAAATTCAATGGGTCATGAATGGCCTCGAAGTGACGAAATCGTCACTGTCATGCAACATCATACGTGCTTTATGCACAGGAAAGTTCATCAAATATCCCGTGGGGCAGCAATCTCGCTCATCCGCGTGGAAGGTCAACTACACACAAGTTTTTGGATCTTTTCGATCTTTACGACGGTCAATGGGATTATTCCCTGGACAAAACAAAGCGTGGAAGGCAGCCAAGGAGGGCTCCACGTGCTTCAGCTCCGTTCTACCAGCAGTAAAAAATGGTTTTCAGAAGTACAGTGGCCTTTTTATAGTTGGATGAAGCCCAAAGCCAAGAAGACCCCCCCTCCGCCCTTTTTCTTTCTCTCGCGGACGCAAGGCGGACCGGAGGGGGACCCCCCTCTGGCGGGCTAGACCGGAGGGACCCCCCCTCCGGTACATAGGACCGGAGGGGGGGGCTCCGGTCTGCACAGTACCGGAGGGTTCAGCGACTGGAGGGAGGGGCCCTCCGGTCAAAACGAGACCGGAGGGACCCCCCCTCCGGTGTTTGACGATCGGAGGGGGTGGACCTCCGGTCAAAACAAGGAAAAAAAAGGAAGCAAGAGGGGAGGAGGGGGGTTACATACCTTGCCCCTTTGTCTTCCACCGGAGGGGGTGCATCCTCAGGAGCTCCACCACCTCCGCTCTATTTCCCACCACCTATAAAAGGAGGGGGTGGCCAAGCTTCAAGAAAAAGAGAAGAAGACCGAGTTTGAAGAAGAAAAGAGAACTTGAAGGAGAAGAAGACCTTGCAAGAAAGAAGAAGAAGAAAAGAGGTGTGCCCCTTTCTATTGTTGGGTTTTGTTTAAACACAAACCCCACGTAATTTTGCAGAAAAACCCCTATTCTAGGGTGTGATGGTCTAAAATGTCCGTGGCATCAAGGAATCTCACATTTCTGCCGTCAATGTATTTAAAAAATATCAAAAAATTTCAGAGTAGACTAGAAAACTTGGTTTGATGTAGGAAATTATGTGAAAACCCTTGAAGAGTTCAGAAATTGCAGTTTTACCTTCAATCCTTGTGAAATTGTACAACAGTGGTTGTATTTTCAGAAAATTTCAGAAAAAAATCTGGAAATCAAGGAAAGAAATGTTTATGAAAATTCGCACCAAGCCCTCCTCTTCATACGGCACAACAAAAGTGGCAAGTCATTAAACCAAGTGCGGCAAGATAAATTTGATCCGACAATCCTCGGGAGTTCCACCCTGCATTTTTTGGTGCATATAGGTATCTCCTATTCTCCTGGGCAAGATGAGTTGCTGATATTGGCTCAAAGGTCTGTCGTCTTCAACAAATCTCTCATGAAAGCAGAATGGTCCATTGTAGAAGTATTGGACCCAGGCATTCAGGCTAACTCTCATGGCTCCATCAGAGGCAGAGGGGGGCTTTTTCTTTCCAAAACGGGTCAAGTCTCACCATACTTTCATAAAAAATCTGAAGCTTAGTGGAAGCTCATATTCCCCTGATCTTGTGGAGTAATTCTTGTGTAAGTCATCAATGGATACTTGTTTATAAGGTCGGCCTGAAATAGGGAGTCCAGAAATTCTATGAACGCTCCACAAATCAAAAGATGTCTCTCTCTCAGCTGTGCCAAAAGTATTAAACCTGCGGCTTAACCGTTCAGCCAAGGCTTGCAGCAGGCCACTGTAATAGGGATAGCGATATAGTGCAGCAGTAACGGCATGACGAATACCAATGTGATCAAGCAGTCTGTTGTAGTGGTGAAGAACTCCCTTGAGCCATTCTGTGGCTCCCAAGTGAAATATGTGAGAAGAAATAACAACTCATCTCCCATAACAGCTAGGCGTGGAGCCACTCATAACCTTGTCCAGAAGACACAATTTGTCATACCCTTCAGAAGCAAATCGTGCACCAGAATGAATCAAGAAACAACAGGAAACAGCCTCAGACACTGTCTTGTGTTTCCCACACAAGTCCCAAGTAATAGATGAAAAGGACTGAGGCCGAGTAGGGCATCCGATCTCAGAACTGAAGAAACTCAGCTGGGAAGCAGCAGAAAATTGGATTTGGCGCACCAGGCCCATGGGAAAGTTGCGATAAGAAGTGTCGCAACAACCAAGCATGTTGTCCCGCCCAACCAGAAAGGCCCTTTCAAGCTGAATGCGCTCCGCCAGTAAATAACCATCATCCTCATCCATATCCTCAGCAATGAAGTTCTGAGTAAATGGAAACAATTATTTATCTAGCGGAAAGTGCTTTGGGTAACCCATTGGACGTTCATATTTGTAGAGTGCTCCACGCCTCACAATCAAGGATAGGTCAACAACGCCTTCCCCAGACTCGTCCTCAGGAAGTGGACTCGAGGCAATTATGCTCAACCTCCGATCAGAGGAGAATAGATTCTCCGCTGTAATTCTTGGAGGGTCTAGTGGAGGCATCAACTTCTTGGAAGCGATAGGGTCGGTCTTCCTATCACGCGCCCTCGACCCACGGGCATGGCTCTCTATGACGCGGGACATGATGACTACCTACAGAGAACAAAGAAAAAAATTGTCAAATGCCAATCCAGTGAATATAGATAATGTCAACTGTTAAAGGCACACATCAAGGTTCAAGACATAAGGGTGTCATGCCACAAGAACAAGAGAAATTGACAGAGTGCATGGGTCGCCCCCGTCGCCTTCGGCTCCGACGGACCCCGGTGGGGGGCATTTGTTGGACCCCAAAAAGGTTCACCATTAATTTATGGTATTTTCAGAAATTTTTGGAAAGAAGGGAAGAAGAAAATTCAATGGGTCATGAATGGCCTCGACGTGACGAAGTCATCACTGTCATGCAACATTATACGTGCTTTATGCACGGGAAAGTTCATCAAATATCCCGTGGAGCAGCAATCTCGCTCACCCGCGTGGAAGGTCAACTACACAAGTTTTTGGATCTTTTCAATCCTTACGACGGTCAACGGGATTATTCCCTGGATGAAACAAAGCGTGGAAGGCAGCCAAGGAGGGCTCCACGTGCTTCAACTCCGTTTTACCGGTAGTAAAAAATAGTTTTTCAGAAGTACGGTGGCCCTTTTATTGTTGGATGAAGCCCAAAGCCAAGAAGACCCCCCCTTCCGCCCCTTTTCTCTCTCTCGAGGACGCAAGGTGGATTGGAGGCCCCCCCCCCCCCTCCGACGAGCTAGATCGGAGGGACTTCCCTCTGGTAACAAGAGACCGGAGGCGGACCCCCCTCCAATACATATGATCGGATGGGGGGGGGTGCTCTGGTCTGCACATAATCGGAGGGACCCCCCTCTGGTGCGCAGCGATTGGAGGGACCCCCCCTCCGGTGTCCGCAGATCGGAGGGGGTGGGCCTCCGGTCAAAACAAGGGGAAAAAATGGTAGAAAGGGGGGAGGAGGGGGTTATACCTTGCCCCTTTGTCTTCCACCAGAGGGGGTGTATCCATCGGAGTTCCACCACCTCCGCTCTATCTTCCACCACCTATAAAAGGAGGGGGTGGCCAAGCTTCAAGAAAAAGAGAAGAAGAAGACCCGAGCTTGAAGAAGAAAAGAAAACTTGAAGGAGAAGAAGACCTTGCAAGAAAGAAGAAGAAAAGAGGAGGTGCACCCCCTTCTCTTGCTGGGTTTTGTTTAAATACAAATCCCACGCAGATTTGCAAAAAACCCCCTATTCTAGGGTGTGATGGTCTAAAATGTCCCTGGCATCAAGGAATCTCACATCTCTGTTGTCAATGTATTTAAAAAACATCAGAAAATTTCAGAGTAGACTAGAAAACTTGGTTTGATGCAGGAAATTATATGAAAACCCTTGAAGAGTTCAGAAATTACAAATTTACCTTCAATCCTTGTGAAATTGTACAAAAGTCCTTGTATTTTAAAAAAAAGTAGAAAAAATGAAAATCAAGGAAAGAAATGTTTATGCAAGGAATGTTCTCCAATTTATGGAAATGCCCCTCATCGAGGCCAAGGTTTTGAAAATTATATTTTACCTTGAAACTTCTCGAAATTGCACAAATGTTTGTCAAAAATATGAGAAAATGCAAGAACTTCTTAAAAATCGGACGAGTCATGAATGATTGCCTAGTCATGCTAGAAATTATAATTAGGCCCTCACAAAAAGGAAAATTGCAATCAAGTCCTCATAAGAAGGGAAAATTGTAAATAAACCCTCACTCAAGGGAAAATTATAGAGATTCCCCTGTCTAAGGGCATGGGTCGTAAGGGTAAGATGGGGCCTTTAGCAGTTAATCAAAGGTGTTCGGACTTGTCTGATGTAAATTAACACTGACTCTGGTTGGTGGGGAATAGTCCAGTACACGAACCCTAATTATCTGATAAATAAAAGCACGGAATTAACAAATATGTAAAGAAAAAGAATAAATACGCATATTCGTCCGACGAATCGGATGGCCAGAAATTCCGCGTGTAAACATCTATCAATTCCCTCACTCTATCACAAATAAAATAAACAAGTGAGTTCTCAACTCTAGCCTCCTTTCTAAAGATCCTATCGTTATGTTCACCCCATAAGGACTAAAGTGTGGCATGCATAATTGACCGCCATATAATATTATCTCCTTTGAGAGGCCATTTCCTACCCCAATTCCCAATAAAGTGCTGGACCTCTATCTGATGGCCAAGTGTACAATGGGCTCTCAAAGTCAACCCATCCCACACCTCCTGCGAATAGGAGCATCCTACAAACAAGTGGTCCAAGGTCTTAGCATCTTGACCACACAAGCAGTAGGTCGGTTGTATGCCCGGGACGAACTGAGGCAGTCAGTCTCGAGTGGGAAGTCTCCTGTGGGAAATTCTCCAAGTAAGGAGTATCACCTTCTGCGGACTCCTCAATTTCTAGACCTGCGGGCCGAGGTTATGGTGCACTCCTCCTTTTGAGATGATGGTGTAAGCAGACGTAATAAAAAAGGTCTACTCTCTACCCCACCTGCAAGTCCACCCATCCTCCCTATGGGAGTGCAGGACAGAGTCGAGGAGGAGTAAGAGGTCCTGGAGCTACTCCATTTTAGCGAGCCTGAGATTCCTCTTAAAAGTTGGAGCTCAAGTGCTCTCTGAAAGTTGGGAGTCAAAAGTCCGTTCAACCGACCCCAAAAGGTCAACAGAGATAGCCAAGAGACTGAGGAAAGACGCCTCCAACGTGAAGTCGCTGCACCATGTGTCCTTCTAGAAAAGACATTGGTTGCCTTTCTCTAGTCGGACCCGAACGTCAGAGGAGATGACATCTCTACATGTCAAAATGTTGTGCCAAATGAGAGAAGTCTGAGAGAGAGCTGGTGTTTCCATATCTCAAACCCTCCTCCTGTCATAGTACCTCTACCTAATAAGATGTGCCCAAAGGTCTTCATCCCCTACCCCCAATCTTCATAGCCACTTGCATAAGAGAGTCAGATTAAAGTCTCCAACATCCTTGATCCTCAACCCCCCTGTTCTTTGCTAGCAGCCACCCTCCACCTGATGTCATGTCATCCCCTGCATCTCCCTTCACTCCCATGCCAGAGGAATCTCTCCTAAATGGACTCAATCTTCTTCACCACTGTCTTCGAGATTCGGAACACTGAGAGTAGAAAGGTAAGCTGTCTAAGATTGATCTACATAGGACTAACCTGTCCCCACAAGATAGCACTCTGGTCTTCCAACTAGCCAGTCTAGTCTCATACCTCTAAATAATAGGAAGTCAATCTATACACCGAAGAGCACCTGGGGTCAGTGGGAGTCCCAGGTAGGAGATGGGGAAAGCTCCTATTTGACAACCCAAAATGCACGCTGGCCTCTGGAGTCCTATATCTTCCATGTTAACTCCAACAAGCATGCTCTTGTTGAAGTTAACCTTCAAACCAATAGTCTCGTCCAGCAATTCTAAGAAAAGTCTAGCCACATAGCTGTTGCTTACCCTCCGCTGGGAACATAGTGGTATCATCGACATACTGCAAGTGGTGACTAAAAGACCTCCTAACTTGGAAACCCCTAATCATATTTGCGGTCTTTGTTCTCTGTCACACTGCTAAGCACATGAGTTATGAGCACAAAAAGGAGAGGAGACATAGAATCTCTCTGCCGGAGCCCCCTACCATTGTAGAAGAAAGAAGTCGATTGCCCGTTGACTAGGACAACAAAAGAAGTAGATGAAATACAAGCGTGATTCAGCCAATCCATTTTTTCCCCAAAACCTATCTTCTTCAACACATCAATTAATCATAGCTAGTTGACCTTATCATAAGTTTTCTTACTTTAGGACAATTCCTTTCTTCCTATGAGTCTTCATGGTAAACAAACACTCATGGGCTACCAAAAAATTATCTTGAATATGTCTCTCACTGATGAAGGCTCCCTGGAAGCAACTAACCTCCCTATTCATAAGTCTATTCAGTCTTCTTGCCAGCAACTTGGTGATGATCTTATATGTGCCATTCAACAAACTAATGGGCCTAAAATCCCAGATGTCTTGGTTTCCTTGTTTTTTTGGGATGAGGACCGTGAGGGTTTTGTTAATGCCCCCCAAGTTGGCCCTCCTCTCTTGAAACTCCCTAACTGTTGCCATAAGGTCAAATTTGATAACATCCCAATAGGGATGGAAGAAAGTCAATGGGAAGTCATCTGGTCCTAGAGCTCTATCCCCTGCAAGAGAGAAGACTGTCTGGCGAACCTTCTTCTCTGTAAAGCTCTGAGTGATATCTTCGTTATCTTTAGGAGAAAGGCGGGGAAGAAGATCATCTACAATCCTCGGTTTAAAGTGATCCTCCTTAGAAAACAGTATGGAGTAGTAATCTCTTGCCGGTCCCTTGCTTTGCTCATCCGAAGAAATAGAGAGCTCACCCATCTGATACAAGTAATGTATTAACTCTCCTCCCTGAAGCGATGCATTGGAAGTAAGTAGTATTCTTGTCCCCTTCTTTAATCTATCTGTCTCTCGATCTTTGCCTCCAGTAGATTTCCTCCCTAGAGAGGATCTTCATCAAATCGACACCACAGAGAGTCCATGAGGCTCTTGTCCTCTGTATCCATAAGTCCTGCCTCCTCCAAGCTTTCCAATCCCTCAATTTGCTGCAGAATTCTATCCTTGGTTGTCCTAATTGAGAGGGTTTTGTCAACCCCGAGATTTTGAGAACTTGGGCAGTATGCTTCGGCTTCAACACCAGAGTAGTCATAGCAAATCCACCAGCAACTTGTGCATACCAAGTTCCCTTGTCCATGAAGTATGTCTCTCTGAACCAAAATCTCTCAAGCCTGAAAGTGAACCTCCTGTCCTGCACTCCCTTGTTGCTTTATGCTCATCTTTTTTCCTCCTCCCTTTCTTAAGACCTAGGTTTTGGTGATGTTTTTGACAGATAATGCTGAAACCAGCATTGTCAATCATTTTAAGTTCAACTTCTTAAATGGAGCTTCTGATTCTAAATTTCTAGAATACCTGTTCTTTGTTTCATCATAGTATCTTCCAACAGAAATTCATCTGTTGCTGATCATAATCTTGCATTAAGCAGCCTATGTAGTTTTTAAAATGTGGGTAAATTTTGAGATACGGTGACCTTGTTATGCATTCCATATATTTAGAATGGTTTTTTCTTCAATTTGATGTAGTTGCTTATATTCCTTGCCTACCTACATTATCAACAACACTTAATCGTCTCCGTTCCAAAGATAATGATTAATATTCACAGCCTGTTTTTTGTGCATCTAAAGTTTATAAGACCACAGAAAGCTAACATTCAGCCTCTGTATCGTTTTTCAAATTTTTGCTAGCTCATCAATCTCTTCATACACCTATACTTGGTGTGCCTTTTCCTCATGTGAATTGTGTAAAATTCATATTAGGTTGATCAACATTTCTTTCACAAAACCCCTGTAGATAATGGTTATAGGTTCATGAAGCAGGAGAAGGTAACTTTTTTTGTATTTGGTGTCTAGCTGTTGAAGTTATTTTTGTTCTTTCTTTTTTGTTCTTTTTTCTTTTTTGTTTTTACATTGACTATGATTTCTAATATTCTTTTGCTTGTGACAGATTTATTCATCACGAGCAATTCATCCTCCGAGGTGAGTTAGATCCAGTTGCAGGGCCTGGTGGGAGAGCTTCCCCTGACATGTTTTTCATTTCATGCATTGTTAAAATGGATCTTCAGTCTGATATATTTTGTTCTCTAATACCTGACACAGGGAATGGAGCATATGGAACCAACCTCTATAAACCTGCAAAATCGTAAAGCTTCTAGGTCTATGATCTCACCCTCATCAGCATTCAGAGGAGAGACTTCAACCTCTCGGAGTCATTCCCTTCCTGCTGACCCATCTTCCTCCAGGAATGCACGGGCATCCCCTGGCTATCAACTCTCAAGACAGATTTCTGATGGTCATATTCCTGTTTGCAAATCCCTGATTGAGAAGAATTCAGCTGAAGAAAGTCGGTCACTTGTTCTCACAGTCTGCAGTAATGACCACCCTGCAGGAGGATCTCATGGGGGGTCTTCTGATGGCTGGTCCATGCGCATGTTCTCAGAGCTTGTTGCTTCAT
Organism: Amorphophallus konjac; assembly: GCA_022559845.1. Taxonomy (NCBI): domain Eukaryota; kingdom Viridiplantae; phylum Streptophyta; class Magnoliopsida; order Alismatales; family Araceae; genus Amorphophallus; species Amorphophallus konjac. Next base: position 587,302,341 of record CM040121.1, on the reverse strand, counting down.
CTCAAAGAGAAAGATGGTCATTTGATAGCGAGAATACGGCTTCCAGTTACGGCAAGATAACCAGTTCTAGCAGTCATCCACTTTTTCCCCCCTCTCCAGCAGCTTTTCATACATGTGGAATTTGTTCAAGGTTACTGAAAGAGAGATCTTCTTGGAGCAGCCAAAAGATAGTCTCTGACAGTGAGTTCTCGATAGTTGCTGTTCTTGTGTGCGGACATGTTTACCATGCAGAATGCTTGGAGAGTGTGACAACCGATACTGACAAGTATGACCCAGCCTGTCCTGTCTGTATCAATGGAGAGAAGTCTGCATTGAAAATGCCGGGAAAAGGAAAAGCTGAAGTGAAAGCAAAGAACAAGATCTCACGGAATGCAGTTGCAGACATTGACCTTGATGGAATTTCCATCGCTGAGAGGAAAGGTGCAGGAGGGAAAGTTCCCAAACTGGGTTCTAGCTCTAGTTTTAAGAGCTTTGGAAGGCCTTTCTTAAGGCGGCACTTCTCCATTGGTTCCAGGTCCACACGGCCTGTGTTGGAGAATGAGCAAACAAGGAAGAAGGGTTTCTGGGGAAGATACCGCAAGGAATAATGACTGAGCATCTCCAGAGTCCAGGTACACAGTAGGAGGCCAGTAGCACTTTGGAATGGTAGCCACATTAAACTACATGTATTTGTGGTATTCTTGCACTTCTTCCATTATATGTTTCAGTTATTGCTTTACATATTCAGCATTCCTTTCCCTTCTGTATACCTGTTGAGAACATGCGAGACTTAGAGATGGCAAGTTGCTGGGAGATGGGGAGCTGCAAATTTTGGCCCCTGGATCCGCCCTTTTGTTAGCACTGATATTGTTAGAAATTTAAATACGTTGTATTGAATCGTCAGTTTCTGCCGGTGTTTGATCTGTCAGCTGTTGGGATTTTTGGCGTCAGGGGATCCATCCATCTTCTTGCATTTTTTTTAAGCAATACCTAGGCAGATCTAGATAGATATGTTAGGTGTTTTATTAATATGATAAAAGAAAGAAGGTACAAGTAACTCGAGCCTACAAAGCAACACCCTTCGAAGAGGGGACAAGGAACTAAAGGAAGAGACTCGACAGAAACAAAAAATTACAATCACTGGAGTCCAACAATAGGTTAAGAGCGATAGTGAGGATTGGGTTTGCGGCGTCTACGATTGAGGATCTTCCAACCAATATCTTTATCTGCATTAGTAAGATCATGTTGAGCAATGATAGCGGCTGACAGAGGAATAGCGTTGGGCTTCCGGGATGGTTAGGATGGAGTCACCAGAGAGGCCAAATGAATCGGGCCACGCATGTCCAAGCTTGAAGAAGACGAGACACCAGTTGGAGGAGCAGCAACCTTAGCCAACACAACACCATGAGTCTTAAGAGAGTGAGCATCGTTATCAGGCCGATGAGTCACTAAGGAGGACAAAGCAACTCCAATGGCGGCCTGTTGAAGGTGTCTAGCAGGCGCAACCAAAGAATCAATAGCAGCACCATCACGAACAAGAGCATCAACATCACAGGTCACTATAGATTCTGGCAAGGAAAGAGCAAGACCTAGAGGAGGGGGTTTCACAGGAGCAGCAGGAAGAGGCCTAGGATAAACAACCATGTCAAGCATGGGCTGGGGAGTAACGCGAGCGGTTGAGGCATCTGGAGTAGGAAACTGGTCCATAGAGGATCTGTCAAAGATAGGCAAGGCGTTGACTTCATCTCGAAGGGCTCGAAGGGCGGCCAAACGGGCTAAGCGAGTTGCGTCCAGTTGGGGGCCATCATGCCCAACAACGACAGAGGCACAAGGCACGCTAATGGCAGAACGGCTAGAAGCACCAGTCGCCTCAGCAGGAGGGGGATTGGCGTTCACGGTAGCATCACTAGAGGCCGAAGGAGAGACGACCAGGGCGGCTGGCAGAGACTCGCTCGAAGACAAATGGAGAGTAGTGCCAGGCACAAGGCAACCAGACGGGTCTGCAGGTTTCACGGCCGATGAAACCAAGAGAACACCAGGCAAAGAAGAGTCAGCCACGGACGATGACAACGTAGTTGGAGCATGGCCACACGTATCGATGCTCTGTTCGGCAACACAGCTAACAGAGGGGCCACCAATAGCAGGCGCAGGGACCCCAGTAGGTGGGGGGCCAACGACCAGAGCTACAGGAACTGAGGGAGCATGCTGCACATCATTAGCAATCAGGGAGGCTTGAAAAACCTTTAAACCAGCTAAGGTGGGCACCAATGCACCAAGGTTGGAGGGACCACTAGCATCCACAACGACCTGAGGGGCAAGCGACTTGGGCATAGCAGGCTGTTCAGAGACAGGGACCGATAGGAGGCCAACATCCACAACTACAGGCACAGCCGGGGCGTGTAGAGAAGCCGAAGGGACCAGATGAAAAGGAGGGGGGTCCAGAGCCGATGCAGCAACATGAACATTGGTGGGGTGCCATGCCCTCCTGGCATTGACCTTGGAGGTTGGCTGAGAAGGAGGGACCAGAGCAGCATCAAAAGCCCCACGGTCCTGAATAGGAATCTCAGGAATAGCAGGCGGGGTTGCAGGTGTAATGGCCTTTTTCTTGCACTGGAACTCCAAGTGGCCAGCACGCTTGTAGAAAATCAGAACAATGGCGGGTCACCAATGGCGGGTCACCAGCCAAGCCAGGGGACGGAGCAGCCAAATCAGAGGAACCACCAGGTTCAGCAGGCTTCTTCTTACATTTAGCAGATAGGTGGCCAAGCCGCTTGCATGATGAACAAAACAGGGGCAGCGAAGGGTAGACCACAGGTTGCCAATTACCACCAGAGCCAGCACCAACCCAAACACGTTGGGGAGGTCGCTTTGAAACATCAAGTTGCACACACACACACACGAGCAGCATCAGTGCGAGTTAGGCATAAGGTTTTACGGTCCACTTGAAGAACTGGGCCAATGTTGCCTGCAATAGAATGGATCATGCCTTCACTGTAAAAATTCGCAGGCAGACCTGGTAACTCAAGCCACACTGGAACAGTAGGAGAGTCTTCATCAGGTCTAAAGTTCATCCTCCACTTAGAGAACCAAAACGGTTTGCCTTTAATGACAAGGGATTCCTTGGGTAGAACTTGCAAGAAATCCTCTTGATTATGAAAGCGGAGCAAAATGTGCCGTCCATCCATTGCACTAAGTATGAAGTCCTACTTTAGCTGGAACCGCTGGGAGAGATGGAGCCTTATGTCTTGATAAGCAGGCCTGCCCAAAGGTGTCTTAGCCACAATAGTAAACTCCAACGGTTTACAGGAAAGACTGATCTCATCAACAGTAAAAAATGCTGCAGGCTCCCCCATGTATGTATACGAAGGGCTGTGGGCTGCAATGGGGGGAGGCGTAGGAGAGACCGAATGAAGTAGGACCTGTGCAAAGGACGGTAGGCCAGGAGATGGTCCCGCACTAGTGTCCTATGCAGTAGATACCGAAGGAAGAGAGGGCCATGGGTTGCTTACACCATTCTTCTGTGGGGCAGCCTGGGATCCACCGGCCTGGGGCTTGCCACGGGCGCCTCGGGCATCAGCGCGAGGAGCAGGCTTAGCGACTGTAGCAGATGGAGGGGCCACATGGCCCGTGGTCTGGGCTGGCGAAGCATGGCGGGCGCGGGCACCGCTTGCAGCATGACCAAGAACAGGACCAGGGGCGGGGTCAGGGGCCTTGACAGGGGCTTTCCCTCGACCATTGGCAACTGCACGAGGAGATGATGAGGACGCACGCACAGGGCCTACATCAATATCGGTCACAGTAGTCTTGTGGGGGGCCACGGAGGAAGGGAGCAGCATCGGAGCATTATCTCCTGCCAGGGGAGCTAGAGGCGGATCGTGACCAGGGGACAAGCCCACCTGATCAACAGCATGGACACCATCGCGCGGGGGCTCCACCGGATCTGGAGGGAGAGGCGGAGCCCCCCCACCAGGGCCTGCCATGGCCGGCGAGGCCAAGGCCGCAGGGAGTGGAGAATCGCCCTCGCACCAGGAGTTGCCGAAGATCAAGGGGAGAAGGAGGGCATATCCCTGGCGGGCATTTCGTCGAACAGCAGACGGGCACGTCCAAGAAGGGGACCGGAACGGTACTCAGCCAGTGCTCACTCCCGGGAGGCCTTCACCAAGGGGTTCAGGGTGTTCTTCTCTGCACGTCTTCTCACGTGTAGAGAAGAATCAAATCAAAGGCTAATTTTACCGAATCAAGGAGATCCGTGTCCGCATTTACATCTGGATTCCCGGCGGCTCTGCAACCCGACTAGTCGCTGCGAAACCAGGAGCGCACCGACCCTTCTTACCAAGAGTTTCTCTCTCTCTCTCTCTCTCTCTCTCTCTCTTTCTCTCGCATTTTAATCACTTCCAGGTTCAAGAAGACCGCCCCCATCTATTTATTATGAAAGCGTACGTGAATAGTGGTTGTGTAGGAAACTCAGCACTGCTGTACTTTCTGTTCGTTGAAACGATGGGGTGGGCTTAAAAAATGTAGATCAAAGTTTGATCTCAGCGACAATGATGCCATTTTTATTTGTTGGGTGGCAAGATACCATGGGATTCGGCTTAGTGCTTCAAAAGCCGATGATCGGGTTCGGATGGCTCGAGTCGCACTCCCCGCCCATGATCTTCGACTGCCTAAAACGAAGAGATGACCAGGGTGGGTGTAGGTCTTATTTTGCCACTGATGGCAATGAAATTCCCCGTTTACACAGATAAAATGATGTATGTATATGTTATGTAAGTGTAAGGAAGGACGAAGTGAGACCCCGGGTGCGTCTAATTTAGGGCAGTCTCCTCAAATGATCGTTTTATCCTTGCAAATTACCAACATATGGGACTAAGAACATTCCATTTGATAACATCTATCTTGTGTAATGCCTAAAGCAATCGGATATTCTCCTTTTCCGGTCATTTGGTTAAACACATCTCAGTGAAAATTTACAAACGTCTGAAAACACCTTTGAAATCTTAAACTATGTGAAAAGATAGCTAAAAATTCTCTCTTTACCTCTGGGGTTTTCTTACAAATATATCTTTGTAAAATTGCACATCTGCCATCACAGATACTAAAACTCTGAAAATAATCCTCCACACGTTAAATGTACAAGAACCACCTGACTTGGCAACCGGTAGGGAATTATGTGTAGTAGATGCATACCTATACTCACTGAACAAGAGGTTTTTCACAACTACACCATATTCTAAGGAGTTATCTGTAAAAACCCACGAATCGCTTGCAAGTATTTCCTGCTCCCGTAAATTCGAACCGCTAATTATTAACCGGGGGCACCGTGCGGGCCTTGGACGGGGGAGAACTCATCCTTGTTTGAAGCTCTTGCTCCTACTTAGTAGTCACACATTCTAGAATTAAACATCCATATCACTACAAAATATGTGCCCACAAAGATTTACCAACTCACGTCACCGGCTCTTAAAAAACTTTCCAACACAAAATTGGAACCGGGTGCAATGTGAAAGTTGACATTTTTGGGAGCACCTGAATCATGAGCTCATCCTCCACCTCCCCCCTACTTGCACTTGCTTGATCGATGTAACTTCGTCCACACATACACGGTCATTTCTACACAAATGCTCCACCGATCATCCTTCATCTCAAGCTCTCGCTAGGATCCCCTCTCTAGAACCGGAGCCAACACGTTTCACGGAAGCCAACGACCATCCACCCACATTGGTGAGCTACTATGGCTAACAAGCTCTGTCCCCTTTCTAGTTAGAAGGTTGTAAAATCATCGATTGTTAGTAGTTGTCGAGTCAGAAGGATCTCTCTCGATGATGTGGTGCTCCCTATAAACCACCATCCTGGAGTGCGTGAGTACGTGTCTCGTGTAGGATCCCCCACTCCAAATCAGTCTCATCGGTCAGGGTCCTCAAAAGTTTGTCAATCTCGACGAGTTGTATATCAATAGTTTTTGACTCATCTTCTCGTGTACCGAGTCTCGATTTACGCGTAACATAATTTATTTCATATTTTTATATCTAACTTTATCCAAAGAATTACTCGACATATATATTTCCGGCCAACTTCTGATCCAAACATAGTTGAACAAACACTCTTATGTTTTTCTCCATCCAGACCTGTCTTGTCTCCCACTTTCACCGCTCTTCTTACGTTTTGTCTGTCCCCAAATGTGCCACTCACTGACATATTCATGTCACATATTATCTGTGCAGTATCTCCAACTTGAAAGGTTAGCGATCACTAACACAAACCCACAAAATATATGACTATCTCGTTGGTTTATAGCTGCAATCAGATCAGAGGCAGGGTTCAGAAGTTGATTGAAACACGGCAAATGTAGAGTAAGCAAAAAGCACATAAAATACGTGGTCGTGCGAATAAGAAACTGCTGGTCCTGATATGAATTATTTTTTTTTCCATTTTGGTTAGAGCCAACGGCAAATAAACGATATAAATTCCTTGCAAGACCAATATTATTTATCAACATTGCTATTTTGCATAGAACACGTAACTATGGACCTATTTAAGCCTGTAAAATAATATTTGCCTCCTATTCCCGTCATGAGTTTGACTCCCAAATTAGATCTCTTTAAATTAGAAGTATACCTACACTGACTCTCTAGTGGGCTTCCCCGAGGTCAAAGGGTGAGTCTCTAGGCATGGACAACCCATGGCCAGGCGCCTGCCCAAGGGACTTCATTGTCTACTAGGTTGTCTAATTAATATATGTCATTGTGAGGAGTTCGATCGTGAGGGTCATATGACATCCAACCATCGGGGCAGCCATGGACAAAGAGACAGTCAGGCATGTCCTCTGGTTGTCTGCTCTAAGGGGCTTGTTGAGAACTTGGCCACTTGTCTTGGAAGTAGGGGCACCGTCTCACAGATTGATTCCTCCAATCTAGTATGAACATCGGGCGCGGGTCGAACTCATTGAATTGCTTGTCATTGACCACATGGCGCTGTGAAAGACAACCTCCAAACGAATCTCCAGCCACATCTCCAGGATGCCGATCCATGGCCGCTGAGATAGAGCACGTCAACTTTGTGGCCACAGGGAGATGGGGGACATATTTATTATAGTGTGCATATATTACTCTGTGGTACCCATTGAGCCCGCTGTAAGGTTTCGCACAGCACCTACGGGCGACGCAGCGGATAACAAAAATTTCATTTGCCCGATCCCGGTGTTATGGAAAGCTTAATCTGTGCTCTAATCGGTGTTTCTAATACCCTAATTACGGGTTGCGTGTTTCACCTTGCGCGGAACGACGCTGTCCGCTAAGCCCGATGCAGAGAAACCGAGCCGCACAACTGTACGGCCTCTAGAGCAGATCCACACGGACCCTTGCGCAGCGACGGTACCTCCCCGGCGTAACTTCCCCCGACTCTATCACCTTCTGGAGAGAGAGAGAGAGCAAGGGGGAGAAAGGGGGGAGGCTAATCCTCCTCTCTTAACCCTTAATGCTTGGTTAAGCTAAGAGAGGTTGGAAGAGTTCGAGAGTTCAAATGAACTCACGTAGGTTGACTATATATAGAGTTTTGGCCCTTTTCAAAAGACCTCCAAAGGACCAAAATTGTATATATGACCATTTCATTATTATACTCATGTATTAAGCCCCATTTACACTCCTTTCTAAAAGGAATCAAAGGGAATTAATACATACACCTGTATAATAATTATCCGTCACCCAAGAATCCATTGTGTGTGATCCTCTAGGCCCATAGTCACTCTAGTTTAAGGCCCATTAACTTCTAATTCCTAATTAGAAGTAAATTAAACGTATTATTCGCTTCTACAAGAGTCGAATAATAGTTTAATTCATTCCGAACCTTCGATCACGTTGGGTCAAGCAAATCCGCGTGATCCTAGAGGACGCCGGGTTTAAACCAGCCTGTCTGGTACCTGTAAGTCCACAGTTACCGCATCGATATAATCCCTCGCTCATTCTATGAGTCTGGTACGATCGAGGGTATGGTTCCTGTCAAACCCCATGATCGTGCCATTTGACTATGACCTCCTTAAAGTGTATGACGTTCGTCCTAAACGAACTCATACGACCATGGCCAGGGATTTAACGGAGCGTCAATGTCATGACCCATTAACTGTCTGATATATACCCGACAGTGAGCGATCCCTTCTTGACCATTGATGATCTTCACACGTATCATGGAGTGGTTAACGACTCGGCAACTCATGACTTATGGTTAAAGTCACTTAGCCAAGTGATTAAACCATTCCAATCCTCGTGTAAGATCCGATCAATGCCTCAGGTCAAAGGACCAACGATGCTACTGAGACAGTTAGATCTTCAGTTGACATTAGGTATAATCAACCATCTGAAGATCCAATAGCGGATCAGTTCAGTGTACATCCTCCAAGGACATACACCTACACATATGTGTTGGTGCCCCGCACCAATGACCATGAGACTGGTCACTGACACATCATGTGTACTGGTTTAATAAGTAATCAAAGTCCCCGAGTGATTACCCTCCAACCAGGAACAGTTTAAGGTATGTGTACATGTAAAGTCAATCTCATGTTCGAGATCCCATCTCGAGCTGACTTTACAACCACATATCTTAGGGACAACGTAAAGTAACACAATCGCATATTTACGCTCAAATATCACTTTATTAATAATGAACAAGATCGTACAACTATTGGGCATACCCGACCCGAAATTGGCCTGTAGCACACCAACACTAACAATCTCCCACTTGAACTACAGCCAATTGCCCACAACTTTGAGGCCCATCTTATCCCGATGACGCTCAAACACAGTCTGTGTCAAAGGCTTAGTCAGTGGATCTGCTATGTTGTCTTCTGACGGTACACGCTCTACCGTCACATCTCCACGATCAACAATCTCCCGAATAAGGTGAAAGCACCTGAGAATATGCTTTGACCTTTGGTGAGATCTCGGTTCCTTCGCCTAGGCGATGGCCCCATTATTATCACAAAATAATGGGATGAGAGCTGTTATCTCGGGAACTACGCCAAGTTCTAAGATGAATTTCTTCATCCAGATGGCTTCTCCAACTGACTGTCCCTCCATTCAACATGAATACAAATTCAGACATGGATTTGCAGTTATCTGTATCTGATTGGAAACTAAAATCTGTGTAAGCTCTAAGCTATAGGTCCTCTCCTCCATAAAGCAGAAAAAGATCCTTAGCCTTTCGCAGGTACTTAAGGATGCCCTTTACTGCCTTTCGGTGCTCTTCGCCTGGATTTGCCTGATATCTACTGACAATGCTTAAAGCATTGGCAACATCAGGTCGTGTACATAGCAATGCATACTTGATTGACCCTATCGCCGAAGCATAGGGTATCTTATTCATGTGTGCCACCTCCTCAGAAGTTTTAGGACTCATCCCCTTGGATAGGCAAATTCCATGTCTCATGGGAATGAGACCTCTGTTGGAATTTTCCATCCTAAACCTTTTGAGGATAGTGTCTATGTACATGGATTGGGATAATCTTAGCATCCTTTTAGATCTATCTCGATAGATCCTTATGCCCAGCATATAGGATGCTTCTCCCAAATCTATCATGGAGAAGGTCTTGGACAACCAAGACTTAGTTGATGTCAACATCTCTACATCATTCCCAACGAGTAAGATGTCATCAACATAAAGGACCAAGAAGGTCACAGAGCTCCCACTGACCTTCTTGTAAACATAGGGTTCATCTTCATTCCGAATGAAGTTGAAAGATTTGACTCGTCAAATCTTAAGTTCCAGCTTCTAGATGCCTGCTTTAATCCATAAATGGACCTTTGAAGTTTGCATACCTTCTTAGGATGTAGCTTGGAGGTGAATCCCTCAGGCTGTACCATGTACACCTCTTCTGACAGGTTTTCATTAAGAAAAGCTGTCTTCACATCCATTTGCCAGATCTCATAATCCAGGTATGCAGTAATGGCAAGGAGGATTCTGATTGACTTAACCATGGCTACCGGCGAAAAAGTCTCGTCATAGTCAATGCCTTGCCTTTGACGATATCATTTCGCCACTAGTCTAGCCTTGTATGTGTCAATCTGTCCATCTGCACCGATTTTCTTTTTGAAAATCCATTTGCAGTCGATAGGGACCTTCCCTTCGGGTACATCAACTAAGTTCCAAACTTTGTTGGTGTACATGGACTGGATTTCTGAATCCATTGCCTCTTGTCATTTCTCGGAGTCTACACTACGGATCGCCTCCTGGTACGACTGGGGATCATCATCCTCATCGATACATACGATAGAGGACTCTTCTGAGACATGTCCAACATATCTCTCAGGTTCTCTCGGTAGTCTACCAGATCTCCGTAGTACCAGTGTTTCACTTTGAATAGGATCAACCGATACAGTCTCATCTAATGAGTTTGTGTCTATGGGTTGTGGTTCTTGGACCTCGTCCAATTCTATCTGGCTCCCACTATTTTTCTGGAGTAGATATTCTCTTTCCAGAAATATAGCTCTCTTGTCCACTAAGACCCTTTGCTCAGAAGGGTGATAGAAATAATATCCAAACGTCTCCTTTGGATATCCCACAAACCTACACTTATCGGTCCGCGACTCAAGCTTATCACTCTCGTTCTTCTTTACATGAGCAGGACACCCCCAAATTTTAATGTGATTAAAATTTGGTTTCCTGCCCTTCCATATCTCATATGGTATAGAAGGAACTGATTTACTTGAGATCGTATTCAATAAATATGCTGCAGTCTCTAATGTATAGCCCCAGAGAGACAAGGGTAGTCCTGACATAGACATCATGGATCGGACCATGTCTAACAAGGTCCTGTTTCTCCTCTCGGATACACCATTGTGCTGTGGTGTATACGGTGGAGTCCACTGAGAAACTATTTCATGGTCTTTAAGATAACAAGTGAATTCATGGCTTAAGTATTCACCCCCTCGATCCTATCGAAGAGCCTTAATACTTTTGCCTGTCTGTTTCTCTACTTCATTCTTGTATTCCTTAAACTTCTCAAAGGCTTGTGACTTATGTCTCATTAAATACACATAGCCATATCTAGAGAAGTCATCAATAAAAGAAATGAAATAGAGATAACCTCCTTTTGCTTCTATGGACATGGGTCCACACACATCCTAGTGTATGAGTTCGAGAAGGTCAACATCCCTCTCACCATGTCCACCAAAAGGAGCCTTGGTCATTTTCCCCATAAGACACGACTCACAGGTATCAAATAGCTTGTATTCGAATGAATTCAAATACCCATTTGAGTGTAAGTGAGAGACTCTTTTCTCACCTACATGACCAAGTCTGCAATGCCATAGAAATGCAGAATTCACTTCATCCGCATTGGAAATTTGCATAACATTAGAACGTGTATCTAATACATAAAGGTCATTGACTAATGAACCATTGGCTATAATCAAACCATTATTCATTATAGAGCACCCAGTGCTATTAAAAGTCAATGTATATCCAATGTTATACAAGCCAGAGATTGAAACAATGTTCTTAATAATATTAGGAACATAATAACAGTCATTCAGCTCCAGAATGACTCTTGAAGGTAAACTGAGGCGTGCAGTCCCGAAAGCTTTGGCAGAAACCAAAGCTCCATTGCCCATCCTCAGTTCAATCTCCTTTTTGCCCAATCGACTTCTATTTGTCAACGCCTGCACAGAATTGCAGATATGAGATACACATCCAGTATCCAATACCCATGATGTGGATTCCATATATGAAAAATTAAGGTCTATGACAAAAATACCTTCATTTAGAATTGCCTTGCAATTCCTTTTCCAATGCCCAGTTTCCCCGCATCGAAAATATTTGTCTTCCTTTTCATTCTTCTTGCCCTTCCCTTTGTCAACCTTGGCGAGCTGCTTACCCGTGACCTTTTTCTTTCCCTTCCCTTTGTTACTCGTGGTGGATATTTGAGAGGCCTTCCTTTTCTTGTTGGCCCGGCCAACAATCATTACAGACAAAGATGATTTATCTTTCTGCATGGTTCCTTCAGCACTCTTTAACATATTGAGCAGCTCTGGGAGATTGCTTCAATCCTGTTCATGTTAAAGTTCACGATGAAGGAAGAAAATGAATCGGGCAATGACTGGAGTATAAGATCAATGCACAGTTCAAGATCCAACTTGAACCCCAGTGCATTGAGTCTCTCTATCCACTCCATCATTTTCAGTACATGAGCATGTACTGAATAACCCTCAGACATCCGTGTCCTGAAAAGCCTTTTGGAGATGTCATACCTCTCAATTCTACCCTGCTCCCCGAAGAACTGGCGTAGATTGAGAAGTATACTTCTACAATCAGTTTTTCAAATTACCTCTGTAGCTCGGGAGCCATAGAGGCCAACATGTAACATTGGGCAAGGGAGGAGTCCTTAGACCATTTGGCATAAGTCAGTAACTCGCCCTCGTCGGCATCAGGAGCTGGCTCAGAATGAACCGTGTCCAACACGTACGCAATCTTTTCAGCGGTAAGGACTATGCGTAGATTACGCAGTCAATCCGAGTGATTCGGTCCAGTTAATCTATTTGCATCCAAGATGCCGCGGAGAGGGTTGGACGACGACATTATAATCTGGATAAGAAATAAAAGACAACATAGCATGTGTTCAAATTCTAACTTAGATGTGATTTTCTATCTTAGTTAGTCCCACTATTTTTCGATCGAACTATATAACTCTCAGTATATAGAACGGGAGATCAGCGAGATCTACCTAGTGGGTCGGAATCCCAACGAGACTGATGTACGACCTTGTGGAAAGCACAACAAGCCATACACCATCTCAAGGGCAGTCAACAAGCACTTGCATCTAATACAATATCTGATATTCGGCCCCCGAGAAATCATCCCCTTGTGGAAAGCACAACAAATGATATTCTCGGTTAGATCTAACCATCATTACTACATAACAATGAGTTCATGACCCGACCATTGTGGAAAGCACAACAAGGCCGAGTTCAATTCCTCACCCCATTGAGGCCGAGCCTTAGAGTTTAATCCCGCCCCCAAACTCATGGACCTTGTGGAAAGTACAACAAATCCATGAAATGAAGACGTTCATTCACTCCATAATGATGGAGGGCCACGACGACTCCTAGAGCCACGCTTACCAGATCTAAAATTTAAGCGCGAGGGAATTTAATTTTATCTTGATCTCACCCTAGGTGGTAATATAAATATATCCAATATATTTACCGTACCTAGTAGTTTGCACAAAGTAAATGCATCCAATGTAAAAATAAACGCAAGTGATCATGGACTTAAACCCTAATGTAACTAATACATCCGGCCCGCTTCCGAAGCAGTTGGATCGTCCTCGTCGGGTGTGCTCCTCGCTTTCAAACTCCGACGCCGCATTAATTACAACTTTTACACGGCACGCAGGCCGGAAAAATTAAATTACATGTGACTCAAATTCCAGCAGTCCTTAGGGCGAGTACAACAATGGAGGAAGATAGAAGTACATTGAAATTTTAACAGAGAGAGAAAGGAGGTTCGCAGACCCCAATTAATTACATTAATCCAAGTCCATGATCACTTGCCAACCCATTCAAATAAAATCAATCAAGGGTTATTTTCTGAAAATAATCCTTACTTTTTGAATTTAAAAATGGGATGTGCAAACAAAAATAGGCTAGCTTTGTTTAATTTTAAAAATCAAAGCATGATTAACTAAAATTAAACACACAAGCAAGCCAATACAAGGTAAATAAAGTAGAGCATGTAAAGAACCATCATTTTCTACAGGGGCATGTAATTGAGATAATTAATTAAATTTAAATTTAAATTTAATTATCCAATAATCAAATTTAAATTCAAAATTTAAACATGCCAATAATTTAAATTTAAATTCAAACTAATTATCCAATAATTTTGTTTGAAAATAAATTTAAAATAATGCAATTATCCTCAATTAGTAATTTTCTAAAATTCAAAATTTGAATTTAACAATTATCTAATAATTAAAAATTCAAATAATTGAATTTTTCACAATTAACTTCAATAAAATTCAAAATTTGAATTTTATAATTATCTAATAATTAAAAATTTAAAAATTAGAATTTACTGAAGTAACTTCAATTATTACCATTTTATCCCAAGATAAATAGTAATTATCTCACCTCCGTAAATTCAAATCGGTTAAATAAAATTTACCATTCGACATTTGATCTTGAGGTAACACTATTTAACTTAATAGATAAAATTCTAATTAATTTAATGAGCATTTTAATATATATATCTAATATATATATTAATATATGCACCAATAAATTAAAAATAAGCAATTTTTTTAAAAAAATAATAATAAACCCCCCCCCCCCCCCCCCGCAAGGGGGGGCGCGGCCGCCCACGCGGATGGCGTGGGCGGGCCCGCCCGCGCCCGCACGCGGGCGCCCGAGTTGCGGGTGCTGCGTGCGTCGCCACGCGGCGCACTGCGCCCAGGGCGCCCAAACGGGTCTTAAAATTTTTTTTTTTTTTTTTTTCAAAAATTTGCTGTTTGGATGCCCAGCATCCTTGGAAAAATAGAAATGTCCAGCACTCCTGTCTTACAAATAATAATTGAAGATTTAATATGCCCCTAATGCATGGTTCCAAACAGCGATAAAAACACCGACCAGAGCGCGAACCTGGCTCTGATACCACTGTAAGGTTTCGCACAGCACCTACGGGCGACGCAGCGGATAACAAAAATTTCATTTGCCCGATCCCGGTGTTATGGAAAGTTTAATCTGTGCTCTAATCGGTGTTTCTAATACCCTAATTACGGGTTGCGTGTTTCACCTTGCGCGGAACGACGCTGTCCGCTAAGCCCGATGCAGAGAAACCGAGCCGCACAACTGTACGGCCTCTAGAGCAGATCCACACGGACCCTTGCGCAGCGACGGTACCTCCCCGACGCAACTTCCCCCGACTCTATCACCTTCTGGAGAGAGAGAGAGCAAGGGGGAGAAATTAAGGGGGGAGGCTAATCCTCCTCTCTTAACCCTTAATGCTTGGCTAAGCTAAGAGAGGTTGGAAGAGTTCGAGAGTTCAAATGAACTCACGTAGGTTGGCTATATATAGAGTTTTGGCCCTTTTCAAAAGACCTCCAAAGGACCAAAATTGTATATATGACCATTTCATTATTATACTCATGTATTAAGCCCCATTTACACTCCTTTCTAAAAGGAATCAAAGAGAATTAATACATACACCTGTATAATAATTATCCGTCACCCAAGAATCCATTGTGTGTGATCCTCTAGGTCCATAGTCACTCTAGTTTAAGGCCCATTAACTTCTAATTCCTAATTAGAAGTAAATTAAACGTATTATTCGCTTCTACAAGAGTCGAATAATAGTTTAATTCATTCCGAACCTTTGATCACGTTGGGTCAAGCAAATCCGCGTGATCCTAGAGGACGCCGGGTTTAAACCAGCCTGTCTGGTACCTGTAAGTCCACAGTTACCGCATCGATATAATCCCCCGCTCATTCTATGAGTCTGGTACGATCGAGGGTATGGTTCCTGTCAAACCCCATGATCGTGCCATTTGACTATGACCTCCTTAAAGTGTATGACGTTCGTCCTAAACGAACTCATACGACCCTGGCCAGGGATTTAACGGAGCGTCAATGTCATGACCCATTAACTGTCTGATATATACCCGACAGTGAGCGATCCCTTCTTGACCATTGATGATCTTCACATGTATCCTGGAGTGGTTAACGACTCGGCAACTCATGACTTATGGTTAAAGTCACTTAGCCAAGTGATTAAACCATTCCAATCCTCGTGTAAGATCCGATCAATGCCTCAGGTCAAAGGACCAACGATGCTACTGAGACAGTTAGATCTTCAGTTGACATTAGGTATAATCAACCATCTGAAGATCCAATAGCGGATCAGTTCAGTGTACATCCTCCAATGACATACACCTACACATATGTGTTGGTGCCCCGCACCAATGACCATGAGACTGGTCACTGACACATCATGTGTACTGGTTTAATAAGTAATCAAAGTCCCCGAGTGATTACCCTCCAACCAGGAACAGTTTAAGGTATGTGTACATGTAAAGTCAATCTCATGTTCGAGATCCCATCTCGAGCTGACTTTACAACCACATATCTTAGGGACAACGTAAAGTAACACAATCGCATATTTACGCTCAAATACCACTTTATTAATAATGAACAAGATCGTACAACTATTGGGTCTACCCGACCTGAAATTGGCCTGTAACACACCAACACTAACACCCGCCCCATCACAAAAAAAAAAGGTATCTTCGATCGTCCCCCAAAGAAGAAAGAGGAGGGCGACATACAAGTCCCAAAAGGATTCACAGTTAAGGGATATAAAGAAAGTGAGAGAAAGTGTGAGGTTGGGGGCGAAGGAGAGTGTATTTTACACAAATTGGGCTTGGGTTGGGGGCCTAGGGTTTCACTAGATATGGTGGAAAGGGGGGAATTAAGAAGGCGGTAGCGTATGTACCTGCTACGAGTCACAGTGTTAACAAGGGGAAGAAGACTAGAAGAAGCCTAAACATCGACCGACGCGGGGGGGGGGGGGGGGGGGGAAGAACGCAGTTGGGAACGCAGTTGACTTGCACCCGAAACAATGCCTTTGCATAGGGGGAAGAGTGCCAGTTGGAGGAACGTCGACCACCTTCGTAAGAAGGGGGAAGAAGGGCGAACGCCATCTCGAGGGGTGGGGGAGAAGCTTGCCCCGACGCGGAGTCCGATCAGGGTCGTTTTGCTAGGGTTTCCATTTTCAAGGGAAGAGAGTTTGAATGGTGGAGACAACGTTCACTTGGGGGGTTTACGATGACATGGTCAGAAAAAATGGCGAATAATAGGGATAAAAGGGTCTTTTATGCCCTAAAATCTGTACCGCCCTCCTTAGAAGCTCCTCCTGGGCAAATTACAAGGATTTCCCAAACACATCCATTTTGTGCATGCGCTATCTCTCTTCTGAAAATCTGCATTGCACAAAAGTCAAGATGAATTTGTGCCATTTGGTTGGACTCCTAATTGTGCAGGCCCATCATCCCAACTAAACGCGCCCTAAGTCAATAAAGAGCGTGGACTAAAGTTGACATCAACGTGGACTTATCTGATGTGACGGAGGATACCCCCAATTGACAGACACCCTCCATTGATCGATGGATGAGATGGCACGTCAGATGAGTCACTCCCTATTGACACAATCAATCATGCAATCTATCTTCGTACTATCCACATATCGGTCTTCTCCACTGCCACTACAAATCATTGGCTTGTTCACCTTGTATTTGTTATGGTAGGGAAATTTACAAATCTGAGCAACTATTTGAGTATTTCCCCCCTAAGTAGGGGATATTTCTGCATAATTTTGACATTTTCCCCTACATAGACAACAATTCCACCCACGAGCCTCCTCGCCATTTGTGGGGATTACATGGGCATAGGCCTAAATCTCACCTCTCGCACAACTACGGAAGGTGGGTTTTGAACCCAAAACCTCCACAAAAAAGAGAGGTAGGTATAGATACTGCTGAACTACAAGCTTTTTGGTATTGTTTTATTCACCGGCTCATATATTTAAATGTCTCTCTCGAAAGGGCCACTTACATGAGTCAGTCTCTGGGGTTTTGGAGGGACCTTTAGCTCCAACTTAGGACCAAATGGGCAAAATACAACCTAATTAGTTTATTGTAATTCTTTTGCAGATCGACTAGCTGCAAGAAAATAGATCAAACGACTATATATATAATCCGACTTTTAATCTGATTTTTAAAGCTCACGTACTTAACAGGCCATGATAAGCACAACAAATATAAAAAATTAATAATACAGCTAACTTATAGTTATGTGCACGTATATCATATGGAAAATCCATGTTATCGCATGTATGTACATGTCAAATGGTTAATGGGCAGTTTTGCGAGCTACATATATTAATTGGGTCCATGGCCAACCAACTTCTATGTAATATTGGAAGCTCATGATGATATCTCAACTGGGTCAAGGTTAAGGGCAAGTTAGATGGAAAGGAGAAATGGGTGGGGGCCGGAGTGGACCGTTTCTCAGAGAAAAAGCCGCCGACCAAGTAACTACTTAATTAGGTCTACCATGTTGAACATTGGTCATCGGCATATTGACATGAGCATCATCATAGCAAAGAATAGGTCCAAGGATAGAATTTTCTTTCACAATGAGCAGGAAGGAGATCTGCCCTAAATTTATATGGGGTTTATGTCTTCGTTCTCCCACCAACAACGGCGACGACGGCTACGGCGGCGACGACAGAGTCTATAAGATCATCGTCGTTGTAGAACTTTATAGGTTAAAATGTCATTCATATAATTAAGTGGCCGATTTGTTGTGACTTTGAGTGGATTTATCCTCCATGTTGAAAAGTTCAAATTTAAATTTTGTTCATTAGAAAGGACATGCAAATACGCGCGATGTCATTCATATATGCGCATTTGTCGCGACTTTGAGTGGAATATTATTCACCATGCATGTTGGAAAAGCTCAGGTTAATTAAATTTACCCATTATAAAGGGCATGTTATACATACTTGACCATTGCGACATCAGTGTAAAGGAAACTATTAATCCTTATTTGTCGAAGTATTAATAGTCCCTAAATGATCAATTTGGAGTAGCACTGAAAGATATATGCATGGAATCCGGAAGAAAACATGTTGGATTTTTGACAAATCCTTTAATTTTCATTAGAGAAAACTAAGCCAAAATTAAGTCAAAGCCAAGTAATTAGATGAGAAGGAGAAATTAATGGGGTGGGGGCGTGAGTGCACCATTCTTCTTTGGAGACAAAGCCACCGACCAATTAACTACTTAGGTCTACCCTGTTGAACTTTTCTCATCCTCTCAATGGACTCCATGGCATATTGACATAAGAATCGTCGTACCAAATTAATTAAGAAGAGGTCCAAGGATAGAATTAACTTACATGCAATGAGTCAAGGTCTCATTCCAAAGGGATAATTATATAAATAACCCTCTTACATGTATAATTAACTATAGAATTATTTTTAATTTTAATATTATTATAATGACTTCAGTACTCCTAATTAATTAATGCTTGCAAAAAAATACACTTGTCGGTCACCAGCTAGCTGTTAGATATCCGTTAAAATCTCTTATTTAACTCTGATTATCTTATAAATTAAATTTAAAAAAATAAGTCAAAATACTCTTTCTCTCTCTCTATATAGTCATCTATCTCTTTATCTCTCCTTCTCTCTCTCTCTCTCTCACAATGCACCGGCCAGAATAACTCTTTCATGGAAGTATTTTCATCCAAAAAAATTAATTTTATAGATGAAAATTAATACAACATTCTTTGCATCTTGAACGGAGGCTAATTAATGGTAGGGATATTTTTGTAAGAATTACAATATAGCGAGATTATTATTTTATTAAAAATCATAGTAAAGATAGATACTTTTATAATTATGAGAGAGCTATTTATGCAATTGTTCCAAATAGAATATAACTGAAAGTTGAAAGCCTGCCATTAATGGGAATCCAAGTGAGATAGGAGCTTGTTTATAATAATCATGTATACACATCTATATATTTATCAACAACATGATATATTATACGCTTTTGAACTCGTCGTCATCCTCGTATTTTACCGATTTTTACATCACACCACATGTAAACAACGCGACCATACTTCGCATATATACTGAGACAACATACATACCAGCTACTAGTTTGCTTGGAGTACCTCAGCTTAAGAGGGTTCTGTTCTAGTTGGGTATCGTCTTGGGTGGCGGCTGCACAAAGGTTGGGGGTGGATCATAGCTTCCGTAGTCATTTGTTCTAACCATGAGATCTCTGTGGTGAACCCCCCGCGCATCTTCTCCATCTTGAAAAGACTCGTTTGGCATCTCCTGCAAAGAATTGGAAGAAGAAGCTTTTGCTGCTAAGCACCCAAGCAAGAAGAGATGAAGCATGCTTTGTCGGCGTACTGAGAGCCGTCGGCACCCATGGCACCCCTCCACAGTACTATGGATGATAAGTTATACCCATAATATTTTTTCTTGTAGAATGATGAGAATGCCTAGGCCATAGTATTTGCTAGCAGCAATCGAAAATTAAGAAGCCTTTTCAAATCCAAGTTAAGGATTCTGTTGTTGCGCCCTTTGGAGTGACTTAATTAATAGAAGGGTGATGGGAAAAGCTGGTGAGAATATATATATATAGTAGTGGGAAAAGTTGGATTTCTATGCTTGTTATTTTATCTTGCTTTGGTTTCTACCAGCACATAATCTAGAGGGAGTGAATGATAAGAGGAAGGCAAATACTGGGAAGGGAGCTTAATTGAGCTGTTAGTGCCCTTCCAGAAATACCTTGTTGGCTACAGTGGTTCCTTCTTCTGGTCTTCCCACGGGCTTCTTTGTCATGCCTGCAATTAAGAGAAATAATTTCTTAGTATAACACCACACAGTTGACGCATCTCTGTGGAGCATACCTGAAAGAAGTAGCTAGTCTATCCATCTATCCAGTGAAAACCTAAGGGAAGCAGTTTCTGCACAAACAATATTATACAGATAGATTGATGGCACTAGATACAGTCGGCATACGTACGTACCATCGAGATCTCCTTGCACTTACACGCTCATAAATTAGATTTACAAATGATCTGATCAATCTGTGGAGAGATTTCGGACACCCCATCGATTCTTATCTCCTCTATTCTATTTTACTTCTTGGCTAATTAGTTCTCTCTTTAATTAATTAGTGAATCTAAGTATGGAGACCATGCTTGTCAGATTGCATGCATGTGTATCCTCGATCATGACAAAAATCCACGAGCAAAACTTCAAAGGAGAAAGTATGTACAGAAAGAACACCAGCAGGGTTGTTCATGGGCAAATTTTATGTGCTCATTTTGTTTGCCAAAACAACTCTGATCCCTAGCTAGACAACCAATATACGGGATTAACCATACTTATAACAATAACAATATATACCCCATGAAATAGGAAATGATGAATTAAGTTGGGAGTACTTCGATCAACTGACCTGCAAAGGATATTGTAGAGAGCAGCGACGCTGAAAGCAAGAAGATGAACAGAAGGGCAATCTTCGTGAATGCTACAGAAGAACCCATCTTCAGATCTTTCCTACAACGTGCATACCAGTTTCGGAGTCCTCTAGCTAGCTCCTTCTCTGAGGACTTGAGGAAAATATGGTGCCCGTGCTTTGCTGCAATACCGCACAATATATAATCATTAGTTGACTAGAAGAGGCTGGCAATCTCAGTGAAGGGAGAATGAGACGGACCGCTATTTTATTGTAGAAGATGGAAGTCTCAGCTGTCCCTGTGATTTTTAAAACACCGATGAAAAGGAGGTGGTCGCCATTTGTCCATGGCAATATATATCTTCAGATAGGCGACGTAACTTTTGTTCTTTTTTACTTGATATTGGAGTTAAAAAGGCATCATATATATGTATGTATGCATGAATCGTTGTGAAGGTGGGGGTTTAACTGGATAGCTAGCCAGCCCTTCCCATTTTTCCAAATCTTGCTGGGACTTTGTCAAACCCAGATCGAATGCTTGGTTTTCAGCAAAGAAACGGCCACTTGAACAAGCCGGCCGGCCGCTGGGTCTTGTGAGTCTTGAGAGAAAATGTCATCAGTGGCCTGATAGAGAATTAGGTTGCGATTTGTGTATTGACTTGAAATAAAAGCTTGACAACAAGAACTGGTTAGGCAAGTGAACCATTGCCGCAAGTAAAGACGACCATCTGAATTTCCAGGCGTGTTCATCAGCAATTGCCATGCTATACGCCATTGAAATTGGAAGAGTTTGCCCATGCTGGTCTAAATAACAGTAGCCATAAAATAATAATATTATTAGCTGTCCATTATACACCAGCAACTAGCGTCATTGGCCCTCCTTAATTAATTATGAATATTATAAACTAATGTGTGGACATCTGGGCGACTTGAATGATGATTCAAGAGATGAGCCATTAATTAATGATTTATACGTAGGATCAAATTCCACGGAAAAAAAAAAGAAAAAAATGCAATATGATATCAATCTTGAGGTAAGCATATACATGCTTTGATCATGTGAAAGATCCAATCAATCCTTTTTTCTTTTCATCACTTGAAATAAGGATAAAGGTACATCTATTCTTAAACCCGGCCCGATCGAGTTTATAGAATGAAGATATATATGTTTATATTATAAGTAAGTTGTACATACATGTGAATGTATATATGCTATCTAGCTAGCTAGTTATTTGCATGACAATATTGACCAACACGCCTAGCTAGTATATCTCAATTTTGTCATCACATATAAAAGGGCTTAAAAATTATGTCAAATCGTTCAGCACAATTTTTCCAGAAGCTAAGATGATTAAATGGAAGAGTGTCTTCATCTAACAACTTACCTTTCTAGTCTTCTTTACCACAATATTTAATTCACGGATCTAAAAATTAAAAAGATGGCCGGGGCTACGTACTATTTGACATGATCGCCCGTATTTCTAACATGATGATGCTGATAAATTAATGAAGGAGTAACTTTGATCAAATTAAGGGTGAAGTACTACATGTAGTATGTTGTGTTTTTTTTGTCCCCTCCTTAATTTGCAAGAATTCATAATTATCCGCATTCGACTTGTGGGGTTAATTTTTGCCCGTGACGTGGGATATCTTTTCAGTTTCAATGTATATAATCAGCTCTTACTGCAATAATAAACAAAAACAAACCTTGTTTACAGTTTAATCTATTGATTCCAATAGAATCATAAATATATCGTTGTAGCAAATTAAGTTAATTACCGATCGATCTACATATGTATAGCATGCATAATTTGTTTCATTTTATAAGCTCCGCATGGTTAATTAAGAAGGAGAAAAAAAGTGCTTATATATATATATATATATATCGCAATTGATGACCCACATTGGCCAGATGAGGATATTGTTGGGCAGCACTGTGGGCTTTTACTGTGCCACTGTCTGATGTTACAAGAACAAAGACAAGGGGCCGGGGAGGCATGAATTGAAGCTGCCCCATGGAGGTGCATAGTGTTCTATAGATTATGATCCCCAGAGATCGATCACATGTAGCCAAACACATTTGAAACTGACAATGGTGGAGAATAAAGTGGGGATAAAGGGAGATATCCCAGTCTCTGGATTAAACAATAATGAAGGGGGCATGCAATTCAGCTATATATCTTAATTTGTGCAATGTGGAGTAAGTGTTAAAGATCGATTGGATTTGTCAGGACACAAAGTGGCACCACCACTGAGCCAGCCCACACGTACGTACACGAGAAACAATCCGACGAGCCTCCCATTCAACTTGAGTGGTAGATCGATCATATGCAGTACTGTTGGACGTGATGGCATCCCTCGTCAGCTACACATAATTATGGTTGCAACAATCAGATAATTAGTGAGAGGAATATATATATATATATATATAGATCATGCACCATCTCAATCATCAAAATATATTTCACCGATTCTAGCTGGGAAATTAAGATTGATTTCAATGTCAATGGACTGGACATGCATGAGTGCTTCAGCGACCACTAGCTCGGAATTAATATCCAAGTCGTCGAATCTGATCGTTGTAGAGTGGTATAAATGGATTTTGTCATCTTCGGTGGAGCAAACATTAATTATCTCGACACAAAAGAGACTCCTTTCTTCATGCAAATGAGTAGACTCGCCACCGTACGTAGATCCCATTCGCTAGGTTTTGTTCTTTCACTTCCTTACGCACAACTCCACCATCGGATGATGGGTTCCATCACATGATGAAAAAAATAGTTGCTGGCCGAACCGAAATAAGTCTGAAGTTTGAAGAAGTGCAATCTTATTGATGATATTATTTTTTTGAAGGAGACACAACGTAGGAGTACCGTTGTGTTTTTCTCTCGAAAGTATGGACGACAGTTTCAGTTGAAATCGAAACGTTTCGATAAGGGCTCTCAATGAGTCGGGTCAACTCGACAGGTCCGTCGGCCTGGCCCGATTTTAAGTTGGGTCGCAAGATCTTTTTCAACCTGATTAGGCCCGTGAGTCGGACTCAAGTTTTGAGTTCTGCCCGCGGGCCGGCTCGGCCCGTTCTCTTTTTTTGTTCTCACTTAAAATTTTAAAAATTACTTAATTAAAATTATAATATTTTATTTAATTAGAAAATTTAAAACTCTCTTTTTACATAAATTATATAATCAATATTAAAATTTTAATTAATTTAGTGAGATTATAAATTTTATATTATCAAATATATTAATTTTTATTTAAATTATCGAGCCGCGTCGAGCCTTAGCCGGACTTTGTATTTTGTAAATAGTGTCGGGCCTGACTTGGCCCGGCCCGACATAGGTCGGGCCCGGACTGGGCTCGGGCTTTAATTTATATTGATAAGTCGGGCTCGGGTCGAGTCGACCTAAGCCCGACCCAGGCCCGACCCATTGACAGTCCTAGTTTCGACCAAAATATATCGATTTCGAACAGAACGATCCGAAATCAATCGGGTGAAATCGGGCACCTTATCGTTGATAAAGAATAATGTTTTATTTAATTTTATACGAAAATCGAAATCGAAACTATTTTCTACGCTCGAAGGTGCCAATTAATTCCTCACTAACGAACACAGAAAAAACAACCCTGCATCATAATATCCAAGTTATGATCATCCACGTCCGATTCGACAAAACAGATGAAATCCCTGTACAAAGTCCTCGGAAAAGTTTGGAAACTTCTTTTGTAGGAAGACACAATTAGTTAAGGCCCCCAAGTGTACGGCAAACTCACGCATCCCTCTTCCATTGGCCCACGTAATGGAGCCTAATCAGGAGGAAAAAACAATAAGAGGAGATGTGTGGATTTGCTACACACTAAGGAGTGATGAAATGTAAGCCATGAGAATGATATACGATACAGTTGTGGAGAAATGAGAGTAACGATTACGAGATGTCATGACAAAGTTATAATTTTTAGATGGTGAGTAATAGTGGTTGTACACCCAAACATTTACTCTCTCTTTCTTCTCATTCCTGAGGTCTCAAACTAACCATTAAAAAAATGTGCAATACATTGCACGCCAATGTAACTCTTTGAAAAATGATATTATTATATATCTTGGGTCAATTACACATCCACGGTGTGCACCAAGTAAACTAAAAAAAATAATTTTTTTTTGTGATGTCGGACTCACGTTACCCTAATTTGTCGTACAAGATACACCTCTATCTTACGATCTAAAAATTTTAAAAAATAAAAATCACATTTAATAAATAATGTTGGGCTTTATTTTTTAAATCGATCTTTTTTGTTTTGAATTATTTTAGACTATCGGATATGTAAGTGTGCCTTGCATGGATAGTCAAGAGGACTAGACCTGTAAATGGATCGAATACGGAGCGTATAGTTTGATATCTGAATTCGTATCAATTAATAATCGGATTATTATATATCGATTAAATTATCCGTCCGATATTTTATTCGGATAATTATCATATTAATACGAATTCAAATTTGATTCAAATTTTAAACAGATAATTGCTAAGCTTATTTAGAGATGAGTAGTGTGAGCCGTGCAGGGGCATCGTAAGTTATTTTCTCAAAAAAGAAAAAAGCGGAAGTTATTTTATTTTGGGAGAGATTATCAAAAGATTAAATTTTATCCTAAAAAATAGGAGAGGATTTATCAAATGAGTGTAAGTGGAGATCTTATTTCTAAATTATATTTTAAGATAAAAAATAAGTAAAAAAGAACGACCAAATAACATATTAAGATTTAAATTAATTATATATAGAATATGTGTATCTTTAGATATTCATCTAAAGATTCATATTCGATCGGATAATATCTAACACGGATATTCTATTCTAATATATGAATTCGTATCCGATTAATAATCAGATTATCTATATCAAATTAAATTATCCATCGAATATTTTATTCGAATAATTATCAGGTCAAATGAATACGAATTAAAATTCAATTTAAATTTTAAATAGATAATTGCCGAGACTTAAGCGGGACTTGACTCTCGTGTCATAATTTTTTTTAAAATAATTTATTTGATACAAAGCTCGAGTGTGTAATGGACCCAAATGTGTCCTAAGAATAACGTTCCACGGTCCACAGCCCACAAAGTCCACGTTAGGGATAAGCCTCAGAACTTACACGCAAATCCCATCTCTCCCGCCACGCCACCACCACCACCAGGACGAGGGCGGCCATGGAGGTCTCCACCATGACCCAGGCCACCCAGCTCCACGCTCAGCTCATCAAGACCAGGGGCGACGATGGCGGCGGCAGCCTAGCCCTCGGCAAGCTCCTCACCTTCTCCGCCCTCTCCCCGTCCGGCGACCCCGCCTACGCCCGCGCCATCTTCGACTCCCTGCGCAGCCCCAACTCCTACTGCACCAACACCATGCTCCGGGCCTACGCCCGCAGCTCCCACCCGCAGGAGGCCCTCCTCTTCTTCGTCTCCTTCCGCCAGCGGGGCCTCGCCCCCGACCCCGACAACTTCACCTACCCTTTCCTCCTCGGGGCCTGCGGCCGCCTGCAAGCGCGGCGCCACGGCAGGCAGCTCCACGCGCTTGCCCTCAAGCAGTGCCTCGACGGGGACCGGTTCATCCAGAACTCCCTCATCCATATGTACGCCAGCTGCAGGGAGGTGGACTGTGCCGCGGCGGTGTTCGAGAGAATGGACGGCAGGGACGTCGTGTCCTGGACGTCCATCATCGGGGGGGCCGCCGACGGCGGGCGCCCCGCCCTGGCCGTCCACCTGTTTGAGGAAATGCTGGGTGAACAGGTTGCCCCGAATGATGCCACCGTCGTGTCTGTGCTCAGGGCTTGCGCCGATTCGGGAGCATTGAGTGTCGGCCAGAGGGTGCACCGCATTGCTGAGAAGCGCGGGTTTGACAAGAAGGCCAACGTCACTACTGCCTTGATAGACATGTATGCCAAATGTGGGTGCATAGAAGATGCCGAAGATTTGTTTGATCATATGGTAGAAAGAGATGCCTTTGCGTGGACTGTCATGATTTCAGGGCTCGCTAGCCATGGGAGATGTAAAGATGCCCTCAACTTGTTTGATCACATGAGAGAGCTCGGGGTGGCCCCGGATGAGAGGACGATAACAGCAGTGTTATGTGCCTGCAGGAATGCGGGCTGGGTAAGTGAAGGGCAGCACTACTTTGAGGAGATGAGGCAGCATGGGATAAAGCCGAAGGTTCAGCACTATGGATGTATGGTGGATCTACTTGGTAGAGCTGGGCGATTAGACGACGCAAAGGAAATAGTCAAGAGCATGATGATTGAACCAGACCCGGTAATTTGGAGAACACTTGCTTGGGCAAGTAAGATTCATGGGGACATGGATACGGCAGAGCGTCTCATGAATGAGCATCTTCTAGGTGTGGATTCCAGGGACAGTGGGAACTATGTCCTGCTTGGAAATATTTATGCATCTGCTAGGAAATGGGACAAGAAAGCAAAAGTGTGGGAGGCAATGGATCAGAGGGGAATCGTGAAACCACCTGCATGTAGTAAGATTGAAGTTAATGGAGAGGTACATGAGTTTGAGGCTGGTGATAGTGGCCATCCAGAAGCAGAGAAGATTTATAGGAAATTAGATGAGATGGGTGAGAAATTGAGGGGAGTAGGTTATGTTCCAAAGGTTTCAGAGGTATTGCTTGATATGGAGGAAGAAGAGAGAGCTTTTCAACTGCACCACCACAGTGAAAGGCTGGCCGTGGCATTCGGGCTGATCACTACTAGCCCAAGAGACAGAATTTTGGTTGTAAAGAATTTGCGATCATGTGAAGACTGTCACAATGCGATGAAGCTTGCATCAAAAATATATGATAGGCAGATAATCATCAGGGATCGAGTTAGGTTCCATCATTTTTCTAATGGGACCTGTTCTTGTGGAGACTTTTGGTAGTAGCAGATATGATCTGGAAAGTTGTTCAAGAGTTACAAGTCAATTTTGTAAAATAAGCACTGCTCTTTTCGCAAAGCATGATCTTTGGATACCACTGCTCTTTTCGCTGCTAAGAGAAAAAGAAGTAAAGATCAGAAGCACAAATAACAACATGGAATATATCAAGGCACGAATATGCTAGGAGGGACAGGAAAAGGAGAGGTGCCTATGATTACAATGTAAAATGTAGTGGTTTCATCCAGGGTTTGTCGTACCGCCCGGTAGGAGTGTGCCGGTCGTCTGGTGGTATGATCCAGCATGGTACAATACAAGTTTTTTAACGAAGAATTGTATGGTACCGTGTCGAGATTGGATTGACGTATCGACATGTTGGTTCCGCGTTGGCTTTCCGACGCGACCAGTACGCACTGGTACATCACGATCCTGCAAACCTTGGTCTCATCATTCAATTCCTATGGTAGTGAACTTATAGAAATAGGCATTTATGTTGAAAACATGGACTCTTGGGAACTTAGCGAGGGCAACTGCAAGACCATTTATCATAATCCTTTCACCTGGAAATTTACAGAGGATAATCCTATGTTAATTGTCCTCCCTTTAGAAACAAAAACAAAACAAACAAAGATGTCTAACCCATCTGGGCATGGTCAGCAACCACAACAAGGTGTACTTCTTCCCCCAAGAGGAATGACTCTCTATCTCAAACAATTTGCCAGCCTATTCATCATATCTGGTCACTAGTAAACATATCGGTTCATGTCTTCTATGGACGTGAGGACATTAATTGTGCAACCACACGAGTTAGATTATTGAAATGGCAGAAAGGGTCCAATGAACTTTTGTGAGAAACTTTTCTCCTTGTTCTTAGGCCCCCGAGGGCTTAGCAGGGGAGTTTCAATTTCTAAAGACAATAAAATCATAGTCCTTTTGTTTCCATAGCAGTGTCAAAGAATATTCTTAGATGTTCTAGCAACACTTGGTGAGAGGGATACGATCATAGGTTTTATCTGAATCAGGCGTCTACCGGCAAATATAATGATTTTTTTTTTGTATCACAATGTCAAATACGTAAAAATTTCAGAGACATGCAGAAAGAAGACCCAGGTAACCTTCCACTGACCCCTTAACTCTGCCCAGATCTGGCCAACGACAGCCCTCGTCCTCGGTCCTCACCTTCCAACATGTGCTTCCCAATGTGATGATCCCTTTCAGAAGACAACGTAAGCTCCTTCCAACATGTGCTTTCCACTATCATGATCTACTTTAGAAGACAGCATATGTACCTCTCCTGCTTTCTTGTTGATAGCTTCTACCACTTATTTACATACCTGAGCATCTTTCCCCATGTTCTTGCAATAAGATTCCATAGATCTTGTCTCGAACACCTTTACTTTTTGGGATCTTTTTAGAAAGATCCCATCTAAAGAACTTCTTTTTTGAAGAGGGTTTCTCTTCTTTTCACTTTTAAAATATTTTTTTTGCTTCGAATTGTTTAGGATAAATGTAAATTCGAGAGTCTTGCACGATGGATTGATTAAAGACATCGGTCATAGGGTAACATCTCACAATTCCGAAGCCCATGATATACAATATTAATTACTGCTCACCTTCTTTCTATTGATCCAACCGCATGAATGGAGAGAATTAATGAGTTGACCAACGGAGCGAGTTTAGGATTTGAGAATTCCTCTCCTCTTCATCCGTCGTCTCATCGGTCCAACTGGACTACCAAGGAGAGAAATGCCCGAGTTGTTTCCTGAGATGTGCAGTGAGTATTACTCTTTTTTTTCTTCACAGCTTTTCTTTCACACCCCTTTTTCTTGAGCATTTTGTGTGAGAATGTGTGTACTTTTTTAAGCCCTTGCGTAATCAATCTGAGTGTTGGATCCGCTCCTTTGTTAGATTCCCACCAATCTTCCTACCGCTTTCAACCCGTCATCGTCACAAGGCAGCACCACCTTCACATGCATGCATGCTTGTTGTCATGAATGCCCGACCTCATGAAACAGAGCCAAAGGAGAGGTCCCTTAACACGAGCCCACCCTTCTTTGGCCACGGACAGCTACATGCTTCCACCATCTTTTAACAGCAATAAAGAAAACTCTACAGAGACATCCCAACCCTCTGCTGATACGTAGAAGACCGTGCCGAGTGACCTCATCCACCCAACACCCCTTTTTTTTTTCAATGCCAGATTCACCAACCTCCCGGTCTTTCTTTCAGCCTTTGTTTAATCTGTGCTTCCCTCTCAAGGGGAGCACAGATTACTTCTTCCAGTTGGTAATCAAGTGGGGGCATTGAAAGGCACAGTTTTGTGCTTAGTGCAGTAGATCATTAAAGTAGAACTTTAAATGTACCTGTTGCTGAGTTTTTACAAGTCGGGGGAGGTGAGCCATGCTGAAGGCTAGTTCTTCTGTGTCCTTAAATTAAAGCCATCCACTTGCGGTTGAAACTTGAAAGCAATATTTGCATACCCTACATTCCAATGTTTAAGTATGCACCCACTTTTGCCTTTAATTTTCTCGACGTGCTTTGGTTAAATCCTGACATGGTTTTTGGTTAAAGCTCCATTTGACATTCATGTATTAGAAGAATGTAGTGCATGCCATAATAAATTTGAATAAAATAATTATAATTCAGATTATTAGTCTCTACCCTCTCTCTCTCTCTCTCTCTCCTTTATTTTCTCCCTCTCCTTTGGCTGTCACTCTTCTTGTTCCTCCTACATCAATTACAATATTTAAAGATTCAAACTTCTAATTAAGAATATGATGAGTGCTAAAACAAACTCTAACCACACAAGGGGGGGAAAATGACCATCCACGTAATAGATGGCTGTATAGTATATTCTTAGTCACATAAATGCCCTTCTTAAGAATTTAATTTATTTATTTTGTAAATATTTTTTTTTTTTTGCAAGGAATCCAATTTCGCAGATACTCGGACACCAAGGTGTGCATACATGCTCAATAAGTTGGGTTTTCCCAATCTCATAGAATATTCTAAGGATATCTAACCAAAGGTGCCCTTATAAAAGTCCAAAGGCGTCCTCCTTTTAAAAGGACTTAAAAAGTCAGCCTCTTTACCTTCAAAAGTGTTATTTCTGTCGCTCTATGTTATGTTCCAACCATTAAGTATGGCTAGGTTAGGAAAATAGTACGTTTACTAGAGAGACAGATACACAAATTTTGATATTGCAACACCAGGAGAGTTAGAGAAGTAAATTCTTCATAAGGGTATTAATGCAATCAGTCACCTGGAGATAGCATCCTTGTGGGGGCAGTATGCATGTACGAAGAAGTTGCTGCTCATATGTAGTAATCCTGTCCCATC
Source organism: Amorphophallus konjac (assembly GCA_022559845.1). Classification (NCBI taxonomy): domain Eukaryota; kingdom Viridiplantae; phylum Streptophyta; class Magnoliopsida; order Alismatales; family Araceae; genus Amorphophallus; species Amorphophallus konjac. Next base: position 587,271,087 of record CM040121.1, on the reverse strand, counting down.
TACTTGGGATGGGTCCCCAAAAACTTTGTAGTAAAGACTAGATGCTCAAAGATTAATTCATGTAACATAACCTTTGCTGTCATATGTTAAACATGGAGGCAATTTAGAAGCTCACATCCTGTTTCTTATTTGTGATCAGAGAACTGACCAGTGGCCCCTGTGGTCCTGAAGCCAAGGTAATGGTTCTTGCTTGTACTTTTGCATTCTTGGTCATCCAATATGACATCAGACTGGAGCACAACAAAGTATGTGGAATTAAATTGCATTTTTAATGTCATAGTCTTTGTCTACCTACATGTCCCTAGACTTTAGGGAAGTCCAAGCATGGGAGAAAATTGTACCTTTTTATCATTGTTTTATCACATTTGTGGAGAACCATATGATTGTTTGATTAAGCAGTTTCTTTTGTTATAAGACATCTCTAATACCTTTTCTCGGCAATAGATGATTCGATTCGAATTGTATGATCGAACAATCAGTCGGTGGCTCAAGGAAGATGGTGTAGAAGGGTGAAAATACTCCCACTATTTTAAGATGAGAAATGCTTATTATCCATGCCGACGGATAAGATTATTATCCGTCTTATATCTCATTAAGTCACGCATGCAGTGTGTGGGCTCCACTTCCTATCAATTTTACATATATTTCTAATAAGATTTTTAATATTATAAAGGTGACAAATAACTATTTAAGAGTGAAAAATAATTATATAAGGGTGACAAATAACTATATAAAGGTGACAAATAGTTAATTCATGTCAATTTTTGCGCATTCTCGAGACGACGAATGAGACTTTCAATGCTATTTAAGGGTGCCAAATAACTATCTAAAGGTAAAAAAATAGCTATCTAAGAGTAACAAATAATTATGTAAGGGTGACAAATAGTCAACTCATGTCAGTTTTCGCGCTTTCTCGAGACTACGGATGCGACTTCTAATGTTATTTAAGGTTGACAAATAGTTATCTAAGGGTGAAAAATAACTATATAAGAGTGATAAGTAGCTAACTTCTGTCAATTTTCATGTATTCCTGAGACGACAAATCAGATTTCCAATGCTATGTAAAAGTGACAAACAGTTATATAAGGGTGAAAAATAACTATCTAATGGTGACAAATACATGAATAAGGGTGACAAATAGATGGAAGTGTACATAAACATTTAAGAAGCATTTAAGGAATTTAATAGGTGAGACCCACATATCACAGGCATGCTTGGGCGACCAGATTGATGCCATACGCATCTCGCCTATCTAGCCTCACAACGAGACAACAACATTGGAGCACTACCCCTGCAGGCATGCTCGTCCTAGCATTAGGGCATCCATTAATGATCCCATCAACCCAAGACATTATGAAGGTAGATCACAATGACCTTCTCTAGGTAGGCAACTCCAGTATTTACTCTCCTTAACTCTCTCTCTCTCTCTCCCCCTTCTCTATTCTCCGCTCTTATTCTCCTCTCGGAGGGTTCTCCTATGGTACCACACGTTCCGCCGAAAACTTCCTTTCTTGTGCACAAGAGTTCGGTTGTCGATGATCGACTCCTTCTCGGATACCTGTCTCTCCACCAAGACATCCTTCCCTCAGTTGGAAGGGGCTCGATTCCAGATGCTCGGCGCTTCACCTCCCGCTCAAGGAGAAGATTGGTTATGCTCGTCCTCAACACTTAGCTCACCCACTAGACTTTTACCTACTGCTGTATCAACTCTCTAGCTCGGCCCCGACATATCAGTGTTACTCAACATAAGGTAACTTTGGTCATCTAGCCTAGCAAAAGCATTTGGGATGGTTGAAACGGATATGCCCTTCTCCCCCTTCTTTCGAACGATTCCTTATGCTATTGAAAAAGTAAAAGGGGATTCCTGAGAGGATTTCATTCGGTGGGCTTAATAAAATCATACGGCCATCACAGGAGGCATCCCGTTTCATTTATAATTTGCTATGTGCAAAGCAAAAGGCCAAGATGCCAAGCACCTTTGAACCACACTCGCAAAAGGGTTGGCTCCTATGCCTCTGTAATCGTTTGAGCAAGATATTTGACGACGGAGGTACATATTCTCTTTTCAGGGGTCACCTGGTTTGAGGTGTCAGGTAAATATGATATTTTTCCCCTACAATTCTACTTCATGCAGATTATTGTTCTATTTGTATAGATGACTATTCCAAATTTAGAAGTTCCACTGCAGAGAATAAATTTTTTTAGACCTCAATTATCTGCAACAAGTACGTTAGCATAGGCTTTCACAAATTTATAGATTAGATCCCTCTTTTCCGGTGATTAGGAGATGTGAAATTTAAATCCGTAAACTATCCAAAAAAATGGGATGCCAAGTCCATTGGCATTTAATACTCCAATTTCGTGCAGGCTGCTGGGTTGATTCAATCACCTAGGATACCTCAATCAAGTAACGCCGCCTCCAACAGAGGAAGCCATTACAGGAGCGGTATGAAGTGGCCAAGGAATGGCAAAGAAGGCCGACATCGGCATTTATGACCCGGGTTCACCGACTCGTTGAGTCATATCGGATCGGGATCTTCTTGATCCAGTATAATACGGCCGAATGACATCCGACTCGGCCCGACTCGACCCTCTCCCTTACTCACCCCCTCCTCTCTCTTTCTCTCTCACTGTGACTCGGCCCGACTCAATCGATCCTGAAGGTGATCCGCAGGATATCGAGTTTTACCAGATACGGTATAATACGCCCGAGTCAAACCGAGTCGACAAACCATGATTATGACACCGTTGAATATTATAAGCAATAATAATCTATATGGGTGGACAGTGAACTTTCCTTCTTACATAACTGTGGAGTCTGAAGAAGAGCTACCTCATTTTTGTCGTCAAGATCCAATAATTTAAAAATCAGAAAAGAAAAACAAGGGGACCCAAAAAATGGCACAACGAACAGAAGAACACACCATCAACCCCTACCATGAGAGTCAGCACTCACCATGGCCTCTCACTTCATGTGAAGTCACAGGATTTTACACTGTTAATTATATTCTTGGTAGTCACATCAACTGCAACAACCCCTGAAGCTAGTTCCCTCTTTACAATCCAGTTTTTCCTCAAGCTTTAAATCATAGAATACCAACCCATTGCAGTTCAAGAGATGTCACCCATATTAATTACATATACACAGAGAGAGAGGGAGGAAGACAGATGCATATAAAAACATAAGACAGATATAAAAACATAGAGAACACTAGTTTCCTTATACAGACATAAGAACCAGTTACATTAGTAACTCTGGAACCCAGATCATGAGTAATATATAACTCCTACAAAGATGAGAGGGAACATGCAAGCAAATAGCTTTTGGGTACACTTTTCACCCCAGTCCATGATCTTTCCACCAGTCCTCACTTATTCCATTATTAAAACCACATATCTAGATTATGGGGGTATGCTCAAAACAAAAATATATTTTTGCACTTCACCATCGGCAGGAAAATATCACTCACTGTTGGCAACCCCCCCACCAACCATACCAAGAAGAACAGGACCCCCTCTCCCTTCCCTGGTCCCCCATGGCCTTTATGACAGATCAGTACTGGAACAAGTCTGCAGAGGCCATGATGGGCTGGTTCACAGAGAGCAAGCTCCAGGGAGCACTTATGAAGAAGCCATCCATGGCCTGGGAGGGAGGAGCCTCGCAGGGCAACACGTGGCCGCCGCCGCTGCCATCGCCGCCGCCGCCGCCCCCGTTCATGTACTGCAGGATCTCCTTGAGGGACTCCAGCCGGTTGCTGAGCTCCATGACCTGCGTTCGGAGGACGGCGTTCTCGGCCTCCACGGCCACGTACTGCTGGGTGGTCGACCGGTAGCTGGCCAGGGCCTGGTTGTTCTCCCGCCGCAGATGCGCCACCTGCGCCGTCAGGTCGTCCAGGTGCTTCTGCTTGCGCATGCGCGACCGCCGCGCCGACTCCCGGTTGGACAGCATCCGCCGCTGCCGCCGCTGGTCCCCCTCCGAGCCGGAGTTGGCGAGCAGGGCAGACCCAGAGCCGGAACTTCCCCCACTGCCGCTGGAAGAAGCCATGGGCGCTCCTCAGATTGAGGGATTGCTGCGGTGGCGGTGAGATTACGCGATTGCTCACTGAAAGGGAGGAGATCTGCAGGGGGGTTCTATGACCCAAAAGCTGGAATCTTTGGCTGGCGATGGCGTAGCAGTGTGTACTCTGGGGAAGAAATCTATGATTTATATGTAGATTATAGTAGTTGATAGGATGCCACGGGACCTGGGTGCTTCAGTTCTCAGAGGCGGCGGCTTTCATGAAGACGTAGAACCAGTAGAGGAAGACCACGGAGAAGGACTGCACCATCTGTGTCCTGCGCCTGAGAGTGGAGTTGATCATAAACCCGGAGAGGAGGAGCTCACTGACGATGGGAGACATCAATCGGGGGCATCCAGGGAGGCCTGCTGCTGCATATGTGAAGGTGAGGAGGCCCAAGAAGGACGAGACGATCAGAACTGCTGTGGGAAGGCGGCAGCAGCAGCCGAAGAGGAGGAGGAAGAAGAAGATCTCCTCAAAGATGGGATCTTTTTGGAGGAAATCAAGAACCCAGAAAGAGGAGAGATCAGAGCAGGGCTCCTGCCCAAAACCCGAATTCTGGAAAGAGCAGGGAGGAGGAAGACAACCAGAGAGAAGGTGAAGGGCCAAGGAGGGGATCTAAAGGCTGGGAGATGAGATGGGGGAAGGGGAACCAAGGACAGATGGTTTGTGGGGGGCAGGAGCAGAACGTGGTAAGGAGGAAGGAAGAGGCTTCTGGAGGCAGCCAACGGTGGCACTTATAGTGTGGGAAAAGGGGAAGAACTGAAATTAAAATTATGTTATTTATTTACCCCTTACAAATTCGGGAGTTGTTCTTGGAACCTTGTTAGTACGTTACTTGTCTCAAGCCATTTACGTGTTAAATTGTTCGTCCTTGGCTTAGAATGAGCTCCCTCTCAGGGAAAGGGGAGGAGCAAACAACAGCCCAATATTCATGGATGATTTGTAATTTTGTATGACCATTATTTTAGTATATGTCATAGACATAAAAAAATAAAAATGTTAATTTCATATCATATTTTTATTATATTTTTGTCACTTTCATCAGGTGATCCAGTCACTCTTTAATTGAACTATTGAAGACCCTTGTATCAAAAGTGAGTTTCCCGTTTTGTTAAATGTGACCAGAAGTATAATAAAAACATGACATATTAATATTTTTAATTAACCAACATTAGTAAAAATATATACTACTCTTTTTGATTAACTAATATTATATTTTGGACATAAACGAGCACATGCATACAAGGAGATTTGCAAAATCAAAATGTAGACAAAATTGACAGGCCTTAGAGAGGACAAACACACAATTTGACGGCTACGTATGAGAATACATAAAAAAAGAAGGGACCTTTATCTATAAATCATTGATAAAATAAAACTTTTAGATTTATCATTCTTTTATTTATATTGACACCTGTCATTAACAATGTCAATACTGTGTAAAAAAACTATAGAATGACCTTTTTGCACCATTTTAAATATTTTTTTGCACATAAAAATAATGCAAACGATCATTCTGTGATATTTTTTACACGATATTGATACTTATATATATTTATATATAATAAACTTAAGTATTTATTCTTATGTGGACCTATATGCCAACAATCCTAAAAGGAAAACTTACATGACATTGCTTGGGGAGTGGCATGAGCCTTTTGGAATCTCCAGTCCTGTGAAGTTCTACTTTTGTGGGGGTGGAGGGACTGATGAGGCAATGTGGGGGTGGAGCTGTGAGCCTCCACAACCGTCCAATTTTCCAGCTGGTGGGCAGGAAGGGGGCACCCCCCCTCCCCTTTTCTCCAGATAATCAAGACATCTGCCCCTTTTCTTCACAATCCACCCCCCCCCCCCCCCCTCAAAAAACAAAAAAAACTTCTCTGGACCCTTCTCCCCAAAACCATGTCTCTTTCATGTGCTGGTTTCCTGGCCTCTTCCCTCTTTTCTCCCTCCTTATTCTCCTTTGCCTTGCCCTGTTTACTTATTTTCCTTTGCCCTGTTTACTTTACATGGGCTTTGATAACTAGTAAGTGGGAGAGTGGTGAGTGATCAAATTTAAGTGGCCGAACTTCCTGATCTGCCCTTTATCTGTTGGCAGAAGAAATATGGGGGCATTAACACCCATGCAGCCAAAGCCAAGCTCATTCCCATTTGTAGAAGAGAGAGTATGATATTACACATTATTTTATTGTGGCTAACAAGATGCTCCTCCAATCTTTTGATGGAAACACTCAGTTTATCATGCTCCAAGAGATTTAACCTTTGTATATATAAAATTACCGGATGGCTCATGACTTGGTTGTGGTGTGGTGGGAAACTGGGAATAATGGTAATACCATAGCACACTTATTTTTTCTGTTTGTTTTTTTTGGAATAGAGGCCTCAAACACTTGAAGTTAATAAAAGGTTAGATGATTTTAAAATTAAGTTAGGTGACTGGGTTAGATGTCAATTTGATCACCAGAAATTTCCATCGGCCGAGGCGACGTGAGGTTCCACCCAAACTGACATTTATGGAATATCATCAACATGAGTTCTTTTCTTCTTGTCTGATCAATCGAAGTCACGGCCGACTCTCACTGGTCTGGTGATGTAGTATAGGCACTTAATCGCTGTTTTTTTTCGAAAAAAAAAAAAATAGGACCCCATTTCATGATTTCCACCATCTAACCAAAGCATTTTCTCCATGTTAAAGTAATTAAAATATAAAATATTTCTAAATCATATTATATGATTCTTCTACCACAGCATGTGATTTTAATGGACTCAACATCCCCAAGTGGACCAAACTCAGTTCAAAACATCACCATCCATCTGAACCTGGCAATGGGTACCTTGGATTACCCCTTGATAGGGTGCTCTGGGGTTGGAGGTAGGAGAGAGTTGGGGGCCAGACCCTAAACACAAAGGGCACTCCACAAAAGCAACAGCGTTGTTGTTATTTTTTTGCTGTTGGTCTGTGTGGGGGAGGATGCCCTTCCTGTCCAGACGTAGGTGTAATTAAATAAGAGAGGCCTGTCAATCTGGTGGTTCAGATTGCATTGTTACACTGTCTAGACAGACTCCTGTGGGTTTGTGCTCCCACGAGTGCAAGTGGGGTCTGCCTATTGATCGCCAACCCGACTCCAGAACAAAAAAGGGGCCTTCAGTAGCTGTAAACTGAGCAGTCCCCAAGGACAATGTTCACAGACTCACAGAGCCTTTGATGTTAGGGGATCACTCTGGAGATGTGATAAGGTCATTAAGTTATGGCATTGATTATCAAATTATGTGATTGGTCTGAACGGTGTAACGTGTATTTTTTTGTTAAAGCCGCGGGCATAAGGTTGGTGTAAAAGTCTCCCCTTATCTGATAAGCTTTGCGTAACATCCCGAGTAATTACATCTCGGGATGTTGCACGTATGATATTTTTTATTTTAAAAAAATGATTGACTTTTACGTCAATTTAATTTGATGTGTCAGTCACATCACCATATAACGTGGTATGGGAGTCACGTAAAAAAAAATTATCTCCGGTGAATAATAAAAATGACCCATTTTCACTATTCACAAGGCTTAACTTTTATTTTTGTGTGGCTCCCATGTCACGTCACCAGATGACGTGGTCGACACACTAAGTTAAATTAACGTGAGAGCTACTTAAAAAAATTTAAAAAAAAAGAATATTGCACATGTAACACATCAAAGTGTAATTACCCGGTATATTGCATAAAATTTTACTCTTATTTAAGTCAAGAATAGGACTTGGTGATTGGGTGAGCCGCATAATTCAGCTTCCTAATTCAGTCTTACCATTCGAATTATGGGAATCAATAGTGAGAGATTTTCTTCGGTTGGTGTAGTTCCAACATGACGAACTCTCGGCTTTCACGGGTCTCTCCTCAAATAGACTAACAGATGTATTCCTCAATCTTGTATATGTTTAGGTATTTTTTGAGCGTCAACGGATGTATATTTGATCGGCTAGGGGGACCTTGATCCCCGCATCAATAATACTTGTATTCATAGCAATGCTATATACGGTGTCGTGTTTGTTTTTATCATTTTATTTGTCATTCTCATCTCAGCCGTCTGATTCTTTTGAAAATGGGAAATTGAGAAAAATATATGGTATGATCATTGATGCAAATTGTTGAGGTTTAATCTTTCGTCGATAATCTGTGGGCACGTTCTCTCTTTATCCTTAGAAGATTCCTTCAACTCAATTGCCTTAGTTAGAATTTAGGTTTTCAATACGCTGTCGACCACCTCACCTATTCAATAGCGCCACTTATATCATAATCATCCGAATTCAACGACGGAGAGTGTCGAGCTTTAGTCTCATCTCATATGATCTAAGTGCATCTTCCCTCTTTATCCGCGAAGGACTCCATCGACGACTCAATGTTAATTTTGAGAGTTAGAATTTGGACTTCTAACACAAACAAATTGAATTCAACAGGTGCAAAGGATATGACCTATCAAATGTGACAAAGCCATGTTGACCTGTTAGATAGCGATAGCAATGCACATATACTATTGGTGCAACAAGATTGTGATAAAAATGGCATACGAACAATTGAAATTTGTTCTTCACCCTCTTGTTTTCTTGAGGTATATCTCATTGCATGGGCGAAGTGCCGATTTAAAGGGTAAGAAGGTTGGAACTTTTCCTCTTTTTTTTGTTAACCTCATATACTAACCCTCTGTCTTTGGGAATCTCCAGTGCATGGTCAGTGAAAATAGAAGTCACAATTGCTGCTTTAATTAGACCCTACATCCCTTGGACATGAAAGTGCTCATGTGATTTTAGCACTTGGCACTTTACACTTGCTGACATTTACTTGTAAGTTAGATATGCTTTAATGTGGTACTAGTTAAGTCGATCGAATTCTACATGATATTTTACCAGTTTTGTTTCTATTTTGGCATGGTTGTAGATTTTGTTCCATGTACCTTGTCTTGAAACAATTTGCCGATTGCTCCTAGACATGAGTGGGTGGCAGTTAAGCAGATCCATCATTTGTTGGGTATGGAAGCACTTGTGCCTTCTATGGCCATGTGTTTCTCCACTCAAACTAAATGTTCTTTGTTTCCCTTGGCTGCTCCTATAATCATATATAAAATGAAGAGAAAAGAAATGCAAAGGTCTGCATCAGAATTAGATTCACTAATATGTGGATCAAGTTGGCCCAAGATTAAGTTGAGATGGCACTTGGTGTGTCCATGAATTCATCTTTCCTTGACCAGCCAGCATCATCTTGATTTCTTTCTTCATCTTGCCCTTAATGCAAATCAACCTGAAGATGAAACTGTCCCCCACCGCTTGGCAGTTGAAAATGCACACTCAAGGTTCCAAATAAGAGAGAAAAAGTAAAGGGAGCCATGAAAGCAAAAGGTGGGGGGTTTCATGGAATACTTCAGATGATCATCCACCTCAAATGTTTCATCAAATGTGATACCCTCTTTCATTTGGTTCGATATGGTTTTGATCTAAAGCTCTTCGATGCTCTTCCTCCCACATGTTGGCACAGGATCTTACTGATTTAGAGACTACAAAAAAGAATGGGAAACAAAAGCAGAACCCCCCCCCCCCCCACCCCTTGGAGGGTCTCTAGGCACCCAAGCCAAAGGGACTTTAGAAACCACATGGATGCCTTGGGATAACTCAAATGTTTCTGGTGGCTGGTACCTCTCATGCCTTTCCTTTCCCATGTTCTCTGTGGTGGTGAAACTTCTTACCTTTAATTCCCTCCTCCACCCACATAGGAGATGCACTTTTTATTCACAAGTTGTGATGCCTGCACATCAAGCTCCACTCCCCCCCCCCTTCCAAACAAGGAGGGTCCTACCGTCCTAGCTGTGTGTCCACACACATGCACTGAAAACTAAACCGTGGATTTGGTGATAACCCACGAGAGTTCTTGACCTACAAATGATGCAAGTTAGTTCTGCAGGCTCTGTTGTAGCATCGGCACAGTACCACAAAAAGGATGTCTTTTGTATAGAAAGTGTTTTACTCATTTGAGTTTGCCGCATTTATAACCCCCTTTGATGTAAAATTATGAAATTATCATCCGTAAAAATGTGTTCACTTCAAAATTTCCATCATATAGATGTTAGGAACCGGAGTACCTGTAGAGATGGACAAACAACAGAGGAGGAAGAAGAAAGGGAGAAGAAAAGATCAATCCATAAGAATACCGAGATTTACGTGGTTCGGAGGCGACGTGCCTTCTTACATCCACGGTCGCAACAGGGTTTCCTCTATTATAACACACCAACATACAATACAAAGAGAGTTCGCAGCCCTTTTATACAAAGAGATTAGGGCGCCCAACACAGCAGGGAACAAAAGACAATAATATCCCTACTATAAACAGAAATTTTGTTCCGGGGCGCAGGTCGATCCGCGTGCGAGGGCGCACGATGGCGAGTTCGGACTCCACAATCTAACAATCTCCCACTTGGAGTCTAAACTCCAAAAAAAGGCAAACATCTCAATGTGTTGATCCTCCTTAATGTAGCAAATGAAATACTTGCTGCGGCATCCCTCCATCAATCATCCATGGAGGCCAACTAAGGCTTTGCACAGCCTCAGTTTCTCTGTAGTCACCATCTTGGTCAACATATCTGCTGGATTCTCTGCCCCACGTATCTTTTCAAATGACAAAGCCACATCATCTAGTAGCTCTCTAATGAAATGATATTTCACCTGTATATGCTTTGTCCTTGCATGAAACACTGAATTCTTTGCAAGATGGATTGCACTCTGACTATCACAGAAAAGAACATTACTACCTTATTTTCTGCCCAACTCTTCAAGAAAATTCTTTAGCCAAACCATTTCCTTGCTAGCTTCTGTAATTGCAATGTATTGGGCCTCAATTGTAGAGAGAGTCACAATCTTCTGTAACTGAAAAACCCAGCTCACTGCGATTCCACCCAAGGTGTAAATGTATCATGTTGTGCTCCTTCTGCTATCCACATCTCCAGCCAAATCTGCATCCACAAGGCCCTATAAATTAAGACCACTCAGTGTGAAACACAAACCCATACCTGTGGTACCTCTCAAATACCGAAGGATCCATTTGACAGTCTCCCAATGTTTCTTGCCTGGATTTGCCATGTACCGACTCACTGCTCCCACTGCATGTGCAATATCTTATCTAGTACAAACCATAGCATACATTAGGCTACATACAGCTGAAGCATAAGGAACTTTGTTCATGTATTCATGTTCCTCCTTTGCCTTGGGTGATTGCTCCTTTGAGAGCTTGAAGTGATTCACCAAAGGTGTGCTTACTGCCTTTTGCATCTTGCATATGAAATCTGTTCATTACTCTCTCAATGTAGCCTTCTTGAGTTAACTTCAAGGTTTTAGCCTCTCTATCCCGAACAATCTCCATCCCGAGTATCCTTTTTACGGGTCCCAAGTCCTTCATGTCAAACACCTTTGACAATTGTTCCTTCAGCATATATATCTCTTGTATGTTTGATCCTGCAACGAGCATATCATCCACATACAAGAGCAAAATAATATGCCAGTCATCAAGTTTCTTGAGATAGCAACAATAATCAACTTGACATCTACTAAAATCACTGCTGCACATGAAACCATCAAATTTCTTATACCACTGTCTGGGGGCCTGTTTCAAACTATATAGACTTTTCTTCAACTTGCACACAAGGTTTTCTTTTTCACGGACCCGAAAACCTTCCGGCTGTAGCATATAAATATCCTCATCTAGATCACCATGAAGAAATGTTGTCTTCACATCCAGCTGTTCTAGATGCAAGTCTTCAGCTGCCACAATACTTAACACTAGCCTGATTGTGATTAGTTTGAAAACAAGAGAAAAAATCTCAGTGTAATCAATACCTGCCTTCTGCTGGAAGCCTTTCACAACTAACCTTGCCTTGTACCTTTTGTTGCCGCCATCATATTCTTCTTTTAACCTGTACACCCATTTATTATGGAGTGCCTTTTTACCCTCTGGCAAAGGAGTCAGTACCCAAGTCTCATTCTTCTGCAAAGAGTTCATCTCCTCTTTCATAGCATGCTCCCATTTGACAGAATCCTTCATTTGCATTGCTTCACTGAAACATTCTGGCTCACCATTATCAGTCAATAACAAGTAATACAAAGAGGGAGAATATCTTTCAGTGGGTTTGGGTACTCTATTAGATCTCCTTGGTGGTGCTTCCAGTGTATGGGGTTCTGGTTGTGTCATGACATTCTCGGGACTAGCTTGAGTTCTCCTTGGAACATCTTCCTCTAAGATTTCCTCCAGCTCCACCTAATCTTTGGTTTGCTTCCCTACATCATCAGATTCTACAACAGATCTGTCTATGTACAAGACCTTTTCATTAAATATCACATTCTTTTCTCATATGATTTTTCTATTCTGATCATCCCAGAAACGATATCCAAAATCATCAGAACCATATCCAATGAAAAAAACATTTCTTAGACTTAGAGTCTAACTTGTCTCTGTTTTCAGAATTAATAAGCACATAGGAAGTACAACCAAAGACTTTTAGATGTGAAAGAGTTACCTCCTTTCCTGTCCATACCTCCTCCGGTAGCTTGCCATCCAAGGGAACACACGGTCCTCTATTAATCAGGTATGCTGCTGTACTCACTGCATCTGCCTAAAATGTCTTGGGCAAACTAGCATGAATTCTCATGCTTCTGGCACGCTCATTCAGTGTTCTATTCATCCGTTCTGTAACACCATTTTACTGAGGTGTTCCTGGAATGGTCTTCTACATTTGAATTCCATTCAGTGCGCAAAAGTCTTTGAACTCATTGCTGTCATACTCACCACCATTATCTGACCTCAGACACTTGATTTTCAAACCAGTTTCATTTTCAACCAGAGACTTCCACCTTTTAAAAGTAGCAAACACGTCAGATTTATTTTTTAGAAAATAAACCCATACCTTCCTGGTGGAGTCGTCGATGAAGGTGACATAATATTGTGAGCCTCCAAGAGATGATACCGATGAAGGCCCCCACACATCCATGTGCACAAGCTTCAACTTTTCAGACTTGGATGTCCTGCTTACTTTGGAGAAGCTAACCCTTTTCTGCTTCTCAAATACACAATCTTCACAGAACCCGACATCTACAATCTTCAAACCAGACAACTTTCCCTTCGCCTGCAATACCTTCATTCCCTTTTCACTCATATGCCCAAGTCTGCAATGCCAAGTTTCTGAATCACCATGAGAATCAGCCACTGCAACTGTGTCTCTTGTATTTGTTATCATGTACATGGTACCCATCTTACTACCTCGTGCTATGATCATAGCAACTTTAGTGATCTTCCAGGAGCCACCTACAAAGGTAGTGATATAACCTTCACTATCAAGCTGTCCCACAGAAATCAGGTTTCTCTTCAGCCCAGGCACATGTCTGACATTATGCAACTTCCATGCAGTCCCATTTGCTGTCATGATTTTCACATCTCTCTTCCCCACAATATCCAAGGGTTCATCATCAGCAAGATAGACCCTACCAAAATTACCAGTAACATAATTTTCAAGGCAATCCTTTTGTGAGGTAGAGTGAAAAGATGCTCCAGAATATAAGATCCATGATTCTATAGGGCTGTCAACACTCAGGACTAAGGCATCCTCTATTTCTTCTGTTGTTGCATTCACAGACTCTTCCTTTTGGTTTTGATTTTAGTTTCGATTTTGGTACTTCTTCTTCGGTGCTCTGCAATCTCTTTTCAAGTGTCATTTCTTACCACAGTTCCAACAACCATCACCACGAAATCTTGACTGACTTCTTCCTTTTGACTTAGACCTATCTCGATCTTGACCACGCTGATTTGCTCGTCCCCTGCCTTCGACATTCAAGACAGAACTTGATGATTCATCTGATTTTTTCCTGCGAATGTCTTTGCTTAGAATCAAGTCTCGAACCTCATCCAGCTTCAACTTATTTGAGCCTGAAGAACTACTCACAGCGGTCACAGTCGCACCCCAACTTTCTACCCAACTTTCTGGTAGAGAGGAGAGCAAAATCAATGCCCTAACCTCATCCTCAAAGTTGATGTCCACCGAACTCAACTGACTCGTGATCAGATTGAACTCATTGATATGATTTGTAACAGAAGCACCTTCAACCATCTTCAAATTAAATAAACGACACATCAAATATACCTTGTTAGAGGCGGATGATTTTTCGTACATATTTGATAGCGCCTTCATCAACCCCGATGTGGTCTTCTCGTTCACGATGTTGAACGCAACGTTTTTGGTCAACGTCAACCGGATGACCCCCAGAGCTTGTCTGTCCATCAGATCCCAATCTTCCTTCTTCATCCCTTCTGGCATTATACCAGCAAGAGGTTGATGAAGTTTCTTCTGATACAGGTAGTCCTCCATCTGCATCTTCCAGAAACCAAAATCTTTGTCATTGAACCTCTCGATCCTGACCTTTCCCTCTTCTGCAGCCATCGCTCCCACTACTCTCCCGAACCAGAATAAGGCTCTGATATCAGTTGTTAGGAACCGGAGTACTTGTAGAGATGGACAAATAACAGAGGAGGAAGAAGAAAGGGGGAAGAAAAGATCAATCTATAAGAACACCGAGATTTACGTGGTTCGGAGACGATGTGCCTTCCTACATCCACGGTCGCAGCAGTGTTTCCTCTATTATAACACACCAAGATACAATACAAAGAGAGTTCGCAGCCCTTTTATACAAAGAGATTAGGGCGTCCAACACAGCAGCGAATAAAGGATAATAATGCCACTGCTATAAACTGAAATTTTGTTTCGGGACGCAGGTCGATCCGCGTGCGAGGACGCACGATGGCGAGTTCGGGTTCCACAATCTAACATTTCCATCATATAGAATAGGGCTAAAATTATAATGCAAGGGGTGCTCTATAACAGGCTTACAATAGAGAGGGGTTTAAATGAAGATTCATTTCTTGTGAATAACTGTATTGCCATTTTTTTAAAACTTGTCTATATTTTGATACTTTTATCATATTGACCAAGTCTCCAACTACTAATGGAAGCACACTTCCCATTTCTTGACAATGTGAATTGTCACATCCATCGGTGAAGGACTAGTGATTATTCGATTATTCGTGATAGATTTGGAGAAGAGAGAGAACATGTCGACTCCATTATAATTCTCATTATATATACGGATACAACAGCCCAACATGAGGCAAGACCGAATAGCCGACTACTATGTTACACATAACCTACATAGAGCGAAGAAAATATAGAAGGTACGATGTACATTAACAATTCATAAGATCTCCCATTCTTGTTTCCATGTGTATTTTAAAAGGGAGAGTCTCCTCCCCTTGTCGTCTCCATAGCTTCTCATTTTTCGCCGATTGTTCTCATTGTTCTTTGTTTTGATTTCCTCTTTTTCTTCAACATTTTCGTGAAAAAAATTATGACCCGAGATGGAATTACCATGATGTTAATTTGGTCTTATTTGATTGTGCCCTATAAACAGTAGGTCACCAGCATCTTAATTAATTAGTACCTCTCCAAGGATGAAATCTACTTTTTAAAAGTGATTAATAGGCACACAAACTAACCATCCTCAGATTCTATTCTTCATTGTAATTTTTGAGATTTTTATTAGAAGATATATATATATATATATATATATATATATATATTATGCATAGTATACTTTTCATACTTGGTATACTTTGATCAGAACATTTTTTTTATTTTCTTTTTTTTCTCTCTTCGATAGCCACTTTGATCGGAACATGTTTGGATGGGAGTAGACAGATATCACATCGGTTGCAAGGCTGGTTTAGGTTCGTAAGTGAGCCGGGTCCAAGTTGCTCACAAAGGGAGAAAAGAGATAACATTGTTGTTTGGTTTCACGAAGACTTATTTAAATATCTTTTGAAAAAATAGATGCCATGAAAAGTCTCTTTAGAAAGAGTAAAAAGTTACAATTATTTTTTTGACGTCACCTGGTGAGGATGTAAGTAAATTAAGATGGTGGGGATGTAATTAAGTAAACTACGTTGGCACACACTGAGAAGGGTAACCATGCATGACAATGGAGAAGGGGAGGGATGCCATGTGGTACCATGCGTAATATTGGAGAACTTGCCATGCCATTTACATCTCCGTAATCATTCAAATTAATTATCTTCGTTAATTGGGAGAGAGAAAACATTACTTGAACGAGAAAAATCAGGAGAGAAAAATATAATTTTAATAGACAGGATTAATGGAAATAATTAATAGAGATATATGAGCTCTAGTCCCTTGACCAATCAAGTTCGCAATGTCACTCGTATGGCACAGTAGCATTCCTCATGGAAATGATAGTACGTAGTGATGTTTTTTTCTCCTCGAAAGATATATACTCATGATATTATGCTTTTTGAGAGATATTTTTTATGTAAATAAAATTCTCTTGATTCATCGCTGGGCTCGAGTGTGTTCGGGAGATGGTAAAACAAATAACAAGACCCTTTGCAAAGATTTTCTCTCTTAAATTTAGGTATATGGATGTGTATTCTTGTTTCATTAATTTCCTCTTATCTGAAAGTGTATCTGAAATATTTTGAAAAAGAGTTTTTTTTGCAAGATAATTATTATTACACGTGAATTTGTAAAAAAAATTATTATTAAAAATATATTAACAGAGATATCACTACATACATCTTAATTACGTAATCATCGCAGTTAACTTATGTCGTCGAAAGGGTAAATATTGGAAAAATATGTCAATATTTTTATTATCTGTGTTAAATGACTAATATACTCCTGAGTGAGAGAGAGAGAGAGAGAGAGAGGGCTCCATCTAGGTTCCTACCGAACCCTAGGCGGCCATGGCGGAGGGGGAGAGAGGGTTTGGCGGCCATGGATGGCTTCTCCTTCTTCCTTCGTTCCGCCGCTCGTCCCCTCGGTAGGCCGCTCAAGCGGTGGCGCGCGCCGCCGTCGCCATCATCTGCTCCTGCATGGCGCTCACTGCGACACTCGCCCAGCGGGAGCTCAATGAGGCCCTCCACCACAGTGCGTATTCTTATGTCGCTCTGGACATCGGTACCAATGGTGCCTCTGGTATGGTGGAGGGGGAGGAGGGTGTCTGGCGGTCACAGTGGAGTGGGAGAGGGCTTTGACGGCACAAGTGTCTGGCGGTCATGTAAGAAATTCTTTGAAAAAAAATAAAGAGTGGTCTTCGATCCACATCAAGGGAAACGAATGTATAAAAATATCAAACCTAAGAAGTAGAGTTGGAGTTCTCTACGTGGGGTGGGGGTGGGGGGGGGTCCATTATAGTAACCAATAAAGGGATGCCAGAAACCGTAGGCTTAGGTCCCACCTTTGTCTCCCTTGTTGTCGTTGTTCCCTTTCATTGGAAAAAAGACAAACAGATGGACTCAGGGCGGCACTTGGCAGCTGGCACGTCAAAGTTTAATAAAAATGTTAATATGATAGGAAAAAAATCATATCTTAAATAACTAGGTTAATATACATCTATACCTACTACATATTTATTCAAACAACCAACCTATCAAAAATGCTAGCTCCTAGTCACATCCCTCCAATCTGTCGCAAGAAAAGAGAGAAACTTTTACTCCTAGCTTATTGTTGTTTAGCATGCAACCGAGGGAACCCCATGCTTTCCCGCAGAATGTTCAAACTCTAATAAAAGAGTGATAAGTCGATGGAGGGGAGTTGCAGACAAATTAAGCCACTCATCACTGAGTCTAACAACACCTAGGAGGAAAAATGATTTTTTTTTTTTTTGGGGTATGGAGACCAAAAGTCGATCACCCTTCTATATATCATCTAGGATAGAGTTCTTGCAGCAGAGAGTTGAAATGAGAGCTCTAGATGTCTCTGCCTAGTTAGGGTTTCTTGGAAAAGTTGATGGGGAACAGCCGTAAGGACAAAACCCAAACTATTGATGAACCACAGGTTGATCAAGATCCCTAAGATATCTAAAAGCTCTCTACAGGCACCCTATTCCAGTTCCTTCACAGGGTAATTGGATTCCTCTCTCTGCACCTTTGGATGGCAAACCTAGAAATTAAACTGTACACTGACCTTTGGTGGGCAACAGAGACTTCACTCTCAAGTTCTATGGATGAAGAAGGGCAAAGGGAGAATGATCCTTCCCATTCCACAACACCACCCCCCTCCCCCACCCACCCAACCAAAACCCCACCACAAATGAGAACCCTTAAGTCCCCTACATGGAGTGTGGGGGGTAGGGTGGGGAATGAGGGGTGTTGGTCAAAAATGTTGTGCCCCGCTGTGGGAGGATCTACTGCTCATCCGGGGATATTCTGCCTTCTATCGCTCACCAGTGAATGATTGGTGAGCCTACATACTTTTCTAGTGGAGGCTGTGGAAGTAAGGAGGTGTTTCATGACCCCCTATCCCTACTCGTTGAGTCACTCACTCTCTTGCAGTCTCACCTACTGAGTGTCTCTCTCTTTGTGGATCTATTATGCCCCTCTTTGGCAGAGACTTGAATTTATCACAGATTAAAGAGGAGTGAGTTGACTTAACTCACTTTTGTTACATTTTAATTTGATAGTAAGTGGATTAAGTTATCCCATCTATTGAGATGGGATAGGTTAATCTGGATTAATCTGGATTTACTAAATCCACTCTTGTCAAAGTAAAATGAGTTAAATTTGAAGTTAAGTGGGCTTATCCCTAAGATAAGCCTGAAACAAAGCGGGTAATAGATTTGAGTAATGATTCCTGCAACAACTCTATTAATCACACATTTAGATGTTATACGTGTAACAATTTTTTTTAAAATGTATAGTACTCCTATGCCAAATTAATTTACTGTGGATATCACATCATCAAGTCACGTGACGTCGAATCTATGTAAAAATAAAATCTGAATAATGTGAATAATAAAAATATCTCACTTTCACTATTTACAAGGGAATAATTTTTTTGTGACTCGCACGTCACGTCATATGATAACATGGTCACGTACCAGATTAATTTGACGTGATGACCACTCAAAAATCTTAGCATGGGAGCCACCGAAAAAAATTCAAAGAAAATATTACATATGCAACGTCAACGTGTGTAACTAAATAAGTGTTGCATAAAGCATTGCTCGATAGATTTTTTTCTGATTTTTCCCTCCAACAATTCTTTCTTGGATTCGAACATATAACGTCATTTTTTTCTGATTTTTCATGAACAAGAGCTGTATCATATAATGTGTTTCCTCGTGGATTGGTCAATTTTTGGGAGGAAAAAAACATATATTTTCTTAGAGATCATCTTCTTATTTACCATCACCACAAAATAACAATGTTTCTTAGAATACATATAAAAATGGGAAAATTATCTCTATACCTCCGACACCATTCAAAATTATCTATATATCTTTAATTTTATAATATTTATTGTGATATCTTTAAAATTAATAAGAAAATAATCATTATACCACTCCGCGAGAGTATAGAGATAATTTTTTGTTACGATGTACACGACAAAATGACTAAATTTTTGGGGAATGTGCAACTCCTTTCAATTTTCCAGTACAATATTATTGTCCGGAATGGGCAACTCCTTTCGATTTTTCAGGTAAGTCTTCTTGCATGTTTTGGTGTATGCAATTGTGTCCGGTTACATTGTAACTCTATATGTAATTGTTATGCTTAATGTGACAAGATGATTGAAGTAGATTGAAGTGAATGTTGATGCATCTAATTGAACCAACAAATCCAAACTCGTTTCATATGACATAAATATATGCATTTAGAATGAGAAATAGGTGTTTATCTGAAAAAAGGAATGAGAAATAGGTGTTAGGGACAATATATATATATATATATATATGTATGTATATTTCCATCCAAACAAATATTTTTAATTCCTACTAAATATGTTTAATTTTACTGGTCCAGACGAACCAACCGTGACCCAGGCCTTCTTCAAAGGCAAGGCAGAATGGCAGATGGTGCCCTCGAATTGGGCTACAGCCCAGTTGATGGGCGCCGGTCTGGCTGCTGGGCTGTTGGGCATTTGGCCAGGAGCCCTCCCTGCTTGACAGGTTAGACAAAGTCGTCAGGTCCAGAAGCTGCTGCCCATCGGCCCATTTCAAGTTGGGCCAAGCGGCCCAAATCACTTCAGATGTGCTTAGCTATTACTTGTGCTTCAGCTCATGGCATCCAGGGACGAGTAGCTTTTAGTACCCATCTGTGGTTAAAGTGTTCCTTGCCCTCAGAAACCCGAGGGAAGAGAGAGCACAAGGACCCGCCTAGCACTTCATAATTCTCATGCCTAGGAATTATACCTGCATATATAAAAAATACACTTTGTGAAATTTTTGGTTAGAAACTATTTTTGGATTTTCTTTTTCAATAAAAAATATACCGAGCGTTATTATAGTTGAATTCAGATAATTACCCAACCTAAATCTTTTAAAACTTTATTTTATCTGATTTATTTTATCTGAAAAGTCCAAACGGTAGTATACCGACCAATCTCTGTGTATTAAGAATGCTTGATTTTTCTTTATTAATTTTTTTACAAGAAAATTATTATTACAAAAAAATTTATAAAAAATAATTCATACAAATATATTAACAGACATATCGTCATTTAAATCTAAATTATGTAAAAATATCATATTTATTTACGGGCATAGCATTTTTTACTAAAAACTTATAAAAAATCATACTTAAATAGTATTTATATATTATTTGAGTTAATCCAATAATATATTTGTTAATATATTTTTAAAAATATTTTTTTTACAAATTCATCTCCGACAATAATTTTCATATAAAAATTTCTTCTCTTTTCAATTCCCATGTGCCTTAAATAAACATGTATTTCATATGGGTCCTAAGATTGAGATATAATTCTTTCAAAAAAAACTCATTGCACACTCAAAGTGAGTAATTAACCGCAAATATTACTCATAACTTAACACCCACCAAGTCTATCCACAAAAAAATGTCACCTAAAAAATCCATCTATTTTATATGAGGTAATGACATATATACGGTCAAAATCGTGTGTATTCTACTCTATAATTCCATCTTCTTAATATTATCATGTATATCCTATATTAAAGAATATTGTTATAATCAACTCTAAGGTTCTAAGCTAACAAAATATTTTACTGAATTATAAAATATAAAATTTTAGAGTAATATACAAGATAATATAAAAGATTATAAGAGTATATATATCATTATTTTAATTATATGAGTAAATTAAATAAAAATAAATTAGTCTTTATCATCTTAATCTATTTAAAATTAGAGTTTTTTATATAAAAACGATTATTAGATGAGAATTTTCAAAAAATCTATTCTAAACATATCATTGTGCAAATTTGATTGTGCAAAAATGAGAGTGAATATTTAAAAAGATTGCTATATTCTCGTTATCATTGTGTTGAATGACTACTGTGTGTGTGTGTGTGTGTGTGTGTGTGTGTGTGTGTGTGTGTGTGTGTGTGTGTGAGAGAGAGAGAGAGAGAGAGAGAGAGAGATATGTTTCAATCAACTCTAACGTTCTACGCTAACAAAATATTTTACTGAACTATAAAATATAAAATTTTAGAGTAATATATACAAGATAATATAAAAGATTATAAGAGTATATATATCAGTATTTTAATTATATGAGTAAATTAAATAAAAACAAATTATTCTTTATAATCTTAATCTATTTAAAATTAGAGTTTTTTATATAAAAACGATTATTAGATGAGAATTTTCAAAAAATCTATTCTACACATATCATTGTGCAAATTTGATTGTGCAAAAATACTATCGTGGTTAAATTCTATTGATACGAGAGTGAATATTTAAAAAGATTGCTATATTCTCGTTATCATTGTGTAGAATGACTATTACTGTGTGAGAGAGAGAGAGAGGGGGGGCGTCTGACGATGAGATAGCAGGTGGGGGGGAGGAGAGGGCCGGGTGATAGAAATGTACGTCCTACAAGTCAATCACATGAGATGTGATGATGACATTTCTTGTAATATCTCGTTCATATTTATATTAATGATATTTATTCATTGCATTTAATATGTATTAATAATATGAATATAATGAAGTCCCTAAATCTATGCGATGATGACTAGATTATAATGAGATCAGTCATCCAGAGGCACATGTTCTAAATGTTCCGAGTCGTAGGATCAAGAAGGACATTGAAGATCCGGATAGACTGTCACACATGATACTTACTCATATGATAGGTGTGATAGTTCTCATAGTCATCAGTGTGAAGACATTGAAGTACGTGTGTGGGTGATCATTAGTGGAATGAGTACACTGAACTAATCCAATCTAGAATCCCTTGATGGTAATCATACTAACTGTCAATCAGGGTATTCTATCATCTCAGTAGCACAGTTGGATTTTAGAACTAAGTCACTAAAGATGTCTTGTATGAGAGATGATGAGTGTTTAATTACTGGCTAATGGACTCCTATTAAGTGGTCATGTACAGTTAGTTATTCAGATTCAGTGGAACTACTGCGAAGGCAATTAGCTTGACAACCTGGGATCGTTCACTCTCAATATGATATATGAGAGAGAATGCCCTACGGATCTATACTCGGAAAATCCCTGACTAGGGTATGGGAGTTCATTATGAAAAATGGAGTTTTTCTAATGAATTTGTTTGGAGTTCAGATATCAATTGAGACGGGACACAATGAGATTTGACAGTTGGACCATACCCTAGTCCTGGTGGGGGCATTAAATGAATGAAGATCTATACATGTATGGAATTTGTAGACATAAAGGTTCCAGTGTGGGTTGCTTATCTCCAATGTCATTTGGAATCACGAGGTGTTGCTTGGTACCTTTCGTTATCTGAAAGCCCGTTAAATCTATTACTAGTTAATGGATAATATTTAATTATTAAGTTAAGAAGGGTTTTTAACTTAATGGACTTGAAAATCAAATAGACTATTGGGCCTAGAGGGTCACCCACTATAGAGTATTGGACAGATCGGGATGGGTGGACTTTATAGACAATTACTGAATTTTTATGAAAAATACTAGCAGTCTATAAATATACGTTGAAGGGAGAAACATTGGCCCAAGCTCTAGAGAAACCTTGGCCGCCCTCTCTCCTCTCTCTCTCTCTCTCTCTCTCTTTGGGGTGCCCCTTCCTTCTCTCTCCTCCCCCCTCCACAGTGGATGATGGTGTTGAGATCGGGTCGGCGTGTAGAGATCGTGGATGATATCTGTCTGCATCCACTGCTCGTGTGGATACTTCTAGAGGCCAGACACTTGGACGGCTCGTGACTCCGGGATCCTCTTCTTGTTCGTCTTCGAGCTTTTGGGAGTTTCTCGACCTCGCAAAGGTATAGAATCGTTTACCATTTTTGTTCGATTTTGAAAAACCAGCAACGATATACATCTAGGGTTTTGATGTTTTCCACTACGCTTCTGGTCGAAACCTTACAGAGGGGGGCCCTGCTGGCGGGTAGCAGGTGGGGGGAGTCCAACGAAGGGGAGCAGGGCCTATAGATCTCCGCGCCTCCACGCTATGGAGGCGCCCATGCCACCAACCTTGCACCCACTGCGACTGCAATTGACCATTGCCCCCAACAATCCCCTCCAAATACCCTACCAGCACTTCGCGCGAGTGCCGCCACCTTCCCCTCCCTCCTCCCTCCTCCCTCCTCCTCTTCTTCTTCATCTCTGCTTTCCCTCCACCACCATCCTCTCTGACGTCCACTCCCCCCTCCCACCGAGCCACACGAGACATCACACTGTGTTTGATCGCTGTCATTGGGGCCGTCATTGACATCCCAACCGTTGTTGCTGCAACCTTCTAATCCCCTGGGCCATTTTCATAGGTGGTCACAGTGTCTCTGGGAACCCCAGATTGATCCACGCTTGATGTAATGCCATTGATTCTTATCGGATTCTTATTAGGTCTTTCGGATCCTTTTCGGAGAGTTTCGGATCGCTTTTGTGAGTCCTGAGTTGAGTTTTACGATTCGTGTGGATTTTTCTCTCGTACTAGTTACGGAACTCTACGATGAGTTTATTTCTCAGTTCATAGACTCGTGGATGCCGCAGTTGTGATGTACTCATCGAGAGGATCGTTTCGACTATTTTTATGTATTTTTACGAATTAGTCTATTTTCGGACTAATTATCGAATTTTCAGAAATTAGAAAATTTTCTTAATTTCTTTTTCTTTCTTCTTCCTCTCTCCTCCCTTTCTTTCGTCGTCGCGACCTCTCCCTCCCGTTTTCTCTCTTCTCTCGCCCTTCGGCTCCGGCTGCAGACGGAGGAGACTCGGACAGGTAGAGGAGATGCCGTGGAGATGGTCAGATGCCCGAAGGGGCGAGGATCGGATCGGTTTTGGCGCGATCCCGAACGGTGGATTCAAAGCCGACGGTCGAGCTCGCAACGTGGTTTTCGACGTGGTTTAGTCGTTTCGGCGCACGGTTTCTTCGGTAGAGGTAGGGAGACAGATCACCTACTTCTCCTGCGCGTTTCCCTGTAATTTCGTGTGGTTCGGTGCTAGAACGGGCGAGTTTGTGCTCGTTTAGGTAAAATCGTGATTTTAGGAGTTCGTAGGGTTCGTCGGAAAATGAGGACCATTTTTTGTAAAATTAGTATCAAACGAACCCTCGGGATGTCTGGATCCCGTTCCCGTAAGTTTCGTCGTGATTGGTCGTCATTCGGGGCCGATAGGAGTCCGAGAACCCCGGTGACCCAATTTGGGTCGATTCGTTGGAATCGCCCGTTTCTCGCTAACGAATGGTTGCATGTGACCCTTCCGACTTGTGGAAGGTGTTTTTCACCGTCTAGGACTGTTTCCCCTGCGTTTAGACGTGAATGGGGTGTGGAACGGCCGAGATCGACCTTTTCCCTAGTTTTCCCGCCGTATCGCTTTGGCGACCGTTCCAGTGACCGCTACAGGTCTCTGGCGGCCCCACGATAGACCGCCGCATCCCTTGGCGTGTCGGTCAGATCGAGGTTCGGTAAGGGTGGAGGCCCCACCTTGGACTGCCTCTTGCCTCTGGCGCCCCTATATTGGTGCGCCACAGCTTCGCTGTTTCTCGATATTAATGTCTGTCGGTTCGTTCTGGCGATTCTAGCTCTGACCGCCAGAGTATTGTGGCGCGCCTTCCTTAGGCCGCCACATGTTGTTTGACCGGGTCAGAGGTCTATGTCGGTTGGCTCTAGCGGCCCAACCTTCATGCACTTCTTTGTTGTAGCGTGCCTTCCTTAGGCTGCTACAGGTCTGTTTGTCTTAGGTCAAAGTTGTAGGACAGTTTGTGTGGCGGTTCATTCTTTGACCGCTAGGTCCGTGTAGCGCATCTATACTAGACCGCTACAGTGGTTTGACGGGATAAGTCAGTTCGGGGTCAACTGTGTCTAGCGGCCTATTCCTTGACCGCCACAGTGTTCTGGCGGCCCAACCCTTGACTGCTAGAGTCCTTGTACCTCCGTGAGTGCAACGACTTCTTCCTTGACTGCTTATGTCGTTAGGCGGCCGAGAGATAGATCGTTGCCCTCCCAGAGGTTGGTTTACCGGTGTTTCGGTTTCTGATATGTCTTGGCTTGACCTTGTGGTCTGCCCACTGTCCCGTGGATGTCTCTTGACATCCTATGAGGGCTAAGACTACAATAGAAGGTAGCCAGGAGTTTTCTTGCTTGAAGTATGATTCTCTTTCCTACTGTAGAGTCGCCGCTATCTGGTTCCGGTCAACCCGGGGTCACCCAGTGGTTGACAGGTAACCATGTATGTGTCTCGGCGGTTCTGTCCAGCCCGAGACATGGTTCTGGACATCTCGAGATATCGTCTTACCTCGGTTTACGTATCCAGGTGTGCTGAGGGTCTTGGTGATCCCTCAGGTCTCCGTGTGTCGTTTCTCTGGCTTAGGAATAGACCGATTGGCGGCTTGTTCCGCTTGTACAACGATCTTGACCTGAGTCTTCTGACTTAATGATCGTTGTGTTGGTGAGTCTCGTTGACTCTCCTGAGTCAGGTGGCAGTCTGGTATGCTACCTTGTGTCCTGTGCTTCGTAGTACGTACGACGGTGCTTCCTCGCCTGTCTGTACTACAACACTTCTGTTTCAGAGTTCTGTGTCTAGTGAGCCTCCACTAGTCGTAGCCTGGCGACGCGTTACAGCGTGTCGACCCACCTCGAAGTGGTGGCGTGGCAGTTCCCGAGATACGATTTTTAGGTTAGTTTCCGTGGGCTCCCTTGCCTTACAGTAGCGTCCTACTGGGGGAGAAAACTAGCTAGAGACCTAGCTCAAGGTATTAAGCTTGTGTGTGCACACGTGGTCAGGGGCTTGGACTGACGCCGATGGGCGTTACCCTGTCTAGTCACTCGTTACTGTAGTTCCTGTTCTGGTTCTGAGTGTGTCTTAGTCTCTGTCGTGCTTCAGGCGGCAGCGTAGGTGAGACACTTGTAGGCGCAGCATAAGACGTCAGTGGACGTAGCTGGCTGTTCTTCTAGTGAGGAGGTGCTTCCGTCACGTGACACGTGACTCTCGCGTTTCTTATACGTCGTGACCTTTCCGGGATAGCCTTCTCGTGGTCTTGCCCGAGGTCATTGTTGTGTCGTGTGCACGACGTTCTCGTCATGTGTGTGTGTGGTCGTGTCTAGAAGAGCGTGCACGGCAATCGAGTCATGTATGCTTTAGGCCGTCTGTGTCTGTCTAGGTTCTTTCTAGGCTCTTTTTGCATGTCTTTGTAGGCCCGGCAGATCGGCAACTCCTGACTTTGTCAGATCAGAGTTCGCCTTCCTGTTGTTGTCTGGAGTAGTTTGGGAGGCCGAGGTTAGTTCGGCAGCCGCGCTTGTTCGGTACGGCTTCTTTTCCCTTTTCTTGTAGCTGCTCTACTCCTTCCGTTCCGATTTTCTTTTACAGCTTTGTAGTTTAGTTTTCCTGCTTTACTACTCCTGCTGTTTACCTGCTGTTTTAGGGTGTTACTGCGTTATTTTTCAGTGAGGATCCGTGTGACCCCTACTGGGCCAGTGCCACGAGGCTCACCCCTGCTTTTCAGGTGGGTGGCGTCTTCTACTTCCGCGGTTCCTGGTGTGGCGTGTCCGTAGCTGCCAGCTGTACCTACGTTGGGCTTCTCCCGACCTCAGTGTATGTCCTTCTTTTCTGTTGACTGTACTGCTTGTCTTTCCTTTGGACTGGACTCTAGTATAATCGTTAAACTTGTAACTGTTAATTAAAAAGTAATTTTATTTCTGCTACTTTAGCAAACCGATCTAATGAAATTTAATTGCTTCCTGTTATATCTCTGTGGCTTCAATGTACTACACGACATTCCTTTTCCCTTCGGAGCTTTACAGCTCTTGGGAGGCTTCACGGGTTCCAAGCGGTATCGGGTTTACTCGGTAGTCCTATCGGGTATATCCGGTATCCGGAGTCCGGGTCGTCACAGTTGGTATCAGAGCATTGTTGTGTGAAGTACATGGGAATCCGAGATATACAGTATCCAGAGTCCTGAAAGTCCAGTACAGTCTTCAGCTAGCATTAGGTTTCGCGATTCCTGTCGTTTTTGTTCTCCGCGTGTGGTCTTGTGCGTGATGTGTTGGCACTGGCATTTGTTGAGTATTGGGGAATCTATCGGCATTTTTGCTAGTTAAGTACCCTCTGCTCTGCAATGCTTTCTTGGGTGTTGTGCTCTCGGGGCGTGATCGTGGTCCTTGCGATGCATTTCCCGAGATTGTCGTTTTCTCGTTATTGTGGGTCTGTTCTTGGTGAGCCGCTCGATGCATGACTAGTCCCTGGTAGTCGTGTGTTCAGCTATCGTCATGCCTTGATGTGACCCAGCTTGCAGTTGTGTTCCGTGGTTCTGTATTTTGTACGGAGCCGGAATCCTGCAAGTGCTGCTGTTATTGTTGTTTTAGCGCTGTTTCTCTATGATTTTGTGCATCTGTCTTGGCACTGTGTGGACTAGGTCTTGTCGATTAGCTTTGCTGTACTCTTCTCTCCTGGTAGAGTTAGCATGTGACTCGATCGGATGTAATATATGAGTGAGGACTGACTTGATTGTGTTGTGGTCCGGTGCTATCGTTGGTGTCCTGTGTGCCAGGTGTTCCCTATTACCTTTGGCACTGGAGCTGATAATGTGTCAAGTTGTCAACTGAGAGGACTATGTTTCCTTGTTTAAGCTGATACTCGCAGTGTCTGTCATTTTGTTTTCCCGATATCTGTTGTCGTGGCATGTGTCATGTCTCCTTCCCTGTGAGACGTAAACGACGTTGCCTTATTTTCGGAGGTGTCAGACTTGTGTTCACTCATGTCATGCTCGATCCAGAGCGTGTACTCGTGATTGTAGTCTGACGATGTCCCTCTGAATTGTGTTTCCCGAGATTCGTGTTGTTTCAAGTTGTGTCTTGGGGTTGTTCTTCCATGCTTCTCCTTTGCTAGTCCTTAAATTTCGAGGACGAAATTTCTTAAAGGAGGAAAGGATGTAATGCCATGGATTCTTATCAGATTCTTATTAGTTCTTTCGGATCCTTTTCGGAGAGTTTCGGATCGCTTTTGTGAGTCCTAAGTTGAGTTTTACGATCCGTGTGGGTTTTTCTCTCGTACTAGTTACGGAACCTTGCGGTGAGTTTATTTCTCAGTTCATCGACTCGTGGACGTCTCAGTTGCGATGTACTCGTCGAGAGGATCGTTTCAAATATTTTTATGTATTTTTCTGAATTAGTCCATTTTCGGGCTAATTATCAAATTTTCAAAAATTAGAAAAATTTCCTGATTTCATTTCCTTTTTCTTTTCTTTCTTCTTCCTCTCTCCTCCCTTTCTTTCACCGCCACGACCTCTCTCTCCCGTTTTCTCTCTTCTCTCGCCCTTCCGGCTCCGGCTGCAGACGGAGGAGGCTCGGGCAGGTAGAGGAGATGCCGTGGAGATGGTCGGATGCGCGAAGGGGCGAGGATCGGATCGGTTTTGGCGCGATCCCGAACGGTGGATTCAAAGCCGACGGTCGAGCTCGCGACGTGATTTTCGACGTGGTTTAGTCGTTTCGGTGCACGGTTTCTTCGGTGGAGGTAGGGAGACGGATCACCTACTTCTCCTGCGTGTTTCCATGCAGTTTCGTGTGGTTCGGTGCTAGAACGGGCGGGTTTGTGCTCGTTTAGGTAAAATCGTGATTTTAGGAGTTTGTAGAGTTCGCTGGAAAATGATGACCATTTTTAGTAAAATTAGTATCAAACGAACCCTCGGGATGTCTGGATCCCGTTCCCGTAAGTTTCGTCGTGATTGGTCGTCATTCGGGGCCGGTAGGAGTCCGGGAACCCCGGTGACCCAATTTGGGTCGATTCGTTGGAATCGCATGTTTCTCGCGAATGAATGGTTGTATGTGACCCTTCCGGCTTGTGGAAGGTGTTTTTCACTGTCTAGGACTGTTTCCCCTGCGTTTAGACGCGAATGGGGCGTGGAACGGCCAAGATCGACCTTTTCCCTAGTTTTCCCGCCGTATCGCTTTGGCGGCCGTTCCAGTGACCGCTACAGGTCTCTGGCGGCCCCACGATAGACCGCCACATCCCTTAGCATGTTGGTCAGATCGAGGTTTGGTAAGGGTGGCGGCGCCACCTTGGACCACCTCTGGCCTCTGGCGCCCCTATATTGGTGTGCCACAGCTTCGCTGTTTCTCGATATTAATGTCTGTCGGTTCATTCTGGCGGTTCTAGCTCTTACCGCCAGAGTGTTGTGATGCGCCTTCCTTAGGCCGCCACATGTTGTTTGACTGGGTCAGAGGTCTATGTCGGTTGGCTCTAGCGGCCCAACCTTCATGCGCTTCTTTGTTGAAGCGTGCCTTCCTTAGGCCGCTACATGTCTGTTTGTCTTAGGTCAAAGTTGTAGGGCGGTTCATTCTTTGACCGCCAGGTCGTGTAGCGCGTCTATATTAGACCGCTACAGTGGTTTGACGGGGTAAGTCGGTTCGGGGTCAACTATGTCTAGTGGCCTATTCCTTGACCGCCACAGTGCCCTGGCGGCCCAACCCTTGACCGCCAGAGTCCTTGTACCTCTGTGAGTGCAACGACTTCTTCCTTGACTGCTTATGTCATTAGGCGGCCGAGAGATAGATCGTTGCCCTCCCAGAGGTTGGTTTACCGGTGTTTCGGTTTCTGATATGTCTTGGCTTGACCTTGTGGTCTGCCCACTGTCCCGTGGATGTCTCTTGACATCCTATGAGGGATAAGACTACAATAGAAGGTAGCTAGGAGTTTTCTTGCTTGAACTAGATTCTCTTTCCTACTGTAGAGTCGTCGATGTCTGGTTCCGGTCAACCCGGGGTCACCCAGTGGTTGACAGGTAACCTTGTGTGTGTCTCGACGGTTCTGTCTAGCCCGAGACATGATTCTGGACGCCTCGAGATATCATCTTATCTCGGTTTGCATGTCCAAGTGTGTTGAGGGTCTTGGTGATCCCTCAGGTGTAACGACCCGAGAATCCGATTATCGGGAAGGCCCGATAACCCGAGACTCGCACCGCCATCAACGAGTCCGAAGACTCGGAAGGGTTAAAAGGATGGTGTGGAGACTACACAAGTATCACAAATAATTACAGAAATTAACCAGTTATATAATTAAGCAGGAAATAAATTAACATTTTACATGATACATGGTCCACAAGATAATAATAAAATAACAACAGTAGTAGTCCACAACTAGTACAGAGACAAGAAAGAAAAGTACAGCTACACGGGACATACCTCGGCTCTGACCTCTGGCACTAACGCCGTGCACCTGAACCACGCTGAGCCTTAGACACGCTCCCCTGAAGCCGAGTCTCGCCTGAAACACGGTGAAAAAACGTAGGGAATGAGTCTCAGAACAAGACTCAGTAGGGATTGCTCGAACCCTACCTCGCAAACGAAGAAACCGCTACACTAGCAGTAAGCGAGTACCTCGGAAAGGGAAGCCCTACCATTTACAAAACACCGGTCTCACGGCACGAAAACGGACACACGTGCCACGGTGAAACGACCGGAACACCACGGCCAACACGACAAAAACCCGAAGGTCGAAGTCGCAACGACTGATAGTCTATCACTCCGAACTCGACAGGAGTACCTCGCACTAGAAGCACAGTCGGTAGCATCCCCTGACGTCTTATACCGCACCACGGGTGAACTGCCTGACGTGGTAGCGCCTATCAAAGGCACGGACACCGTACAAGTAACCGCAAAGCAAGTGAGTAGCTGGGGTCACGCTCGTCAGCGCGTGTCCACTACCCCCAACCACGTGTGCACACACATACCATGCGTCCTAGGTCTGACCTCTGACTGGTTTTCCCCTTAGCCGGACTCTGGCTACAGACGTGGGGCCCGATGGAAACCAGTCTAAAAACCGTCCTCAGGGTAAGCCCGTACACCTACTCCCAGGTGAGACCAGCACACGCGTACTGGTGGGCTACGACTAGTGGAGGGTAACTAAAGGAGTAGACTCTCAAGTCAACGGAAAATCACGTCCGCATCTGATGACGTACGGGGATCGTCCCACGTACCAGCACCGTTGCACGGCGACCATGGTCGGAAAAGAAACGGGACTGCGAAGCACCCGGTGCAGCCCTGAGCCTAGCGGTCTACTCTAGACGCGCCACAGGCTCTGACGGTCTAAGGCTGGACCGTCACAGCCATCTAACGGCCCAACACAGGGGCGTCAGACCCTCAGTGCAAAATGGCGTGTGACGCGCCTACCCTGGTGCGTCACAGTCTGGGACGTGCCCGCCCTGGTGCGTCACAAGACAAGAAGAAACCGATTGTGACGCGTGCCACTCGGAGCGTCACAGCCTGTAACGGACCAACCCTGGTGCGTTACAGTGTGGGAGAACGTCAGCTTTGACGCACCCACACAGGGGCGTCACAAGGGTGTGACGCGCCAAGTCTGGTGCGTCACATGCCTTGACCCCCAATGGTCAACAATCAACGGTCATGCCAACGGTCAGATCGTCCCTGACGGTCCAACCCAGGCGCGTCACATCACCGTGGCGGTCTATCGTGGGACCGTCAAAGCCCACAGACCCCCAGTTGGCTAAAACAGGTCTGTGACGCGCCCACCCAGGTGCGCCACACTATGTGACGGTCACTAGAAGGACCGTCACACCGATCCGGCGGTGAAACGGTGTGAAACGCCCAAAAATTCCAACCACGCCCCCATGCCTCCGTAGGAGAGGGGGGAATCAAAGGGGAAAACCCCTGGGGATCCCTAGCATGCTTCTAAGCCATCAAAACGCGAAATCATGGCATAAAATCATAGATCGGGCGAACTCTCCCAAAATCATGATTTTACCCTCCCGGCATGGGATCGACCCCTCTCGGCCTCACATCGGGCTAGAAACCACGGAAATGAAACGCGGAGAGCTAGGGAACGTCACCCTACCTCAATTTCTCCCCGAGACGCGTCGGATCGCCCACGAATCACGATGAAAGCTTTTAGAAACCCCGCTCCTTCACGCTTCCCACGAGCACCTCACGCCCACGAGATCGCCTCGCCGCCACCCACGTCGCCGCGCCGTCGCCCCATCGCCGTCTGCAGTCGGAGAGAGGCCTGCCGTGCCGAAATGGGAGAGAGAGGGGAAGAGGGGCACTCATGGTTGGGGGAAGAAGAAAGAGGAGGAAGAAGAATAAGGGTGGGGGAGAGAGAGAAAATGTGATATTTATAGAAAATCCAAAAATTCTAGAAAATATCGAAAAATTAAAAATTACATTTTCACGATCCTTGGAACGCATCGATCGCAACGGTACCACTCTCGCCTAGGTGAACGATCCGGTTCACCCCCAACGAGGTTCCGAAGGAATTGCCGAAACACACACCGGAAATCGGAAAACACTCGCGAAAAGCCGCGGACGCACTCCGGGCCTCCGAAAAAACTCCAGATCGCGCCGACCCGAACACAAAAGATGTCTGAAATAAAATTTCGGACACAACGGAGCCGGACACTCCAAGAAATCAGATCCGGGACCCACGAAGAAGGATCCGAAAGGTCTGGGATATTGCATCAGGTCTCCGTGTGTCATTTTATACGGATGTGTCGTTTCTCTGGCTTAGGAATATGCCGATTGGCGGCTTGTTCTGCTTTGTACAACGATCTTGACCCGAGTCTTCTGACTCAAGGATCGTTGTGTTGGTGAGTCTAGTTGACTGTCCTGAGTCAGGTGGCAGTCTGGTATGCTACCTCGTGTCCTGTGCTTCATAGTACGTATGACAGTGCTTCCTCTTCTGTCTGTACTACAACACTTCTGTTTCAGAGTTCTGTGTCTAGTGAGTCTCCACTAGTCGTAGCCTGGCGACGCGTTACATCGTGTCGACCCACCTGGAAGTGGTGGGGTGGTAGTTCTCGAGATACGATTTTTAGGCTGGTTTCCGTGGGCTCCCTTGCCTTGCAGTAGCGTCCTACTGGGGGAGACAACTAGCTAGAGGCCTAGCTCAAGGCATTGAGCTTGTGTGTGCACACGTGGTTGTAGACACGCTATTCCTGACGTTCCCCGAGAAAATCTCATATTACTATGCGACGCCCCGCAGTGGCTTTCGCATTTTGAATCGCTTGAGTGCTTCCTCTTCTTGAGTCTTCTTCCGCCTTTTCGGCATCCGAAAATTATCTCGTTGCAGAAATCAGATGGCATTCGGATGGCATCGACACCAATCGGACGCATCGGAAGTTTCCAGAACCAGGAGAATGTCTGGCGGACGGCTACCGACGCATTTTCAGGGGATCCGGGGGGGTCTTCATGGAGGCGTCCAGACCCCTGGACGCCTCCACTATTTTCAAAATTACAAAATACAAAAATATATAAAAACAAATCATAAAATGATGGAGGCGTCCATTTGCCTGGACGCCTC
This sequence comes from Amorphophallus konjac, assembly GCA_022559845.1. Lineage (NCBI taxonomy): Eukaryota > Viridiplantae > Streptophyta > Magnoliopsida > Alismatales > Araceae > Amorphophallus > Amorphophallus konjac. The sequence goes on along the minus strand of CM040121.1, from coordinate 587,237,230 downwards.
CATCAATGCCAGAATAATGAAAAAAAATAATATTAATGATGGTGTAAAAACAAAACAAAAAAATAATAATTTCATGGAGGCGTCTAGGCCCATGGACGCCTCCATCATCTTTCCCACGGGCGCCCCCCGTCCACCGGTTGGTGTGTCGTCAGAAAAATCTAAAAGTTTGAGGCGTCCAGAAGCCAGGACGCCTTCAAACTCCAACATCCGGACAAACCGACCCGCCGCTCGATTTGACATTGTGCAAAAATCCAAGAATGTGAAGACGTCTTGCCAACCAGACGCGCCCACTCGTGAGTCACGGACGCCCATCAAAACCATATGTGGTGCCAAACCGTGTGCGGCTTTCGGCGGGGGTTCGGTGGGCTTTTATGGAGGCGTCCACTTGCCTGGACGCCTCCTTGAAAATATTCAAAATAAAAAAAATAAAAATAACATAAAATATTATTTTTGCTCTGATGAAGGCGTCCAGGGTCCTGGACGCCTCCATCGTCCGGGACTCTATAAATAGCTGACCCCCCTCAGTCCGAAGGGAGAGCTTCTAAGAGATCCGATAGGTTGCCGGAGCCCAGAGGCTGCCGGAGTCATTTCTAACCCGTGGGGTCTTTTGTAGGTGGAGGTTCTGCCGGCTTCTCGGGTGCCCACGCTCGCGAGAGGAAGGTCGTCTTCATCCACCGCGCTTCCACGTCGTCCCTACGCTGTCGGAGCTCCGCCAGATTTCGCCATCGGCACATCCAATAAGCCAATCATTTCCTTTTCTTCGTAGTTCTTTTGCATTCATCATCTCGCATCCTCTATCCCCCTTCATAAGGGCGCCTCTTCTTGTATACTTCTTGCATCCATCATCGCATTTTCCTCCTACTCGAGTCCGAGAGGGGTTTAAAACCACACCAACCAGGTGTGTGTCCTACCGCGATTTCATTATTTTCATCACAAGGGATTGATACTACACTGCCATTTTTTAATTCTGTTTATCTATTGTCTATTATTTTACAAGGGCAACTGAAGAAAGCCCTCTCCGTCGGCCGGCCGAAAGGGGAGGAAGAAGCAACCCGCCACTTCCTGCTAGTGAGGTAGGCGCGATCATTTCCTTATTTTGGGGTCTTTAGCCCCTGGCAATCACATCATATTCTCGAGGCCGCGGCGAGTCACTTCCCCAATGGCCGTTTAAATTCTTGTTCTCATATTTTCTTTATATTCTGCTATATTCTTATCTGCTCATATTCTCGAGGCCGCGGCGAGTCACTTCCTAATGGCCGTTTAAATTCCCGTTCTTATATTCTCTTTATATTCTGTTATATTTGTATCTGCTCATATTCTTGAGGCCGCGGCGAGTAATTTCCCCAATAGCCGTTTAAATTCCCGTTCTTTATATTCTCCTTATATTCTGTTATATTCTTATCTGCTCATATTCTCGAGGCCGCGGCGAGTCACTTTCCCAATGGCCGTTTAAACTCCCGTTCTTTATATTCTCTTTATATCCTGTTATATTCTTATCTGCTCACATTCTCGAGGCCACGGCGAGTCATTTCCCGCAATGGCTGTTTGAATTCTATCCTTTCTCTTGTATATCTTGAATTGCTGCTATATCTGCTATACTCTCGAGGCCGCGGCGAGTCACTTCCCGCAATGGTCATTTCAATTCTTGCTATTTGATTTCTGCACCATTCCCGTCCCCCCGAGGCCGTGGCGAGTCACTTCCCGCTATGGCCGTTTAACCCCCATATCTTGCTATATTACATTTGTCGCGCTCGCCCCGCCGGAGCAATCTCCCGTGGTGGCCCCTTCTCTTTTCTCTTATTTCTGTGTTGCAGCAAACAAAACGAGCCCGAGCGCTCCGCGTTTTCGTTTCTCAAACCGCGTGACGTCGCTCACAGATTGGCGATCACGGTGGGACTTCAGTTGCTTTCTTTCAGTTACCCTTGCAATTTCTTGTGGTTTACTTTACTATCTCTTGTGTGTTGTTATATCTTGGTTGCTTTCTTGTTCTTTCGTGCCCCTTATCTCAGTCAGCATTCCATTGCATACATCCATCCCTCTTTTCTATTCTTTTTTATTTTTTTATAAGGATCACCCTCTCTCGGTGAAGGAAGGACTCTCCGTTCGGAATTCCTCTCGACGGACTAGAATCTCCTCCACTGGGACCTCCGTAAGTCCCCGACATCGAAGAATCTTCTCTTCGTTCACTGGGCTGGTTGTACCATTGAAGTTCCCCAGAGTTAGTCGACCCATTCGTGGTGAGACGAGAGCCCCTAGCTGACACGGTGGTGAAACAAAAACGAACTAGAGTCCCTATTTTGTGTGAACTTCGGATCTGGTTAAACACACAAAAAAATCATCAAAATCAAAACATAAAAAAAGGCGTAAAGGCATCCACTTGTTTGATAATCTCTGCTATTTGCTTGCTAGTGTATATTTTTGCGTTCCATAAAAACTGTGAGCATGGCTCACGAGTCTTTTGAGGAAAACCACCCTGGCCGTGGTGAGTCAGTCGAGCCGCGAGTCCATGCTATGGACGCGGGTCCTTCTTATGAGCCCTCGCATGAGGTGCAGGTTATTGCAGGGGACACGTCCCCACCACAGAACATCTCCGCTTTGCTGGGCGTCCTCGCCAACACGGAGCTTACCTCTGAACAGCTCCGGGCCCTGCAGGCTATCCTGAAGGGGAAATCTGTTTCCCCCACTCCCCAGGAATCAACTCCAGCCATCGCACCTCTCCAAGAGTCGGTGCAGGCCATCCCATCTCCTTCACTGGTGCAAGCTATCCAATCTCCCTCGCTTCAAGGGCAGGCGAGCCAACAACCTCCCTCGTTCCAGTTCCCTTCGCAATCTCAAACCCCCGTTATTCCCCACATACCGCTTCAGCCGGGGCCAATTGTCGGCGGTCCGGCAGCTCCCTCTCATTCGGGGTTTCCCCCTCAAGTCTCCGGGAGACATTTTCCTCCCCAGTGGCAAGTGCCACCTTCACCTCCCGAGGAGCTCGCCCAGTCGCTCCTCAATAGGTTCAATAGGATGGACGAACAGTTTCTGAATTTGAAAAGAATGGTGGACGTGAAAGCCACCCCGGAGGTTGCTTTGCCAATACTTCCGGTCATCCATCTTCCCCCTCCGAAATGCCCACGTACCGCAGGTACAATGGCACTGGCAACCCCTTCATTCACCTCAAGGATTTCATGTATGAGTCCTCCTACTGGCAAAATGACCAGAGGTCCCTGGCATACCTCTTTCGGAGATCATTGGATGGTCCTGCGCTAGAGTGGTTCTATTCTTTGGAGCCCCGCGAGGCCGAGAATTTTGAAATAGTCCAGAGAATGTTCTTGCAAAAGTATCGGGATATGGTCGGTCCCTCTCTCTCCATTACCGACCTAGTGGCCGAAAAGATGAAGTCCAACGAGGATTTTGTCCGCTATGCTGATAGATGGAGGTCTCTGGCGGAAAGGATAAGGGATACCCTCTCCGAGCCCGAACAAGTGAAGATGATTGTGTCCAATGCAACCCCACAGTTCAGACACGTCCTGGCCATGAATAAGCTTACCACAATGGAGGAACTCTATGAAAGGGCCCGGTATATCCAGACCCAGTTAAAAGACTCCCTCATTATGAACATGTTTGAGCCGCCGAAGCCCAAGGTGGTCAGAAAGACGGGCGCTGGTGTCCCAGGCGGAGCAACAGAAGGGGTCGTGACAAATGAGCAAGTGGGTGCGGTCAACAACGCCAACTATGCAGCCAACCCAAGGCTTCCACAAATGCCCCGACTTCTTGATGCGGGATGAGACCACGGACACGACAAGCTCGCGTTCGTCCCTTAACGAGGGAAGCGTCGGACGTGCGCGGTTGAGAAACCGGCAGTGAGCTAGGGTGGTCGGCTCTCACTTGTGCCCGGATCGGGTCACGGGACGGTAACGCTCTCTCTCGCAGCAGCGGTGATATAAATATAAAGCGAGCTAATTGTCCCTACACATGCTCTCTAGCAGCGGCATAAATAAATATATATGAAGTAAGCAAATTGCCAAGTAAGAGAGCGAATGCGATACCTCCACACGCTCAGCGTGGGGAAGACGGACCCGGCCGAAACTCGTACTCCCGGGATAAATATTACACAATGATGACAGCAATGAAATATCGCCCACTCCACGCAGGGAGGTAAAGGGCTACACAAACGGGCCCGGGAGGACCGAATTCGGGTTGACGGGCGGCTTCTCGCGTCTCTTCGGTAGCACCCGAACATGTGATGGTGGGGCCCACGTGCTATCCGGAGCGACCGTGCGGGACCCGGTATCACCACTGTGGTGGGGACACTTGTGGAAGTGTTCCCTGGGCTGGCGGCACGCTGGTTCGCCGGCCGGAGGCCGGGCGGCTCCGATCGGCACCGGTCGGAATAACCGGCCACGGATCTGCAGGTTCTATTTTCTGGCGCGCGCTCCGGCGAGAATGGACGCTGCGATCAGCCCCGACGTCGGAATACGACGAAACTGAGCGCCGTTGGAAAGATGCTTCGAAGGGCTTCAACCTAATGGGATTATAGAAAAATAATCAAGCCTGTACTTCTGATTGGCAAATTTTTAAGGTTGCTATTGTACAGTGTCTGAACTCTCAGACTAGCAGGGAACTTTCCTGAGAGTTGCCTTTGACCGATATGTGAACGTCCGAATCTGAGGTTATGATATTCAGAGAAGTTGTTGGAAATCAAGCTAGGAAATCAAGACTATTTCTGGATCTGGATTTGGGAAAGGATAAGAATTTCTATGATTTTTGCACTAGCAGTGGGTTGGATCTGGAATCTGACTGACAACACTGTAGCTGAGGAAGAACATGAATTTTTAAAAATAGATAGAAGGCTGATCAAAAATTAAGAAAATTCATGGATGTAGGGGATTATGGACAGAACTCCCAGTGAAATTGGGAGAGTTTGGAAAAATCAAAAAGATGGTCGGAGATGGGAAACTCAGAGCTGTTATCACTGTAGACAGGGACAAAACAGATCTGGGAATGACAAATGAACGAAAATGGAAAATTACTAAATGGAGGAGTTTTGGCGTGAAACTTTAGGTGGAGGTGGGGATTCAAGGTAATAACACACCCTCAAAATTTCAAATTGATCTGAGCTCGTGGCTGACAGAAAGAATTCATGGAAGAGGCTGCTATTGGCTGAAGGCAGAATTCCGACGGTGGCTCGGTGGCGGCTCGATGGCGGCACGAACGGCGGCGGCGGCGGCACCGATGAAGATCAGAGGTTGAGAGGGGGGAGATAGAAGATAGATGCACTCTAGAATTGTAAAGGGGCTGAGGGGAGAACTCAAGGAGAGAGGAAGGGGGCGCAAGCTTCAAGAATTTCACCAAATTTTTCTAACATTTCATTAATTTTCACATGAAAATACACCTTATATATGCTTCCAACCAAATCCAACCTCCACCCTTAGATCTTGGGATGTGAGATGGATGGTCTGGATTGCATGCCACCAATCACACAAAAAAAATAATTAATATATAAGGGGGGGGGGCCTATTGACCAAGGGGAGGCAAGGGGGACAATTTGACTTGGTAGGTAGCCTACCATGGAAATTCTTACCCCCTTGTCTACCCATGTGACATATGACTAGTCCAACCTTCTAGATGTCCACCTAGGATGGTTGACTAGCCCCACAAGGTGACATGGACCAATGGGAGAGGGCTGAGGGCCCCCTTCATGGTCCTACTGACAAATTACATAGAAACCCACACAATCCGTGGGAATGACGCATTGGCTTATAAAGCCGTACAATTGCGCATATACTTTCCCAAGGATATAACACAAACTAAAAGGACATAAATGCAAAAGTAAATGTACATGCTCGGCGTCGATTCCCATCACTTCCCCTCCAACCCGGTCCTTTCCCTTCTCGTCCTCCACCCCAAAACGATCCACCTCAGAACAACATGCCTCAACTACTTCAACCCCAGCAACAACCTCGACCTCAGCAACAACAACCACCACTTCAGTACAACCAAGTTCCACCCCCAGGAAATTATGGTCCCCCACAGCAACAAAGGAGGCCGATTGGTCCCGAGAGAGCCTATTACCCACCATTGCCAGAAACTCTGGCGGATATTTTCAACGCCCTCATGGCCTCAAACACACTCATCCTACCCAGGGAACGGCCCGTGTGGCCCCTGAATGTTGATACCTCTAGATACCGCATCTATCACAGGCAGCCAGGACACATAATGGACAACTGCTTTCAGTTTAAAGATTACATCCACGATACGAATGATGAAGGCGGGATTGACTGGGATGAAATGAGGCGATACGTCGCCACTCTCAAGGCTAGGAGACCTCCTCCTAGGCCACAGTTCCAGCAACAACAGCAGCAGTTACAACAGCAGCCACAGCAACAACCACAGCAACAACAACAGCCTTAGCAGGCCCAACCACAACAGCCCAACATGGGCATAATCCAGAATCCATTACCGGAGCACCAATAGCCCAATCACCAGGTCAACCCCATCTCCTCCTTCCCGGAAGTCGGGAGAGAGTAGGTGTGGCACCCATAAAGTACCTCTATTATTTCTACTGCCAACCCTATCATCATGCAACCCCCTCGCCTTGCCCGGGTAGCACCTCTCTCTCATCAACCCGCGTTAGTACCACCTTCACCATTTCCACTGCCATAACGCCCTCTCATTCGCACCCCAATGACCTATCAGCCAACACCCTTCATCACACCCTCACACCCTCGCATCTTCTCTCACTCCCCCACTTTATCATCCACCTCTACTGCATTTGCCCCTATGCCTTCTAAGCCCCTTATCACCAGTCCACCGTACGTAACCCCGCCTGTCTCAACCATACCACCGCCAATGCCTTCAAAACCACTCATCACCCACCATCCATCTCAAAACTATTACCCACTTCAAACCCTACCCACTTTCGCTTTGCCTCCACCTCCACCTTCCAGACCCCTTATCCTTCATAACCCGTGCGATATCCCCTCTACCTACACCATGCCTCCACCTAACAAACCCCTCATCAGAATCCCTGTTTCATCAACCATCCCTCCACCACTACCCCTCAAATCTCTGTTAAAACCCACTACTACCCCTATAGAGGTACAAAAGCCGCAGGCAATGGTGCTCCGGAGTGGAAGGATTTTCACAGGGTTTTCCCCCAGAACAGTCAGAATCCCGAGCAGTCTCAGCCAGAGAGGGACGATGGAGAACAACCGGAAAGATCTATCCCTGGCACACAGTATGATCTGTTGAAACACTTAGACAAGACGCCTGCTCGGATCTCCATCCTGGAGCTGCTTCAGAGATCCACATCCCATCAGGCAGCCTTAATGGAGTATCTTCAAAAGGTCATGGTGAATGAGACCTCCCTGTAGAAAAGATTTCTGCCGTCCTGACCCCAACGGACACGCAATCGGCTATCATGTTCCACAATTACGAGCTTGCTCCCAAGGAAGCTCGGAAATATGCATTGTGTGTTTCAATAAAAATTAATGGGGTATCCATAAACCCATGCCTTGTAGACACGGGTGCGTCCATAAATGTGATCTCCATGAGCACCCTTCAGTTGTGTGGGGTCGAACAGGAACAGATAAGACCTTCTTCAATCACAGTCACGGCTTATGACAATAGCAAAAGGCCGCCGCAAGGGATGATTATTATGAGGGCAGAGCTAAGTCCTATGTCAGTCCCCACGGAATTCCATGTCCTCGACATGGACCCCACATTCAAGGCCATACTGGGTCGCCCTTACATTGAAGCCATAGATGCTGTGCCTTCCACCAACCATCAGTGCTTGAAGTTTCCTTACAATGGAAGAATTATTAAAGTGATCAGCACACCTGTCCTTCACACGGTGGATGCTATCAACACCTCTCTGCCCTCTGTTTGGCCGTCTCATCGGCCCATATTGTCATTGCTGGACGTGTGTGATTCATCTCACATTCCGCTAGCATCAAAGAAGCCGATCAAGGCAACAACGCCATATCTCCCTTTTCACTCCAAAGGTTGGGAGATTATGAGGAACATCGGCTATCAACATGGCAAAGGTCTGGGCGCACAGCTGCAAGGTAGGTTGAAACCACCAAAGGAGATTAGGCCGAACCGCAGGTTTGGCCTAGGCTTCAAAGGACCATTCAAGGCGGATTGGAAGCCCCTCACATGGACCCTATCAAACCACTTCAACAAAGGGCCCGTTGTTCAGATGGGAGATTACCCGCAAGAAGCACATAGGGGACCACATGCTGTATATTCGGCTGAAAAATATCCGAGGGTCACAAAAAGAGGCAAGATCAAAGATCCAGAATGCGAATGGGACAAGTGATTTGATATACATGATATTTTCATTGCACTGGAAAGGATGTTCTCGCCTCCACAGCTTGAAGGACCGCCATTGATCTCTGGAATGCCAGAGAATATCACCACAGTTGCCAAGGTTCCAAACTATCCTCATCCTCGCCAGAAGGACCCTGTCACCAGCGGATCTTCATCCGCCATCACCATCACCACCGATGACTCATTAGCCGTCATCTTCTCCATTCACTCGTCACAGCCTTTGTTGCTGTCATCTTCCTGGGCCAGACGGTTGTATGATGATCCTCCCAGATCCTCCTCTCTACTTACATACCTGCGTGTGTTTCTCAACCCGCGCCAGGTCTTCAATCATGATCTGCTCTACGAGCCTCCCAATCCACTAGCCATAACCACTTTTCTCTCTCCTCCGATCTCTTTTCACTGTTTTGTCATCAAAAATAAAAATGAAACAAAAACGTCAATTTCCAAACTCCTCAACAACACATCTTCGTTGAGGAAACCTCCTACATCTCCCACGGGTGCGTCCCGCCCTGCGGACCACCCGTCCAAGGTCCGATGAACGACCTTTTCTACCCCTCCTCTGAGGGGTCTTTCCCTGTACATTCTTCACCATCCTCTTCATCTTGTTCTTCTTCTGTAAATAATGTCAGTCAATCTAGGAATAATAAGTCAAAGGTAGTACCTAGTGTGGACGGACGTCACGGGGTTTAGGAGAGGGGAGGGAAACACGTTACGCTAGGATGAGAGAGAGTGCGTAAAAGGTCCCGGAGAGGGTTGTCTCTACCGGGTTTAAAGGCACAAAATGTACGAAACGAGAAAACCCACGGAATGGAAATGTACAATGAAATGAATTGACATAAGGAAATTACAGAATAGAAACCACCGCAAGGAATTACTTCCGTTACGGGGTTTTGACAAGAATTTAAGGAATTAAAATTACAGAATGAAAAGGCTTCGCGAGGAATTACTTCCGTCACGTGCACCTTCGCGAGGAATTACTTCCGTCGCTGGGTTTAGACAGAAATTAAAGAAATAAAATGACAAAATGAAAAGGCTTCGCGAGGAATTACTTCCGTCACGGGAACCTTCGCGAGGAATTACTTCCGTCGCAGGAACCTCCGCGAGGAATTACTTCCGTCACGGGGTTTTGACAGGAATTGAAGGAATTAAAATTACAGAATGAAAAGGCTTCGCGAGGAATTACTTCCGTCACGTGCACCTTCGCGAGGAATTACTTCCGTCGCAGGGTTTAGACAGGAATTGAAGGAATTAAAATTACATAATGAAAAGGCTTCGCGAGGAATTACTTCCTTCGCAGGGACCTCCACGAGGAATTACTTCCGTCCACGGGGGTTTAAACAAAAGGAAAAAGTGACAGAAAAAAAGGGGGAGGGGGATGTGATCGGCAGGGGCTGAGAACCCCACGGGAAAGCTGTGATCGCGTTCGCCGCCAAAGCGGGAGCAGTGCGGGTCCTCTCTTCCTCTTCTTTCGGCCGGCCGACGAAGAGGGCTTCCTTCGGTTACCCTGATTTTGTTATTCTTTCCTTTTTTTGTTTTAGCTTTTGTTATTATTTTAACTGGTTACCTCTACACAAAGAACAAACAGAGAAAAATAACTAAATGAGAATGACGGCGATGTAGTACCAATCCTTTAGAAAATGATACTAAGAATAACATAAACAAATACGGACCTGGTTGGTGGTGTTTAAAACCCCTTTAGAACTAGAGGATGGTAAATGATATGATGGAATGCACAAACGTGAAGACGCTCACAAACCAGGCCCTCTCGGAGAGAGAGGCGTGGCATAGATGCTAAATGATGCATGTAACGTAATTAAGTGACTGATTAAAAATAAAAAAGGGAGAAAAGCTTATTGGGGGAGGCCGATGACGGGCTTTAGACGAGCTTCTCTGAAGTGAGGATGGCACGAGCGTACGCTGAGATGTAACAGGTTCTCGTATACTCCGACGTCCGGAAACTCGGCAGGACCTTCCGGGTATCGATACCGCCCTGAAAAGGAGAAAGGGAGAGAGAGAGAGAGAGAGAGAGAGAGGGAGAGAGCTTTTTCTTTCTTTTTTTTTTGTTTTCAAGATTTTTATACTTTGGTTTTAAAGGGAAGATAATACAAGAATGAGAAAATAATAAAAAAAGAGAATAATAAGGAAAAGATATATATATATATATATATATATATATATATATATAAAGGGGGGGGAGAGGAAGATAATTGAGAAAGAGAAGATAAATGAATAAATAAAAAAAAGGAAATAGTTGAAAGAGGGATCGAGAGAGGGAGGGGGAAGAGAGAGATCTGGAGAGTGTGGGAGAGAGAGAGAAGAAAGTGAGACGGAGGGGGGGGGAAAGAAGACAGAAAAAAAAAGAAAAGAAAGGGGGAGAGAGATCGAGAGAAAGAGGGAGAGGGGAGAGAGAAGAAGAGAGAGGGAATAAAGGGAGAGAAAGAGGGAGAGAGAGGGGGGATTAAAAAATAAAAAATAAAAGAAGGAGAGGGAGAGAGAGATCGAGAGGGAGAGGGAGAGAGACGGTGAGAGGGGGGGAGTGAGAAGCGGAGAGAGGGAGAGAGAGAGACGGTGGGAGGGGATTAAAAAAAGGGAAAAAAGAAGTGAGAGAGAGGGAGATCGACAGAGAGAGAGAGAGAGAGAGAGAGAGATGAAACGGAGAGAGGGAGAGAGACGCAGAGGGGGAGAGAGAGAGAGAGAGAGAGAGAGAGAGAGAGAGAGAGAGAGAGAGAGAGGTTGCGAGAGGGGGAGAGAAAGAGAGAGAGCGGGTGAGGGAGGAGAGAGAAATGGGGAGAGAGAAGAGGGACGGAGCAGAGATGAGAGAGACAGAGAGAGAATGGAGATGGAGGGAGAGAGCAGAAAGAGAGAGAGGATGCGAGAGAGAGGGGCGGCAGAGAGAGGGGAGAGGACGGTGGCGTCGTGGGGAGACGACGACGGCAGCGGCGGCGGCGACAGGCGGTGCGACGGGCGACGGGTGTCCGGGCGTGAGCGGCGGCTTGCATGCACTGGTGTGATGGCCGGGGTAGCGTCGTGGAGGGCAGCAGTGGCGTGGGGACGTGGGCCGTCGACGGGGGGGCGTGGACGACGATCACGGCGACGGTGGCGGTGTGCAGGGGGGGCTGCGGCGAGCTACAGGCGGTGGCCTGGAGAGCGACGGCAGCAGCGGCGAGGGGAGGTCGACGGAGGCGTGGACGTCCGTGGGAGGCCGCTGCGGTCTACAGGGGTGCGACGGCGGTGAGTGCAGCTGCGACAGAGGGGGGGTGCAGAGGCGTGAGGAGAATAAGGCGGAGGGGGGGTGCGCAATGAAGAGAGAGAGGTGGTGAGGGAGGAAAAGAGAAAAGGGAGAGAGAGGGAGAGAGGCTACGGGAGGTAGGTTTTTACGTGGGAGAGAGGGAGGGCAGAGGGAGTGGGATGGGAAGGTTTTGGTGGTGACGGTGGGTGCAACTGGGGGAGTGAAAGTGGAGCACAGGGGATTGCTAGAAGGTGGCTTAGCAGTGAGGGAAGGTGAAGTACAGTGAGGGGGAGAGTATATGGGTGTGTGAGAGGGAGGTTTGTTGGACAAAGTGGACGACGGCAACGGCGGTATGGAGGTGGAGGTCTGCCGTGGGAGACGGTTGCGGTGTGAGGCTCGGAAGTGGTTGTCATGGTCGAGCGTGGTCGAGTGTGGTGGGTGAAGGGAGAGAGGTGGCAGCGGTGGTTTTTTGGTGGTGAGCGAGGTGGGTGGCCGCAGAGGAGAGAAAGAGAAGGGGAACCGGGAGGTGGGGTGGCTGTCGTGGGAGAAAGAGAAGGGAGGTGGAGGTTACTCCCCGGCTGGGGAGGTTGGGAGGAAAAGAGAAAATGGGAGAGGGGGGCTTCGGTCGTGGGAGGGTGAGAGAGAGGAGAAAAAAAAGTAAAAGAGAGGGAGAGAGAGAATACGTGAAAAGGGAGTTCACGTGATTAGTCAGAGGGTGGGTTTAGGAGCTTTTGTGTGCATATTTTTGAGTGGGGACAAGATCCGAGAAGAATGGGGAGTGAGTTAAGATGAGAAGCTAAGATTAGTATATATAACGTATATATGTAGAAGGTGGGCCAAGCCCTATTAATGTATTCTTTTTTTCTATTTTTATTTTTATCTCTCTCTCTCTCTCTTTTTCATATTTTATATACACATATATATAAGTCCATCAACCCCCTCTTTACTTTATTCTTATTATTATTCTTCTCTTTTTTGTCTTGTTTTTATTTATTATTATATATATATATTTTGTGAGATCAAATGAAATTGCAAGAAAATTGAAAAATCACTCAGGTGATTCAAATGTGCGAGCTGCTTTGGGGCGTCTTAGCGTAATACGGGATCTGCTCAGCATAATGCTAAAATGCCGTGTCTACATTTTATCTCTCTCTCTCTCTCTCTCTTTCACATTTTATATATACATATATATAAGTCCATCAACCCCCTCTTTACTTTATTCTTATTATTATTCTTCTCTTTTTTTGTCTTGTTTTTATTTATTATTATATATATATATTGTGAGATCAAATGAAATTGTAAGAAAATTGAAAAATCACTCAGGTGATTCAAATGTGCGAGCTGCTTTGGGGCGTCTTAGCGTAATACGGGATCTGCTCAGCATAATGCTAAAATGCCGTGTCTACAGCTGTCCCGCCTTGGCGTCTGCTTTGCAGGGGAATGACACGGAGTGGAATGGAATAGAAGTGTAATGAAATGGAGTGGGGAGTGGACTGAAAAGTGGATGCCAAGGCGTGATGAGACACGTTTTTGACACTACGTGATTGGAATCTTTCCTGAGTTTCAACAAAACCACCTTGAAGAAGGTCCTCCGAAATCAACGATTGTTTGGCTGGAAATAACAAAAGACTAACAGAAAGAAGGACCAACTTCTCGGCGTGGAAGTACCTGGGTCGTAGACCCGCAGGTTTCGCCTTGGGGAGCGGTTACCAGCCAACGTGGAAGTGCTGCAACCAAGGCGGGTCCAACGGAGTAAAAGGGAAAAGAGTAGCTGATAAATCTAAAGAAAGGTCTCTTTCGGCCAACCAGTCCAAGATGGTTTCACAGAAACTCAATACTCGATTCAGAATGGAATATCCCTATTAATCAAGAATTCAAGCACAGCGGCCCTCACAATCGAGTTAAATGAATGATCTTCCACAGTGATATCAAAGTCCTACATGAATGCATGCTGGGTTTAAAGGAAAAATTAAAACAAACTAAAAGTAGAAAATAGCCAAGGATAATATTGTTAAGTTGCTTAGGACGGGTCAGGATACTGATTCGATGAGCCGATACTGAGCTAGGGCCCGTTTATCCACACACCGATTCACCGAACGGAACCATCGTTCCCGAGCTACCACAACCTAACGGCCTATCCGTACGTCTTGAACTCCTCTGAAGTTATCACTATTTTTGTTGGAGGGGAACTCAAACTCCATATTCATCCAAGGCATAAGGTCCTTGACGTGCTCTAATAGCGTAAATATCATATAGTAGGATGCATGACACAGTGGGGTCAGTCACCGGGGTGACTGATGGTGGGACATGGTAGGGCAATGGCGCCCTCTTACTCTCTTATTTTCATTTTATTCTTGGAACCTGCACCGAACAGCAAGCAGTGAAGAAGGATTATTTCATAAGAAGTAAAATTACATTCGACTGTACAGGACGTCCACACACCAATATAGGAGCAGGGGAAAACACGACGCAAATCAGACAAGATTCACCCGGTTAAAATTCACCACGGTAACTTGTCATAAATGCTTTACATTCACCTTTTTACCCCCCCCTTTTTTCACTATAAGTATCCCCTTTGATCCTTAGCAAAAGATCATCCCTTGGTGGTTCGGGGAGTTAAGCTCTTTTGAGATGAGGGGAGAGAAATCCTGCCCTTTTGAGATGGAAGGCGGGTCTTCCCATCCTGCCAAGAGGAGCAGGTTCGGCCGCGAATTCAGGAGGTTGACCGACATTGAAGGCCATCTGAGCGAGAGGATTCTCTCGCGGGTGATAAGTTGGCTCTTTCTCCTAGTTTCCTTCATAAGTTCTCCCTCGCTTTTTCATTCTTTTCTTTTCCTTCCTTTCAGCCATATCCTCTTTTTCCGGGCCCGAGAAAATTCTCAAAGCTGCCCTGGCTATCGAAGCTTACGTCTAACATCACTATCAGTATGAGGGCCGTTATTTCAAAATGGCACCTCCAAGGGTTGGTGGTCCATGCCAAGCATTATGACAAGATCTACATGGATTGGACGGCCCTAGGTGCATTGGCAGAGGTTTGGCATCCGGAAACCCACACTTTTATCTTCCCTACTTTTGAGGCAACGGTCCTCCTCGAGGAGGCAGAACTTCTGCTAGGCTTAAGAAGGTCGATGAAGGATGATAGGATAAAGGTTTCGCGAATGCGGAAGAGGGTATCTACCGAGGAAGTTCTTGGAAGCTTTATGCCATCTGGAACCATAAAGGGCGTTCAGACCCAAAAGGGAGTCAACTTGCAAAAGCTCGCAGACTGGACCGTGACTGCCTTAGAAGGGTTGATAGATGATGAACATTTAGAAGGGCTTATGAAAGGGTTCACAATTTGTTTGGCCGGAGCTCTCCTCTTTCCTTGTACTGACAACATCGTAGAGGAAGACCAATTGGGAGCGATTTGTGGACTTTGGGAGGGAAAGAGAGTGGGGCCCACTGTCCTCGCGCATCTTTACAGTGGTCTCACAGCTTCCAGCATGGGTAGGCCTCCTCACGGGTGCATGCTTCTCCTCAACTGCTGGATTGATCTTCACTTCAAATTTGATTGCTGTGAGGAGGCACAAACTACTTCCAGAATCTTCCAACAAAGCCCTCTTTATCACATGGTTGATGTATTGGGCTTTAGGGGCAAGGTGGTCAATCGCATGCCCCGACTGAAGACACGCGGAGACTAGCGTGCTCATGTCAACACCTTGGCGGGGAATATGTTTACTGGCGTACCAGCAAGTTTACTTCCATGTGAGCTTCTCACGCGACCTTCTCCTGATGCTGAACTCCAGCTTATCGGTGTAACCGAATTTGTTCTTTACAATTCACACCGGTGTTGCCTGCAAATCGGCCTTCCTCGACACTCTTTTCCCACGCCATCCAACATTCCTTTGATCAAGGAAAGGGAGCTAGGCACAGAGGGTGATGCGATAGACGTGAAAGCGATCAAAGCAGCGTGGAAGGCAAGCGTTCCACGGAAGGCGATGGTGTCTGTGAGTGAGGATCGAGAGCTATGGAAGGCTTATGTAATGGAGCTCGGGAAACTGAGGCCTGAGGTGCCCAAACCCTGATGTATCTTGTTTTGAAATAAATGCAAAGCCTTAATGCCATTGCACTCTCTTTCAGTTTCTCCCCTCCCCTTTTCTTTGTGACTGGAATGGCGGACGTCGGGTGATGGTCGACCGTTACCGGATAGGAGCTGGGGGACTGAAGCAACTACAGTATGCGGAGTTGCCCTGAGATGTCATGGAGCTGAGGATTTCTCTTCAGGTGGCGAGGAGAGAAGTAAACTGGGAGAGAATGGAAAGAGAAGAGTGGATAAAGCGACATCGGGATCGAGACGAGAGGAGGGCACGAGAGGCCCAAGTGATGAAGCTCCGGAAGAAATAGCGCTCAGACACGTCACTCCTTCAGAGTCACTGCCGATTGGAGGAGAGTTGGAGCTCACGGTGGAGGAGCTCCTGGGGTTGGTGTAGTCTCCATCGCAGAGTAGGGGGCGGCTCAGCCAACGGCCTCGGGTTCAAGAGCTTCGTGGCCGTCGGGGTCGCGAGAGAGGCCAGAGGAGGGCGAGGAGCGCTACCAGAGAGGGTGAGAATGCGCGATACAATGAGACAATTGCAACGTCGCAGAGCTCTAGATGACCTCCCAGGGTCCTCCCTCTTAGGAGAGGAGAGAGACGACCAAGAGGGTGGTGCGAGATTTAGCAAGTTGCTCGTACACCCGCTCTCTTCTCACGGTGAACACGACAGTTTATATAGACGTATGAGTGGAATGACATGCTCTCATGTGACGGGTTTGCCCTCCATGCGTTCCTTCTCTTCTACGCCTCCTCTTTTCATGCCGTCCCCATGTGACGTGTTTAACAGAACTCCCCTGAGATAACGGATCCTATATCAGACTCATTGTGCATTTCTTTCGGGAGAATCCATCACAAATTTTAATGATATGCCACTGAATTCAAAGATGCCAACCGCCCTTCTGTCATCTTTCCATGTAGACGAGTCCACTCCCAGATTCAAAGATATCGACTCCCATTGTCCTTTCTCCTGTGGATGAGCCATCTCAAATTTATTTGACTCATGATGAACACAGGGAACCTAGACGCGTAGGGTGTGAATCAACCAGCTACGCCCCCGACCTTGTTCACTTCGAGTGAAAGATGGGTGCTTTGTTACAAGGCCCATTGCAAGAGGAACTGGGATAGATCTGGATCATATCCCTTCAATCCTATAAATACTCCCCCCGCCTGCTTCACCTGAAAGCACGGAGTTGTGGAGACTGGTTAGAAGAGTGAAAAGTCGACACGAGGGAGTACGAGTTTCTCATTCTCTGAGATGGAGGGAGAGTCTAGTTTCAGGGTGGAGGGCGAGTCTTCCCGCTCCTCGAAGAGGAGCAGATCCAGTGGTAGTTCCAGGAGACTCTCCGATGTTGAAAGGCCGCTCAGTGAGGACCCAATCGGAGCTTGTAAATGAGCCAGTTCTTCCCTCTCATTCTTCATGATCCCTTTCTTCCTTTCTCATTCTTTTTCTATTTATATTTCAATGATGCACCCGCTTCTCACTTCTTGTGTAATCCACAGAGTATGACGAGGTCACACATCTCATGGGAATTAGTGGTGGCTGCCTATCGAGGCTTGCCTGACTTCCAGAAAGCCCGGCTGGATGCGATGGGGTTTGGTGCATTCCTCCGGATCGAGCCCATTAAGCTCGACCTCGCCCCCATCCAAGCATTGCGTGAGAGATGGGACCCAGAGAGTCGTGCCTTCTTGATGCTCTGGGGGCACATGGTGCCCAGTCTCGAAGATGTGGCCCGAATCACTGGCCTTAGAGTGGATGGCGAGGCGGTGACCGGGGTCACCTTCCCCGATTATCGTGAAGTGGCTCAGAAGCTTCTTGGTCTGGAATTAAAGGACCAAAAGAACATGTCAGTAGCCAAGGCGTCTAGCATGGAGGCATTGGGGCTCACTGACACTCGTCAACGTGATAACGAGTCCTTGGAGGAATTCATGGAGAGAGCGGAAAGAGGGTCCCGCGCTGTGTATTGCGTGGATGCCAGTAGCTGGGAAAGGTCAAACACGGACTTGAGGATATTCCTCCTCTTCCTGCTGGGAAAGTTGCTGCTGGGTTCCAAAGGAGACGACATCCATTATCGTTTCCTAGAATTTTTGGTGGACCTAGAGAGGGTAGGGTAATATGCCTGGGGAGCTGCTGTGCTGGCGCATCTGTTCGCAAGTCTGTCCCAAGGGACAGATCGAGAGGTGACTGTGAGTGGCTTCATACCGTTTCTCTAGGTAATTATTTATTTATTTGTTAATGCAACTAATCTATTTCATGAAATGCTGATGACATGTGACGACACAGGTATGGAGTTATTACTACATCCCAATGGGGCGAGCTCGACAGTGGCGTGTGGCTGTGGCACCACTAGCTCAGCGGTGGCAACCCATTATGAGCACAACCTCTCTGTCTTACCAGCTGATGGTATTAAGGTGTGAGCTGCAAGAGTTCCCCGTAGAGATGGTAGGACTCCATTTTTTTTGTCTTTTTTTTGTCTCTCTTTTTTTTGGTCCTTTTGAGTGATTAAGGAGATATACGCATGCCAACGCAGGTGATCTAAAGGTCTTACTCGGGCTTGGTCGATGTCGACCAGCCGTGGGTCATCACAGGTTGCCCTCGATTTGGTCGGGACCTTTGGGTCCACTGCCTGAATGAAATAGAGTCACTCCGGCTACGAATGGTCATGAGGACTCTAGGGCTTGCCCAGGAATGGGTAGATATGACCGCACCACCCCGCGTCGGGAGGAAGACACGTGGGCCGGTAACCTGTGTTGACTGGCGGGTGCGCTTCCCCAAACAATATGTGATGGGAATCGACGCCGAGCATGTACATTTTATTTTGCATTTATGTCCTTTAGTTTATTTGTATATCCACGGGAAAGTATATGTGCAATTGTATGGCTTTATAAGCCAATGCGTCATTCCCACGGATTGTTTGGGTTTCTTTGTAATTTATCAGTAGGACCAGCAAGGGGGCCCTCAGCCCTTTCCTATTGGTCCATGTCACCTATGTGGGGCTGGTCAACCATCCTAGGTGGCCATCTAGAAGGGTTGAATGTCAAATGCCACATGGGTAGACAAAGGGAGTAAAAAGTCTAAGGTAGGCTACCTACCATGTCAAGCTTGTCTCCCACTTGGGTTATTTTATTTTTTGTGTGTGTGTTGGTCACATTTAATCTAGGCCATTCATTCCCCATCTCTAGATCCAATGGTTGAGATTGGATTAGATTGGTGGCATATAAATACTTGTATTTTCCATTTGAATATTAATGAAAGTGAAAAAAATTATTGTGCAAGAACCCCTCTCTTGGAGAATTTCGACCTCTCCTCTCTCTCCCCCTGGTTTCTTCATCCCCAACCCCCGTTCTAGAGTGATATCTCCTTTCCCCCACCTCCGGTGATCATCGGTGCCGCCGCCGCCGCCGTTCGTGCCGCCATCACGCCGCCGTGGAGTCGCCTTCGGTGTTCTGTCCATCCTGAATAGAGGCTTCTTGTCCGATTATCTGCTCTCCACCACGTGACGATCTCAAGCTGCAATGTTTATGGTGTGTTCTTCCCTTGTATCTCAAGCTCCACCTAAATTTTCACGCCCAAATTCCATCTTTTAGTATTTTCCCATTTTCGTGCATCTTTCATTCCTAGTTCTGTTTTGTCTCTGTCTACAGTAACAGCAGTCCTATGTTTCCCACCTCCGGCCATCTTTTTGATTTTTCCAAACCCTCCCAATTTTACTGGGAGTTCTTTCCATCACCCCCTACATCCACAAATTTTCTTAATTTTTTATCAGCCTTTCACCTATTTTTAGAAATTCGTGTTCTTTCTCAGCTACAGTGTTGTCAGCCAGATTCTAGATCCGACCCACTGCTAGTGCAAAAGTAATAGAAATTCGTAGCCTTTCTCAAATCCAGATCCAAAAATATCCCTGGTTTCGTAACTTGATTTCCCACAACTTTTATGAATAACACAACCCCATATTCGGACGTCTACCTCACGGTCAAAGGCAATCCACAGGAAAGTTCTCTGCTGACCTGAGATTTCAGGAACTGTACAACAGCAAACTTCAAAATTCGCCAATCAGAAGTACATGCTTGATTATTTTTATGTAATCACCTTGTGTTGAATCCCTTCGAAGCATCTTTCCAACGGCGCCAGTTTCGTCGCATTCCGACGTCGGGGCTGATCGCAGCGTCCGTTCTTGCCGGAGCGCGCGCCGGAAAACAGAACCGGCAGGTCCGTGGCCGGTTATTCCGACCGGTGCCGATCGGAGCCGCCCGGCCTCCGGCCGGCGAACCAGCGTACCGCCAGCCCAGGGAACGTTTCCCTAAGTGTCCCCACTACAGCGGTGTCACCGGGTCCCACTCGACCCCTCCGGACAGCACGTGGGCCCCACTGTCACTAGTTCGGGACAGTGACAGCAGTCCTGTGTTTCCCACCTCCGGCCATCTTTTTGATTTGTCCAAACCCTCCCAATTTTACTGGGAGTTCTTTCCATCACCCCCTACATCCACAAATTTTCTTAATTTTTTATCAGCCTTCTATCTATTTTTAGAAATTCGTGTTCTTCCTCAGCTACAGTGTTGTCAGCCAGATTCCAGATCCGACCCATTGCTAGTGCAAAAGTCATAGAAATTCGTAGCCTTTCTCAAATCCAGATCCAAAAATATCCCTGATTTCATAACTTGATTTCCCACAACTTTTATGAAGAACACAACCCCATATTCGGACGTCTACCTCACGGTCAAAGGAAATCCACAGGAAAGTTCTCTGCTGACCTGAGATTTTAGGAACTGTACAACAGCAAACTTCAAAATTCTCCAATCAGAAGTACAGGCTTGATTATTTTTCTGTAATCACCGTGTGTTGAAGCCCTTCGAAGCATCTTTCCAACGGCGCCAGTTTCGTCGCATTCCGACGTCGGGGCTGATCGCAGCGTCCGTTCTCGCCGGAGCGCGCGCCGGAAAACAGAACCGGCAGGTCCGTGGCCGGTTATTCCGACCGGTGCCGATCGGAGCCGCCCGGCCTCCGGCCGGCGAACCAGCATACCGCCAGCCCAGGGAACGTTTCCCTAAGTGTCCCCACTACAGCAGTGTCACCGGGTCCCACTCGACCCCTCCGGACAGCACGTGGGCCCCACCGTCACTAGTTCGGGTGCTGCCGAAGAGACGCGAGAAGCCGCCCGTCAACCCGAATTCGGTCCTCCCGGGCCCAGTTGTGTAGCCCTTTACCTCCCTGCGTGGAGTGGGCAGCGATTTGTATTGCTGTAATCTCCGTGTATTATTGTTCCGGGAGTACGAGTTTCGGTCGGGTCCATCGTCCCCACGCCGAGCGCGTGGAGGTATCGCATTCGCTCCCTTACTTGGCATTTTGCTTACTTCATATATATTTGTTTATGCCGCTGCTAGAGAGCATGTGTAGGGATATCTAGCTCGCTTTATCTATTCATTACCGCTGCTGCGACAGAGTGCGAGACCGTCCCGTGACCCGATCCGGGCACACGAGAGAGCCGACCACCCTAGCTCACTGCCGGTTTCTCAACCGTGCACGTCCGACGCTTCCCTCGTTAAGGGACAGTCACGAGCTTGTCGTGTCCGTGGCCTCGTCCCGCATCAATATGAAGATTGGCAGCGGGGTGGCATGCTCGTGGAGTCGCACGCCCGGGATAGTGAAGATTATCTACGTCTCTATAGGGCGATGTATGCAGAGCGACTCCATCCTGAGGGACTTGTGGAGGTGTTTCTCCTTTCTCACTTTTGATCATTTTTTTGTCTATTTTTCTTTTATTATTATTATTTTTTTAAATGTAATGCTGACTCCTATGACATGGGTTTAGGATGCCCGTGATACCATGATAGCGAACTTGTGGGCTCGCTTGGCAGACACGGAGGAAGAGTTGGGTGACACCCGTGAGGCTTTACATGTCTCGGTGAGTATGTATGCAAATGCATATTCTTAATTATACCCCTAGGTTTCTGGTGTTTAGCCACTCACTGCCACTTCTCGCTATCATAGCACGCTCGGCTCGACGCAACCCTACCAGCAGTAGGGGCAGAGGGTGCCTCTTCCAGTCTATGGATTCCTTCGTCGAAACTAGATTTGCTCTATGAGCAGCTTGCCCGTGTAACACAGCGTGCCGCGGAGGCAGAGGGAATGCTTTCCGCGCAGGTGAAGGTTCCTCTTATCCGAGCTTCTCCGTTTATGTCTCATCACACCCCTGAAATGACGGATATGGCAGGCCGAAGAGATGCAAGAGATGTTTGCTCGTGCAGCACAAGGGGAGGCCAGGATAGCGGAGTTGGAGGAGGAATTGCAGCGTCGCTCAGATGACAATTTTTCTCGGGACGCCATGGAGCTGAGGATCACCCTCCAGCTGGAAAGGGATGACAGAGAGAGAGAACGTGCTGAGAGAGAAAAGGACAGGGAAAGAGAGAAGGCCAAAAGATCAGCCGAGAAAGAGGAAAAGAGGGCCCTGGAGGCCCAACTATTTGAATTGAGGACCAGTCTCGGCCTCGCCGAGCAATGGCTGAAGGATGGCGAGGAACGCTACCAAAGAGCACGAGAGCGTGGCTTTCGTGTTAGTAGCTTCTTTGCTGCCTCCGCAGATCGACGTCGGGAGTGGAGATAGAAAGAGGACCACAAAGCGGTCGGAGTACCGCTTTTCATGGCTGGATAGCACCTTCTAGAGTTTCTTGCCCAGAAAGCGGTGAGACGAGTAATGTAGAGAAGGAGGGTGGAACCTAATGTAAGCTCTCTTTTGTTGTTTGTTTTTCGGTTGAGAGTGGAATAAAATGTTTTATGCTTGGTTCTCTGTTTCTTTCTGATATCTCGAATCCCTGCACATATCTAAGCAAACAAGTTAGTATTTCTATTCTGACTTGCCCCTTGCTCAATAAGCAAACGAGGTTTTGAACTATCCTTGATAACGAGTCAAGGGGCAAGCCTTTATTAACAAAGGTAATAATAAAGGATAATGATGAATGCGGCACACAAGTACACAGATGCAAATGGAAATTTAAAATGAGATGTTGCATACAAATGCAATCATGCGAAATGTGTGTTTTTTTATTTTTATGTTTTTATGTTTTTATTCATTTTTTTGTTTTATTGTTTGTTTATTATTTATTTTTTTGGTCTTTTACATTTCCATTTTTTTTTGCATATACATTTTTCTCCTTTTTTGGGTTTTTAGATTTGTTGATTTTTTTGTTTGTTTTTGGTTTGTTTAATATTTTTTGTTTTTGCTAATGCATGACTACCACTCGATATAACATCTGACTTGCATGAGAATAAGGTTTTCTTACTAACCTCCTAGGCATCCTAAGTGCACATCTAGGTTGATTTGGGCCTCTAGACTCCTCGAATGATAATCCCGCCGGCTAAGACTTATCCTGATGACAATACCATCATGCCATGCTTAGGCTCCCAGATACTTCCGACCGCAGGGATTCACCCAAAAAGTGTTCGAGATAAATGATTTGTCCGACCCGGGTCTATTTCCTCACAACTCTAGATGATATATAATGAAACACCCTGGAACCCAAACAACCAACCGCGCGACACTGACCCGGAATCAGACGCCGTCGCACCCATAGGTGACGCGCTTGCATTGGTCTAAGCCCGAGGTTAGATAAGAAAGCATTAAGGTGGTAGACAAGGGTCTTGACCGGCCAGAAACACAGAGACTCCTTCGTAGCAATGGCTTTTACTTTTCAAAAATAGATAACCATATGTTCGTATTGAAATGAGGTTACAAGCTTTGGCAAACTTCACCCTTCGAGAACTCCATTGAGCCTTCATCTTCAGGGGAAGAAGGAAGAATATTGGGGGCAAACCTCCTGAGAGGACCGGCAAAACCGTTAACCCGGCGAGCCAGTAGGGGCGCACTTAACTTCCCCTTTCGGACAACTTCAGACCGAATCTCGAGCATTTACATCGCATGACCCCTTTTGTATAGGATTTGACTTTCAGTCAAAGGGGTTTCATTTGTGGGATCAGGCACGGTTACCACCAGGCTTCTCACTTGACTTCGATTTTGTTCTTCTTTTCTGATTTTTTCTTGACAGATTTTTGCGAGGGACATAGTATTTTGACATTATGGAATCCCTCTTGGCTGCCTGCGGGGACACTGTCCTCTTCTCATACTCTGACCCATGCTCGAGGAATTGGGCCCTACTCTCACCCTAGGGGTTGTGTTCGTGTTTCCCGTGCTCAGCGTTTTATGGGCGCCGACTGTCTCATTCGGTAGAAAAGAGAAAGAATAAAGATTTAAGCCTTCTGGAGACCTTCTGGGTGAGGCCTCACCATAAGTGATGCTACCGATCTTTTATAGAACACATGTGTACATGTATGTTACCTTCTTTTGAGGGGGGCATAAGCCGAACTAGCCGGACAGGGATCTCCACAGTTCTGGCAAACCAAGACCCGGAACCTACCAAGTCTTAATAGGCCTATCCCAACATGAAGGTTGAATGCAATGACTTAACTACATGGTAATCTCCAGGCATTGGTATTTTGAATTTTCTATTTTTTTTCTTCTTTTCATTTTTTTCTATTTTTTTCTTTTGTTGTCGTATATATACATATTTTTGTTGTTTTCATTGTTTTCTATTTTATTGTTATTTTTCGTTTCATCATTTTTTTTGACACTATGTACACCTATCTAAGGGTAGTACTTCTTAAGATAAAGCCCATTCCAAGGGTGGGATAACTCGATCCCCTCAGCATTTACTAGCCTGTAGGCGTTGCCAGGATGCACAGCCTGAACTACGTATGGTCCTTCCCAATTGGGTTGGAGTTTAGAACGCGGCCCACCAGATTTTACGAAGATTCTTTTCACTACCATTTCACCGACTTGAAATTTCCTTTCAATGACTTTCTTTTGATAAAAACGTGTGAGTCTGTTCTGATATACACGTGCATGCTCGGCAGCGGTCAGCCGCTTCTCGTCTAAAAGTTCCAATTGGGCAAGAAGTGAGTCCCGACGTTCGTCGAGGGGAAGCTCCTTGTCCAACTGTACCCTGAGAGAGGGGACCAAAATCTCGTACGGAACTACCACCTCCATCCCGTAAGTGAGGGCGAATGGAGTTTGCCCAGTGGGAGTACGAATTGAAGTGCGATAGGCCCATAGAGCTTCAATCAATTTTTCTGGCCAATCCGAGAACTTGTTTGACTCACAGGTCTTTTTGATGATTTTAATCAATGTTTTATTAGTGGCCTATGCTTGGCCATTACCTTGTGGATAATAAGGTGATGAATGATGCAATACAATTTTATACCCTTTGCAGAGGTCCTGAAGGTCCTGAGAAATGAATTGCGGCCCATTGTCGGTGATGATTGTGCTTGGAATGCCAAACCTGGCGATGATGTTCTTCATGATGAATTTGCAGACTGTTGATGCTTCAACCTCCACGTAAGCTTCGGCTTCGGCCCATTTGGTGAAGTACTCCGTTGCAGTAAGGATGAATGATTTTTGTTTAGTGAGGGAGTTAGGATTACCAAGAGGACCAATGACATCGAAAGTCCACATGGAGAAAGGCCATGGGGAGGACACTGGATGAAGTGAAGAAGATGGTGAATGAATTTTATCGGCGTGAAGTTGACACTTGACACACCTGCGGACATAGACGGCACAATCCTCTTCCATGGTGGGCCAGTAAAAGCCTTGCCGAAGGATTTTCTTGGCAAGCATTTGGCTATTCACATGGCCACCACACACACCAGAGTGTGCTTCCTCGACGCATTTCCAGACTTCCTCTTCGTCGAGACATCTTAGAAGAACACCAGTAAGACTTCTCTTGTACAGCACTCCTCCGACCAGCATGTATCTCTGTGCCACCCTCCTTATGGCTTTTCTATCTTCCGATGTGGCTTCTCCAGAGTAGGATTGATCTTTGCAATACTTGGCAATTTCATAAAACCATGGCTTTTCTTCATCAGCCAATTCTTCTTCTAATTTTGCCAACATGATTTCCCTCTTCTCAAGGATTTCTTCCTGTAGGGCCTTTCTTGCTATCCTGTCCTTGATATCTACGTAGGAAGCGTCATCGATTCCAGGGGCGTGACGCTTGTAGGTGGAAATGGAATCAAACCATCTTCCTAGAGGGAACCTTAAAGATGATGCCAACGAGGCGAGGGCATCGGCTAGAATATTCTGATGACGAGGGACATGGACAAAGATAAATTTGGTGAACAGTTTGGCAAAGGCAGCAGTGAGTTCTTGGTATGGCTTGAGCTTGGGATCGCGAGTGCGATATTTGGTGAGCACCTGGCGAAGAATGAGTTGACTATCACCTACGACTCACAATTTGGTGATACGAAAAGAATGAGCGAGTTCCAGGCCAGCTAGAAGAGCTTCATATTTCGCTATATTGTTGGTAACGGGGAATTTGAGCTGGTATGCCAGTGGGAATGTAAGGCCTTCAGGTGACAGGAGGGCAACACCGATTCCCTTCCCTTGGGAATTCAGAGCTCCATCAAAATGTAACGTCCACATGTAATCATCTGATTGGTTGATGGACATTAGTTCCTCATCTGGAAACTCTGATTGGACAGGGTCAAATTTGGGAAGAGGATGGTGAGCGAGATGCTCAGCTATGGCATAACCCTTAATCGCCTTTTGCTGAGTGTAGGTGATGTCAAACTGAGAAAGAAAGCTTTGCCAGCGTGCTAATCTATATGTAAGGATAGATTTTTCCAGAAGGAACTTGATAGGGTTCATTCGGGCAATCAAATGGACTTCATGAGCTAGAAAGTAATGTTTCAACTTCTGCACTACCCAGACAAGGGCGGCACAAGTTTTCTCTATAGCCGTGTACTTCTGCTCACAGGGGTTGAGGAGTTTGGACAAGTAATAGGTCGCCCTTTCCTTGCCCGCTTCATCGGCTTGTGCTAGGACAGCTCCCACGGAGTCATCCAGAACTGAGATGTAAAGGATTAAAGATTTACCTGGCGTGGGTGGAATTAGGACGGGTGGATTGGCCAGATATTCCTTCAATCCTTCAAAAGTTTTTTGGCATTTAGAATTCCAAAGGAATTCTACTCTTGACTTAGTCAACTCATAGAAAGGTTTGCACCTTTGCGAGTGCTGGGACACAAATCGACGAATGAATTGTAACCTTCCGATTAACCCTCGAACTTCTCTCAGGTTTTTCGGAGGTGGCATATCCCTAATTGCTTTAACTTTGTTGGGATCTATTTCAATACCCCTCTTACTCACAATGAAACCAAGCAATTTGCCCGACGAGACACCAAATACGCACTTTTTTGGATTCATTTTCAAATTGAACTCCCTCGATCTTTGCAGCACCTTAGCTAGAACTCTCGAGTGTTCTGCCCTAGTCCTGGATTTCACCAGTAAATCATCTACATACACCTCTAAATACACATGCATCATGTCATGAAATATTGCCATCATAGCCCTTTGATAAGTAGCTCCAGCATTCTTCAAACCAAATGGCATGACCAAATAGCAATAAGTTCCCCAAGGTGTGGTAAATAATGTCTTCTCCTGATCCTCTTCCGCCAAACGGATCTGATTATACGCTGAAAATTCATCCATAAATGAGAGAGTTTCATAGCCTGCTGTGTTATCAACCAGCACATCGATGTGAGGCAAGGGGAAATCATCTTTTGGACACGCGCGGTTAAGGTCCCTAAAATCGATACATATTCTCACATTTCCTTCCTTTTTCATGACTGGGACAATGTTTGCCACCCACTGAGGATATATGACGACTCTAATAAACCTGGCTTTGTGGAGCTTATCGACTTCCTCCTTCATCTTCAAAGCCATCTGGGGGTGGAAACGTCTTAACCTCTGCTTTACCGAGACAGACCCTGGTTTTAGCGTTAGGCGGTGTTCGACCAGGGTGGAATCCAATCCCGGCATATCCTCGTAGCTCCATGCGAACGTGTCCCTATACTCCTTGAGAACCTCAATCAATGCCTCTTCTTCAGACAATGGCAAATTATCACTTATGAGGACGATCCTAGGGTCTTCCTCGGTCCCCAGGTTGATCTCTTTGGTGGGTTCTTCTATAGCAGCTGATGGTTCGTCAAACCTCCTCATTCCGCTAGCATATGAGTCAGCCGCGTCCTCATATTCTTCGTCCCCTTCTCCAATAGGGTACTCTTCATCGGTGAGCTCATAAACTCCATACCCCTCATCAATTGTGCAATCCTCCTCGCATTCTAACTCTGACAGTTGGATGGGATTCTCTAGCAATTGAGGAATGGCTAGAAAGGCTTGACACCTATTGGCTAAATCTAGAAGAAATCGACGAGGAATTTGCCTACCCTTGGATTTTCTTCTAGGCACTACCCTTGACTCATTATTCCTAACTTGACTGACTTGTTCTACGGACGAAGAAGAAGTTGAAGAATGTACAGGAAAAGATCTCTCGGCGGAGGGGTAAAGGAGGTCACTCAGGGGACCTTGAATGAGTGGCCCGTAAGTCGGGGCACACTCGTGAGAGATGTAGGAGGTCTCCTCAAAGGAAATGCACTGTTGAGGAGTTCAAAAATTGACGTTTTTTTTTATTTTCATTTTCAATTACAAAATAATTGAAAGAATTTAGAGAATGAGAGGAGGGAACTATAGCTAAGGGGTTGTAAGGCTCGTTGAGCAGATCATGGTTAAAAATCTGGCGCGGGCTGAGAAACCTGCGCAAGAATGTGAATAGAGAAGGGGACCTAGGAATATCATCAGATAAACGTCTAGCCCAAGAAAGAGTCAGCAGCAACGGCTGAGGAGAATGATTAGATAGAATGACGGAAAGCGATCCGTCAGTGGCAACGTCTTCTTGGCGAGGAAAACTTGGAATTTCGGCAATGTCAACAACCCCTTTTGGCACCTCGGAGATCAAAAGCGGCTCCTCCAAGTCCGGAGGTGAGAACATCTGTTGTAATGCAATGGAAATATCATGTATATCAAACCACTTGTTCCACTCGCAGTCCGGGTCATCGTGCTTCCCCTTCTTTGTAGCCCTCGAGCAACTTTCGGCTAAGTAGGCAATCCGAACTTCCCCATGTGATTCTTGCGGCTGATCCCCCAACTGTATAACCGGCCCTTTTATGAAATGAGAGTACAAGGTCCATGTAAGAGGTTCTCCATCTTCCTCAATCGGGCCTTCAAAACCTAAGCCAGCTCTGAGGATTACCCTAGCCTTCCCTACCGGTCTCAGTCTTCCTTGTAATTGTGCTCCTAGACCTTTGCCTTGCTGGTAACCTAAGTTGTTCATGATCTCCCATCCCTTGGAATGGGAAGGGGAACGTGGCATCGGCCCGGGAAGTGGCTTTCTTTGTGTTGGTGAAGGGCATCTAGGGTCACACACATCTAGCAGGGAAAGGATAGGCCTATGGGTCGGCCAGACAGAGGGCAATGAAGTGTTAATAGCATCCACCGTAGGGAGCAGGGGCATGCTAAACACCTTGATGATCCGTCCCTTGTACAGGAATTTTAAGCATTGGTGGTTGGTGGAAGGGACGGCATTCAGCGTCTCTATGTAAGGACGACCCAATATGCCCTTGAACGTGGGGTCCATGTCGAGGATGTGAAACTCCGTAAGAACAGCAACAGGACCCACTTCTACATTAAGGATAATCCTCCCCTGTGGAGGCCTCTTGCTATTATCGTATGCGGTGACTGTGATAGCTGATGGCCTTATCTGTTCTAAATCAACCCCACATAGCAAGAGAGTGTTCATGGAGATCACATTGATTGAGGCACCCGTGTCCACTAGGCACGGGTTTACGGGCACCCCGTTGATCTTTACTGCAATGCACAAAGCATATTTCCGAGCTTCCTGGGGGGCAAGCTCGTGGTCATGGAATGTGATGGCCGGTTGCGTGCTTGTCGGTGTCAGCACCGACGATATCTTCTCTACCGGGAGATCCTCGTTCACCATGACCATTTGGAGATACTTCATTAGTGCCTCTTGATGGGACGTGGACCTCTTAATCAATTCCAAGATGGAGATTCGGGCAGGCGTCTTGTCCAGATGTTTTAGATGATCATATTGTGTCCCGAGGATGGATTCCTCTAACTGCTCTTCAGTTCCTTTCTCTTGTTGGGACTGTTCTGGACTCTGACCGCTCTGGGGAAAAACTTGGTGGAAGATCCTTCCACTTCGGAGCACCATGGCTTGTTGCTTTGGTTGCACCTCGACGGGGTTAGGTATGGGTTTTATCAGAGGTTTAAGTGGGGGAGGGATGGTTGGTGGAGCGGAGGTGACGACGGGTGTAGGGATCCTGATGAGGGGTTTGTTTGGGAGAGATGGAGGCGTAGTGGACGGCACCTGGGATGGATGGTGGATGATGAGATGTTTCGAGGGTAGGGGTGAAGGAGTGGCGGAGGTGGATGGGGCCTCGGATGGGCGAGGCAAAATTAGGGGCTTTGAGGGTGTAGGTAGAGGTGTGGTGGAGGGCTGGACCGGGAGGGAACTGGCGACGGGGGAGCGGATAAGAGGGCGTGATGACTGTGGGATAAAAGTGTAAGGTTTCGCACAGCACCTACGGGCGACGCAGCGGATAACAAAAATTTCATTTGCCCGATCCCGGTGTTATGGAAAGCTTAATATGTGCTCTAATCGGTGTTTCTAAGACCCTAATTACGGGTTGCATGTTTCACCTTGCGCGGAACGACGCTGTCCGCTAAGTCCGATGCAGAGAAACTGAGCCGCACAGCTGTACGGCCTCTAGAGCAGATCCACACGGAGCCTTGCGCAGTGACGGTACCTCCCCGGCGTAACTTTCCCCGACTCTATCACCTTCTGGAGAGAGAGAGAGCAAAGGGGAGAAAGGGGGGAGGCTAATCCTCCTCTTAAGCTTATGTGCTTGCTTAAGCTTAAGAGGTTGGAAGAAGTGAAGGCTCGAAAGAGCATCACGTAGGTGGCTATATATAGAGTTTAGGTTTATTAGAAAAGGGTTCTAAAAGATCGAAACTGTATATATGTCCTATCCACTATTATACATATGTATTAAGCTCCATTTACACTCCTTTCCAAAAGGAATTAAAAGGAATTAATACATACACTTGTATAATAATAATCCGTCACCCAAGAATCCATTGTGTGTGATCCTCTAGGCCCACAGTCACTCTAGTTTAAGGTCCATTAACTTCTAATTCTCAATTAGAAGTAAATTAAACGTATTCTTCGCTTCTACTAGAGCCGAACAATAGTTTAATTTATTCCGAACCTTTGATCACGTTGGGTCAAGCAAATCCGCGTGATCCTAGAGGACCCCGGGTTTAAACCAGCCTGTCTGGTACCTGTAAATCCACAGTTACCGCATCGATATAATCCCTCGCTCATTCTATGAGTCTGGTACGATCGAGGGTACGGTTTCTGTCAAACCCCATGATCGTGCCATTTGACTATGACCTCCTTAAAGTGTATGACGTCCGTCCTAAACGAACTCATACGACCCTAGCCAGGGATTTAACGGAGCGTCAATGTCATGACCCATTAACTGTCTGATATATACCCGACAGTGAGCGATCCCTTCTTGACCATTGATGATCTTCACACGTATCCTGGAGTGGTTAATGACTCGGCAACTCATGACTTATGGTTAAAGTCACTTAGCTAAGTAATTAAACCATTCCAGTCCTCGTGTAAGATCCGATCAATGTCTCAGGTCAAAGGACCAACGATGCTACTGTGACCGTTGGATCTTCAGTTGACATTAGGTATAATCAACCATCTGAAGATCCAATAGCGGATCAGTTCAGTGCACATCCTCCAAGGACATACACCTACACATATGTGTTGGTGCCCCGCACCAATGACCATGAGACTGGTCACTGACACATCATGCGTACTGGTTTAATAGGTAATCAAAGTCCCCGAGTGATTACCCTCCAACCAGGAACAGTTTAAGGTATGTGTACATGTAAAGTCAATCTCATGTTCGAGATCCCATCTCGAGCTGACTTTACAACCACATATCCTAGGGACAACGTAAAGTAACACAATCGCATATTTACGCTCAAACACCACTTTATTAATGAACAAGATCGTACAACTATTGGGCCTACCCGACCCGAAATTGGCCTGTAGCACACCAACACTAACAATCTCCCACTTGAACTACAGCCAATTGCCCACAACTTTGAGGCCCATCTTATCCCGATGACGCTCAAATACAGTCTGTGTCAAAGGCTTAGTCAGTGGATCTGTTATGTTATCTTCTGACGGTACACACTCTACCATCACATCTCCACGATCAACAATCTCCCGAATAAGGTAAAAGCGCCTGAGAATATGCTTTGACCTTTGGTGAGATCTCGGTTCCTTTGCCTGGGCGATGGCCCCATTATTATCACAAAATAATGGGATGGGAGCTGATATCTCGGGAACTACGCCAAGTTCCAAGATGAATTTCTTCATCCAGACGGCTTCCTTAGCAGCTTCAGCTGCAGCAATATATTCCACCTCCGTCGTCGAGTCTGCAGTCGTGTCTTGCTTGGAGCTTCTCCAACTGACTGCCCCTCCATTCAACATGAATACAAATCCAGACATGGATTTGCAGTCATCTGGATCTGACTGGAAACTAGAATCTGTGTAAGCTCTAAGCTGTAGGTCCTCTCCTCCATAAAGCAAAAAAAGATCCTTAGCCCTTCGCAGGTACTTAAGGATACCCTTTACTGCCTTCCAGTGCTCTTCGCCTGGATTTGCCTGATATCTGCTGACAATGCTTAAAGCATTGGCAACATCAGGCCGTGTACATAGCATTGCATACATGATTGACCCTATCGCCGAAGCATAGGGTACCTTATTCATGTGTGCAACCTCCTCAGAAGTTTTAGGACTCATCCCTTTGGATAGGTAAATTCCATGTCTCATGGGAATGAGACCTCTCTTGGAATTTTCCATCCTAAACCTTTTGAGGATAGTGTCTATGTACATGGATTGAGATAATCCTAGCATCCTTTTAGATCTATCTCGATAGATCCTTATGCCCAGCACATAGGATGCTTCTCCCAAATCCTTCATGGAGAAGGTCTTGGACAACCAAGACTTAGTTGATGTCAACATCGCTACATCATTCCCAATGAGTAAGATGTCATCAACATAAAGGACCAAGAAGGTCACTGAGCTCCCACTAACCTTCTTGTAAACACATGGTTCATCTTCATTCCGAATGAAGTTGAAAGATTTGACAGCCTCGTCAAATCTTAAGTTCCAGCTTCTAGATGCCTGCTTTAATCCATAAATGGACCTTTGAAGTTTGCATACCTTATTAGGATGTGGCTTGGAGGTGAATCCCTCAGGCTGTACCATGTACACCTCTTCTGACAGGTTTCCATTAAGAAAAGTTGTCTTCACATCTATTTGCCTGATCTCATAATCCAGGTATGCAGCAATGGCAAGGAGGATTCTGATTGACTTAACTATGGCTACCGGCGAAAACGTCTCGTCATAGTCAATGCCTTGCCTTTGACGATATCCTTTCGCCACTAGTCTAGCCTTGTATGTGTCAACCTATCCATCTGCACCGATTTTCCTTTTGAAAATCTATTTGCAGCCGATAGGGACCTTCCCTTCGGGTACATCAACTAATTTCCAAACTTTATTGGTGTACATGGACTGGATTTCTGAATCCATTGCCTCTTGCCATTTCTCGGAGTCTACACTATGGATCGCCTCTTGGTACGACTGAGGATCATCATCCTCATCGATACATACCTTAGAGGATCCCTCTGAGACATGTCCAACATATCTCTCAGGTTCTCTCGGTAGTCTACCAGATCTTCGTAGTGTCAGTGTTTCACCTTGAATAGGATCAACCGATACCGTCTCATCTAACGAGTTTGTGTCTATGGGTTGTGGTTCTTGGACCTCGTCTAATTCTATCTGCCTCCCACTGTTTTTCTGGAGTAGATATTCTCTTTCCAGAAATACAGCTCTCTTGGCCACTAAGACCCTTTGCTCAGAAGGGTGATAGAAATAATATCCAAACGTCTCCTTTGGATATCCCACAAACCTACACTTATCGGTTCTCGACTCAAGCTTATCACTCTCGTTCTTCTTTACATGAGCAGGACACCCCCAAATTTTAATGTGATTAAAATTTGGTTTCTGCCCTTCCATATCTCATATGGTATAGAAGGAACTGATTTACTTAAGATCCTATTCAATAAATAAGCCGCAGTCTCTAACGCATAGCCCCAGAGAGACAAGGGTAGTCCTGACATAGACATCATGGATCGGACCATGTCTAACAAGGTCCTGTTTCTCCTCTCGGATACACCATTATGTTGTGGTGTATACGGTGGAGTCCACTGAGAAACTATTCCATGGTCTTTAAGATAAGAAGTGAATTCATGGCTTAAGTATTCACCTCGTCGATGCGATCGAAGAGCCTTAATACTTTTGCCTGTCTGTTTCTCTACTTCATTCTTGTATTCCTTAAACTTCTCAAAGGCTTGTGACTTATGTCTCATTAAATACACATAGCCATATCTGGAGAAGTCATCAATAAAAGAAATGAAATAGAGATAACCTCCTTTTGCTTCTATGGACATGGGTCCACACACATCCGAGTGTATGAGCTCGAGAAGGTCAACAGCCCTCTCACCATGTCCACCAAAAGGAGCCTTGGTCATTTTCCTCATGAGACAAGACTCACAGGTATCAAATGGCTTGTATTCGAACGAATTCAAATACCCATTTGAGTGTAAGTGAGAGACTCTTTTCTCACCTACATGACCAAGTCTGCAATGCCATAGATATACAGAATTCACTTCATCAGTATTGGAAATTTGCATAACATTAGAACGTGTATCTAATACATAAAGACCATTGACTAATGAACCATCGGCTATAATCAAACCATTATTCATTATAGAGCACCCAGTGCTATTAAAAGTCAATGTATATCCAATGTTATACAAGCCAGAGATTGAAATAATGTTCTTAATAATATTAGGAACATAATAACAGTCATTCAGCTCTAGAATGACTCCTGATGGTAAACTGAGGCGTGCAGTCCCGACAGCTTTGGCAGAAACCAAAGCTCCATTTTCCATCCTCAGTTCAATCTCCTTTTTGCCCAATCGCCTTCTATTTGCCAGCACCTGCACAGAATTGCAGATATGAGATGCACATCCAGTATCCAATACCCATGATGTGGATTCCATATATGACAAATTAAGGTCTATGACAAAAAATACATTCATTTAGAATTGCCTTGCAATTCCTTTTCCAATGCCCAGTTTCCCCGCATCGAAAATATTTTTCTTCCTTTTCATTCTTCTTGCCCTTCCCTTTGTCAACATTGGCGAGCTGCTTACCCGTGGCCTTTTTCTTTCCATTCCCTTTGTTACTTGTGGTGGATATTTGGGTTGCCTTCCTTTTCTTGTTGGCCCGGCCAACAATCATTACAGACGAAGATGGTTTATCTTTCTGCATGGTTCCTTCAGCACTCTTTAACATATTGAGCAGCTCTGGGAGAGTTGCTTCAATCCTGTTCATGTTAAAGTTCATGATGAAGGAAGAAAAGGAATCGGGCAATGACTGGAGTATAAGATCAATGCATAGTTCAAGATCCAACTTGAACCCCAATGCATTGAGTCTTTCAATCCACTCCATCATTTTCAGTACATGGGCCCGTACTGATGAACCCTCAGACATCCGTGTCCTGAAAAGCCTTTTGGAGATGTCATACCTCTCAATCCTACCATGCTCCCCGAAGAGCTGGCGTAGATTGAGAAGTATACTTCTACAATCAGTCTTTTCAAATTGTCTCTGTAGCTCGGGAGCCATAGAGGCCAACATGTAACATTGGGCAAGGGAGGAGTCCTCGGACCACTTGGCATAAGCCAGTAACTCGCCCTCGTCGGCATCAGGAGCTGGCTCAGAATGAACCGTGTCCAACACGTACGCAATCTTATCGGCGGTAAGGACTATGCGTAGATTACGCAGCCAATCCGAGTAATTCGGTCCAGTTAATCTATTTGCATCCAAGATGCCGCGGAGGGGGTTGGACGACGACATTGTAATCTGGATAAGAAATAAAAGACAACTTAGCATGTGTTCAAATTCTAACTTAGATGTGGTTTTCTATCTTAGTTAGTCCCACTATTTTTCGATCGAACTATATAACTCTCAGTATATAGAACGGGAGATCAACGAGATCAACCTAGTGGGTCGGAATCCTAACGAGACTGATGTACGATCTTGTGGAAAGCACAACAAAGGATATTCTCGGTTAGATCTAACCATCATTACTACATAGCAATGAGTTCATGACCCGACCCTTGTGGAAAGCACAACAAAGCCGAGTTCAATTCCTCACCCCATTGAGGCCGAGCCTTGGAGTTTAATCCCCCCCCCCAAACTCATGGACATTGTGGAAAGCACAACAAATCCATGAAATGAAGACGTTCATTCACTCCATAATGATGGAGGGCCACGATGACTCCTAGAGCCACGCTTACCAGATCTAAAACTTAATCGCGAGGGAATTTAATTTTATCTTGATCTCACCCTAGGTGGTAATATAAATATATCCAATATATTTACCGTACCTAGTAGTTTGCACAAAATAAATGCACCCAATACAAAAATAAACGCAAGTGATCATGGACTTTAACCCTAATGTAACTAAGACATCCGGCACGCTTCCAAAGCAGCTGGATCGTCCTCGTCGGGTGTGCTCCGCGCTTTCAAACTCCGACGCCGCATCAATTACAACTTTTATACGGCACGCAGGCCGAAAAAATTAAATTACATGTGACTCAAATTTCAGCAGCCCTTAGGGCGAGTACAACAATGGAGGAAGATAGAAGTACATTGGAATTTTAACAGAGAGAGAAAGGAGGTTCGCAGACCCCAATTAATTACATTAATCCAAGTCCATGATCACTTGCCAACCCATTCAAATAAAATCAATCAAGGGTTATTTTCTGAAAATAATCCTTACTTTTGAATTTAAAAATGGGATGTGCAAACAAAAATAGGCTAGCTTTGTTTAATTTTAAAAATCAAAGCATGATTAACTAAAATTAAACACATAAGCAGGCCAATACAAGGTAAATAAAGTAAAGCACGTAAAGAACCATCATTTTCTACAGGGGCATGTAATTGAGATAATTAATTAAATTTAAATTTAAATTTAATTATCCAATAATCAAATTTAAATTCAAAATTTAAATATGCCAATAATTTAAATTTAAATTCAAACTAATTATCCAATAATTTTGTTTGAAAATAAATTTATAATAATGTAATTATCCTCAATTAGTAATTTTATAAAATTCAAAATTTGAATTTAACAATTATCTAATAATTAAAATTCAAATAATTGAATTTTGTACATTTAACTTCAATAAAATTTAAAATTTGAATTTTCTAATTATCTAATAATTAAAAATTCAAAAACTTAAATTTTACTGAACTAACTTCAATTATTACCATTTTATCTCAAGGTAAATAGTAATTATCTCACCTTGGTAAATTCAAATCGGTTACTATTGAGATAATACTATTTAACTTATGAAATAAAATTCTATTTAATTTACTGAGAATTTTAATATATATATCTAATATATATATTATCAATACTGCATTAAAGTAAATTAAAAACAAAACAATTTTTTTTAAATAAAAAAGAATTCCCGGCGGCAGCCATGGGCGCGGCCGCCCACGCAGGACGCGTGGGCGGTCGCGCCCACGCCCGCGCCCGCACGCGGGCGCCCGCGTGGCGGGCGCCTCCCGCGGCGCGCCCGCCCCTCCAGCGGGTCAGTGCCCACAGGCGCTGACCCGCTAGTGCCGCGTGCGCCGCTCACGCGGCGCACGCGGCGGGCGCACTGCCCCCAGGGCGCAGTGCACCCACTCCGGGGCTAAAATTTTTTTTTAATTTTTTTTAAAAAAATTTCCTCTCCTGATGCCCAGCATCCAGGAAAAATAGAAATGCCCAGCACTCCTGTCTCCAAATAATAATTGAAGATTTAAGAATGCCCCAAAACACGGTTCTTAACGGCGATAAAAACACCGACCAGAGCGCGAACCTGGCTCTGATACCACTGTAAGGTTTCGCACAGCACCTACGGGCGACGCAGCGGATAACAAAAATTTCATTTGCCCGATCCCGGTGTTATGGAAAGCTTAATCTGTGCTCTAATCGGTGTTTCTAAGACCCTAATTACGGGTTGCGTGTTTCACCTTGCGCGGAACGACGCTGTCTGCTAAACCCGATGCAGAGAAACCGAGCCGCACAGCTGTACGGCCTCTAGAGCAGATCCACACGGACCCTTGCGCAGCGACGGTACCTCCCCGCGCAACTTTCCCCGACTCTATCACCTTCTGGAGAGAGAGAGAGCAAAGGGGAGAAAGGGGGGAGGCTAATCCTCCTCTTAAGCTTATGTGCTTGCTTAAGCTTAAGAGGTTGGAAGAAGTGAAGGCTCGAAAGAGCATCACGTAGGTGGCTATATATAGAGTTTAGGTTTATTAGAAAAGGGTTCTAAAAGACCGAAACTGTATATATGTTTTTTTTCCTCCAACTCAAGTCATCAAGTGGCAAAAGGGAGAGTGCACCCCCATACCAGAGGTAGGGAATGGACCCACTCCACCTCAGCCGCTAGATGCTGATTTTATTGATTTTGAAATGAAGTAACATACATGAGGGGGCAGTCGCCCGGAAAGTCAAAACAAAAGGACTATCCTATACAGTCAGTGGCAGCAGAGCATACTGCCCGCCCACTCAAGTATCAGTATGTAAGTTGTATCTCAGCAATATACAGTGTGACCCATCAAGAACTAGCATACCGAACACGAAGGTTTGGCATACCAAGGGCATCCGCCCTCACAAACCCTTTGGCTGCTGCAGGAAGCTCCCTCATGGAAAAAAATTCAGAATTACTCCCCATATCCACAGCAATCTTGGCCAAGGAATCAGCCAGTTGGTTAGCCTCCCGAAAAATGTGAGTAACAGAATATGTATTAGAGTGGAATAGAACCTCCAAGGATTTCCACCACGGAAGGAGATGCCATGGAGGAGAGCCAATGCCATTCAAAAGATTAACTAGCACCTTAGAATCTGTGTATATAATAGAAATAGGAATGCTATGTAACTTTGCCAATCGAAGACCATCAAGGAGTGCTCTCCCTTCTGCCACAATACTAGTACCAATCCCATAATAGTAAGAAAACCCCAGCAGAATGTTACCATGACTATCTCTGAAGCAGCCTCCTCCACCAGAAGCTCCCGGATTTCCTCTGCAGGATCCATCCACATTTAAAGCAAATGCCACAGTCGGGGCCATCCATCTAACTGTTGTAATTTGGGGAGCTTTGGTCTGAAAAGAGAACCCCCATTGCCTGAGTGTCTGAATAAATGGAGAGTTGCATTCCATGAAACAAAGATGTTGATTGAAAGTATGACCAATCTCATCTTTTATCATTCTGCCCCATCGCAGGATATTAACCTGGCAGCCTTCCATTCGATTTAAGCATCGCTGTTTCCATATTTCCCACACAATTGTCATAGACACCAGAAGATTCATAAAACCTTGAGGAGTGGAAATTACTGAGTCCTTTAAAATCGATAAAAGCCGTGTCCTAATGGATGCAATCAACAGATGAGATTCTTCCAGAAGGGGGCTAAATTTGTTCCATAAAAAGCTCGCAAGCTCACTATAGATGAATAGATGGTCCCACTCTTCAATCTGATGTGAATTCAAACAGCAGCTACAACAAGATGCAAGTTGTATGCCTTTTTGTTGAATTCTGCTATCCACAGGGACAGCATGGTTCAACATTTTCCAATAGAATAGAGCTGCTCTAGGAGGAAATTTAGAGTTCCATAGTTTAACCTTATAAAGGTCCGATTGCTGCTCCTTGAGGTATCTGTATGTAGATTTGAAATCAAAACTACCTGAATAAGAGAAAGACCATATGGGAATGTCATCCCCATCTTGAGCACCAAATTCCTGAATGTCAGTTTTCAGTTCACCATTTGTTATGTAGTTCCAAGCAGGATGGAGGTGATTGGCCAAGGCTTCCTGAACAGAGCAATTCACCTGACAATCCATGTTGTCGCTGAGAGAATCAGAAAAAGGCTTTCCTTTAAACCAATTATCCCTGAGGAAATTAGTGGACTTCCCATTGAAAACAATCATCTTCTTTCCAGCCATTAGGATGGACTTAGCTTTGTTGAAATCCCTGTATTTGATGCCAGCAGGAAATGGGACTTTGCATTCTGAAATATGCTGCTCCCTGATGTACTTCTTTCTGATATAATTGGCCCATAGGGAATTAACATGAAGAGCAGACCATAGCTGTTTAACAAAAGAACACATTTGTATGTCCCGAATATTCCGAACTCCAAGGCCCCCAATGGCTTGTGGACAGCAAATAATATCCCATTTCACCCAATGTCTTCTGTGAATAGGATCTAATCCTTGCCAGAAAAAATTGGCGCAAATGCATCCAACTTGCTTACTGATACTGTATGGGATAGATGTGGAGCTGACAGTATAAATTGGAATGGCAGAAAGTACAGATTTTATCAAAGAAAGTCTCCCTGCCTGTGATAAAAATTTACTTTGCCATCCCATCAGTTTGGCATTAATTTTATCCAAAAGAAACTTGAAATGGGGAACTTTGCTTCTGCCTTTAAAAAGAGGAATGCCTAAATAAACCATACTATCAGATTTATGAAGAAATCCAGTAAGGTTGTGAATTCTCTCGATAGCCTGATGATGCATATGCTTGGAAGTACAAAAGGAGCTCTTGCTGGAATTTATTCTCTGCCCTGAACAATTCTCATACTTCTTGAGAAAGTCAAGTAAAGTTTTGACTGAAGTGATGCCCCCATTCATAAAAATAATTGTATCATCCGCAAATAGAATATGAGAGACAGGAATGGTATTTCGGGAGGCATGGAAGTATTGGCATTTGCCAGAGGAAAAAAGTTGAAGTAGTCCCCTACTCAAAACCTCCTCCGCAATAATAAAGAGTGCAGGAGCAAGGGGGTCACCTTGTCTCACCCCCCTAGAGGACTTGAAATACCCATGTATATGACCATTTAGTGCTATGGAAAACCAACAATTCATCAAAAGTTGGGCAATGAGAGAATTAAATCTATGGGAGAAGCCAAATTTTTCCAACACTTGAAGAATGAAGTCCCACTCTATTCGATCATAAGCTTTAGCCATATCAAGCTTAACAAGAATGTTATGGCCCCTTATCGGTCTATCCAGTTCCATAAAAAGCTCCTTAGCCAGCAAAAAGTTTTCAGTAATACTTCTACCTTGAACGAAACCACTCTGATTTTCAGATATAATCACAGTTAAAATACTTCTCATCCGGTTGCTTATGACTTTGGAAACCACTTTGTATATAAAATTGCAGAGACTAATGGGCCTAAAGTCAGCGAAAGATGAGGGATTCTGCACTTTAGGAATCAAGCAGAGGATGGAAGAGGTAACACCCTTGGGCAGGCCCCATCCCTGATAGAAACTTTGAACTGCAGCAACCACATCATTGCCCACAATATCCCAGCAAGAAGAAAAGAAGGATCCAGAAAACCCATCAGGTCCCGGAGAGCTATTGCTAGATGCTGAGAAGACAATGCTCTTGATTTCCTCATCTGAAGGGATGGAGCATAATATGTTATTCTGCTCTTCTGTTACCAATTTGGGAATGCAGTCCAGAAGGTCCTCATTTCTATAATGTTCCTCCGAAGAGAATAGAGACTTAAAATGATCCACAGCCCCATCCAATAAAACAGCTTGATCATCCACCCAATCTCCATTGATCTGAAGTTTATGAATAAAGGCTTTTTGTCTTCTGACCTTTGTGTAATTATGAAAAAATCTGGTATTCCGGTCCCCATGTTGTAACCATTGGATCCTGGATTTTTGGAACCAGAAAATTTCCTCTCTATGTAAAGCTTGTTTCAACTCAGCATTA
The DNA here is from genome assembly GCA_022559845.1 of Amorphophallus konjac. Classification (NCBI taxonomy): domain Eukaryota; kingdom Viridiplantae; phylum Streptophyta; class Magnoliopsida; order Alismatales; family Araceae; genus Amorphophallus; species Amorphophallus konjac. The sequence goes on along the minus strand of CM040121.1, from coordinate 587,195,720 downwards.
GCTTTGGATAAATTCATCCTATTTTCAGTAGAGGGATGATTGTCAAAGGCATCTTGATATCTTAGTAACTGATATTCAGCCATCTTAATAGCTAAGTGGATATCACCAAAGACCTCCTTGTTCCATGTTTTCAAAGCTTTTTTAAGATTCATAAGCTTGTTCTGTAAAGAATAGAAAGGGTGCTTCAAGGTCTCCAGTTGGCTCCATTTATTCTCAATAAATTTCCTGAAATCAGAGTGAGTTGTCCACATCTGTTGAAAGATAAATCTTCCTGGCATTTGCTTTCTGGGACACATATTAAGTAATAATGGTGCATGATCAGAGGGTCCCCTGGTCAGGTGCTGAACCAATAATTGATGATCAGAATTCATCCACTTAGAGTTGATGAACACTCTGTCAAGTCTAGCTCGAATATGAGAAGCTCCAGCCTGATTATTAGACCAAGTAAAAGAGGAACCAGATAAACCAGCATCAATTAGTCCAGTGGCAGCAACAAAGCTCTGAAAATCCAGCATAGATGATGCAGAAGCTAACAGACCACCCATTTTCTCATTAGGGGAGATAACACAATTGAAGTCCCCCCCAATTATCCAAGGAAAATTTTCATTAGAGTTGAAAGCCATCAGAGCCTCATACATCTCCCTGCGAGTAGTGGGGCAACAGGAAGCATAAACAACAGTAAAGAAAAAATTTATATTATCATTCTCTTTAATAGCAACGGTAATGAACTGATTGTGCAATTCAATTATCTCCAGATTAATGCCGGCCTTAGAGAAAAGCCAAATATTGGAGGTGTCTCCATTATTGCCAATAACATTAGAAAGATTAATGCGATGAGCCACTTTCCAGGCACGACTAAAAGCAATATGAGGTTCAGATATAGCAACCAAACCAAGGTTGTTAACCTTTACTAGATGAGCCAGACTGTTAACAGTCGCTTTATTTCCCATACCCCTTGCATTCCATATAAGCGTAGAATCAATCATTAGAATAATGAGAGGAATGAGCAGCTAGAACCTTGGATTTGGCCCTAGTAATGCGAGCATCATTAATTAATTCACCAGGAAGACCTGAAACATCAGGGAGAGCTCCATAATCAGATTTCTGAGTCACCATCGCCCTTAGGTTCTCAGATTTGGCAAGACTAGCAACCGTTGAATTCCTGACCAAATCCAATTTTTCTGAGTAGGGATTAGTGTCTTGAGGAACATCAATAGCTGAGCTTATTAGCTTGTCATTATCTGACATTGACATTGAACTGTCGTTTTCCACCTGAATAGATGTTGAATTCTCTGTTGACTCATCGGACGGCATAACCGTCAGAATCCCTTCTTCCAACAAATTCTTGGCCAAATTAATTTTTTCCTGTATGGGATGTATATCACCCAGAGTATCCAGATCCTGCTCTACTTCTTCCAATTGCTCTTCCAGAATGACATTATGTCGAACAGCTGGCGGTGATGGGTGACGAGGCATGAAAATCTGTTTAGCATTTTTCAATTCTGAAATAATCCCCGGATGAGGACGGTTACGATTCATCTTTCTCTTACATTCAGTACTCGAATGCCCCAATTTCTGACAGTATGAGCAAAGAGATGGAACCCGATTAAAATTAACAGATTGCCAATAACCATATCCATCCATATCAATCCATAATCGCTCCCTGCGCATAGCTAACAGATCCAATTCTATACAGACTAAAGCCTCAGATGTATCTGCCATCGTTAAAGATTTTTCATGAATGCGCAGTACAGAGCCAAAGTTCCCAGCGATGGAACGAAGACAGTCTTCATGGTATAAATTCACCGGGAGGCCCGGAAAGCCAATCCAGACTGGAATCGTAGGTGGATCGATATCAAATTTAAAATCGATAGTCCACCTGAAGAATCGAAACAAAAAACCTTTTATGTACAAGTTTTTTTGAATGAGTAATTTCGTGAAATCCTTCTCACTATCAAATCTAAACAGGAGGTGTCTCGGATTCAGCTTGCTGATAATAAAATCTGTCGAGAGCGCCATCCTTTGAGAGAGAAAGCTCTTAATCTCCGTAAAAGAAGGCCTACCATATGAACACTTGGCCACAATAGCAAACTGAAGAGGCTTCATAGAAGCTTGAATATCAGAGTTAGAGAAATATACAGCAGGTTCGCCCCGATCTGTGAATGCCGGTTCCTTAATCGGGATGGGAGGAAGAGCTTGATATGCGTTGTTTAGGAGTGCTTGCGCATATGACTGACGAACCTCGGTCGACAAAGAAGCCTGAGTTACAGCACTAGGTATCCCTGCCGGCAGCAGAGGACCCCCCGCCGTACCGGCCATAGCCGGCAGGGAGGGGGAAGGGACGAACAAAAACACCAGGCGGGAAAACGATTCCCGGAGCTTCTCTCTCTAGGTTCTAGAGAGAGAAAGTCAGATCCTAAACTGTATATATGTCCTATCCACTATTATACATATGTATTAAGCTCCATTTACACTCCTTTCCAAAAGGAATTAAAAGGAATTAATACATACACTTGTATAATAATAATCCGTCACCCAAGAATCTATTGTGTGTGATCCTCTAGGCCCACAGTCACTCTAGTTTAAGGTCCATTAACTTCTAATTCTCAATTAGAAGTAAATTAAACGTATTCTTCGCTTCTACTAGAGCCGAATAATAGTTTAATTTATTCCGAACCTTTGATCACGTTGGGTCAAGCAAATCCGCATGATCCTAGAGGACCCCGGGTTTAAACCAGCCTGTCTGGTACCTGTAAGTCCACAGTTACCGCATCGATATAATCCCTCGCTTATTCTATGAGTCTGGTACGATCGAGGGTACGGTTTCTGTCAAACCCCATGATCGTACCATTTGACTATGACCTCCTTAAAGTGTATGACGTCCGTCCTAAACGAACTCATACGACCCTAGCCAGGGATTTAACGGAGCGTCAATGTCATGACCCATTAACTGTCTGATATATACCCGACAGTGAGCGATCCCTTCTTGACCATTGATGATCTTCACACGTATCCTGGAGTGGTTAATGACTCGACAACTCATGACTTATGGTTAAAGTCACTTAGCTAAGTAATTAAACCATTCCAGTCCTCGTGTAAGATCTGATCAATGTCTCAGGTCAAAGGACCAACGATGCTACTGTGACCGTTGGATCTTCAGTTGACATTAGGTATAATCAACCATCTGAAGATCCAATAGCGGATCAGTTCAGTGCACATCCTCCAAGGACATACACCTACACATATGTGTTGGTGCCCCGCACCAATAACCATGAGACTGGTCACTGACACATCATGTGTACTGATTTAATAGGTAATCAAAGTCCCCGAGTGATTACCCTCCAACCAGGAACAGTTTAAGGTATGTGTACATGTAAAGTCAATCTCATGTTCGAGATCCCATCTCGAGCTGACTTTACAACCACATATCCTAGGGACAACGTAAAGTAACACAATCGCATATTTACGCTCAAACACCACTTTATTAATGAACAAGATCGTACAACTATTGGACCTATCCGACCCGAAATTGGCATGTAGCACACCAACACTAACAAAAAGGAGGTCCACTCGGGGGTTGTGACGTGGTTCGAGCAGAAAGAGGTGCTGACCGGATGAGGCGAGGGGGTTGGCTAGGAACGTGATTGGCAACAAGAACGGAGGTGCCCTCCGCGTGCCAACCTTGCCCTCTTCCGATTTCTGGGAAGGAAGAGATGGGGTTGACTTGTTGATTGGGTCGTTGGTGCTCAGGGAGTGGGTTTTGAACAATGCCCATGTTCAGTTGTTGTTGTGGGACCTGCTGAGGTTGTTGTTGTTGTTGTTGTTGTTGTTGTTGTTAGGGTTGTTATTGTTGTTGTATTTGCGGTCTGGGGGGAGGTCTCCTTGCCTTCAAAGTGGCGACAACTCTCCTCATTTCATCCCAATCAATTAAGTGTCCATCATTCATATCATAAATGTAGTCCTTAAAATCAAAGTAGTTCTCTACTATATGGCCCGACTGCCTATGGTAAACACAATATCTGGACGTGTCAACATTTAGTAGCCATATGGGTCTTTCTTTAGGCAAGACGAGTGAATTAACAGCCATGAGAGCATTAAAGATGTCCGGTAGTGATTCTGGCAATGGTGGGTAGTGAGCTCTCTTCGGGCCAATCGGCCTTCTCTGTTGTTGTGGGGGGCCGTAGTTCCCCGGGGGTGGAACATGATGGTACTGAGTAGGTGGCGGTTGTTGTTGTTGGGGATGGAAGGGCCGTGCCACATTGTTCTGATAGAAGTTGTTTTGTAGGGGAGGACGATAGGGTTGCTGACCCTGTTGGTTCTGATGGAAGGGGAGTGGTAGGGCTTGTGGAGGCCTGGGGTTGGCTTGCTGGTTGGGATTGCCAATCGCACTCACCTGCTCATTTGTCACTACCCCTCCTGTCACCCCACCTTGGACACCAGTGCCCGGCTTCCTAAACACCCTCGGCTTTGGTGGCTCGAACATATGCATGAGAGGGGAATCTTTCAGTTGTGTCTGGACATACCGAGCCCTCTCGTACAGTTCCTCCATGGTGTTGAGGCTGTTCATTGCCAGGATATGCCTAAACTGGGGGGTAGCATTTGATATAATCATCTTCACCTGCTCTGGCTCTGAGATGGTATCCTTTATCCTCTCTGCCAGGGACCTCCATCTATCAGCATACTGGATGAAATCTTCGTCCGACTTCATTTTTTCGGTGACCAGGTCGGTGATAGAAAGAGACGGGCCAACCTGGTCTCGGTACGTCTGTAGGAACTTCCTCTGAACCACGTCGAAGTCCTCAGCCTCACTCGGCTCTAGGGTGTAGAACCATTCCAGCACAGGGCCATCTAATGATCTCCTAAAGAGGTATGTCAGGGATCTTTTATCATTATGCCAGAACGAGGACTCATACATGAAGTCCTTCAAATGGGTAAAGGGGTTGCCAGTGCCATTGTACCTACGGTACGTGGGCATCTCAGAAGGGGGAAGGTGAAACATTGGTAGGACAGGCAGAGAAACTTCAGGGGTGGATTTTACATCCACCATTTTCTGTAAGTTTCGGAATTGCTCATCCATCTTGTTCAGCTTGTTCAAGAGGGATTGGGTGAACGGGTCAATTGGTGAAGGTGGCGCTTGCCACAGAGAAAAGGTAGGCCTTCCGGAGGCCTGAGAAGGAAACCCAAGACATGAAGGGTATTGGGGTCTACCAGTGGATAGGCCCGGTTGGATTGGTGTTTGAAGGGTGGCTGGTGCCGGAGATTGGGAGGGGAATTGGAAGGAGGGAGGCTGTTGATTTGTGATGCGGGACGGGACCACGGACACGACAAGCTCGCGATCGTCCCTTAACGAGGGAAGCGTCGGATGTGCGCGGTTGAGAAACCGGCAATGAGCTAGGGTGGTCGGCTCTCAATTGTGCCCGGATCGGGTCACGGGACGGCTTCGCTCTCTCTCGCAGCAGTGATATTATAAATTAAAAGCGAGCTAGGTAACCCTACACATGCTCTCTAGCAGCGGCATAAACAAGCATATATAGAAATAAGCGGAATGCCAAGCAAGGAGCGAATACGATACCTCCACGCGCTCGGCGTGGCGAAGATGGCACCCGGCCGAAACTCGTACTCCCGGGAACTTAATACATTAAGATTACAGCAATACAAGTAAGCCCACTCCACGCAGGGAGGTAACGGGCGACACAAGGGGGCCCGGGAGGACCAATTCCGGGTTGACGGGCGGTTTCCGGGCACGGCTTCGGCTTCGCGCGTACTCGTGCTAGTGGGGCCCACGTGTGGACCGGAGGGGTCGTGTGGGACCTGATGCCTCCCCTGGTGTGGGTACACTTGGGAAGCGCTCCCCTAGGATGACGAGTTGCTGGAACGACCGCCGGACGCCGGGCGGCCCTCGGACGACGCTCGCGGGAAACCGGCCACAAGTCTGCACTTGCTGTCTTCTCGCGCGCTGTCCGGCGAGATCGGCTGCTGTGATCAACCCCGTCGTCGGAATGCAACGAGCTCGGCGCCGTTGGAAAGAGGACTCCAAATACTTCGACGTAGGGGCCTTCAGAAAAATTAATCAGATACGTATATCTGACTTATGGAATTTACACCCTTGCTGTAAACAGGCCAGAACTGCAGGGGCAGGTTCTGACTTCTCTGAAAATCACCGTTGACCGGGAAGAAGAGCACCGAATCTGGTGATAATCTCTTCAGCAAAGTTGAAGATCTCTGAGAGAGGAAACCGGGACTATTTTTTGTTTCTTGATTGGACAAGAAATGGATTTTTTGGGATTTTTTGAGTGGACCTGGGTCGGATCTGGGACACTGTGGAAAAATTGCTCACAGGAAATGGTACGAAATTTGAAAAATATCTAGAGACCTTATCAAAAATTAAGAAAATTCATGGTGGTAGACATATGTGGACAGAAGTCTCAGTAATTTTTAGAGCCCCAAAAAAATTCAAAACATGGGTCGAACAAGGTAGACTCAGAACTGTGGAACAGTAGACAGAACCAGGACAGAACTGAAATTTGAACTTGGACGAAATTCTAAAAATATCTAAAGGACGAATTTTTGACTGAAATTTTTTGTGGAGGTAAGGGTTCAAGAGGGGAACCAACCCTGAAAATTGGAGCTCCATAAGATGAGGGAAGAGAGAGAGACAATTCGGAGAAGAGAGGTCTGTCCAGAGTGGACAGAAAACCGAATTCGTTGGCGACGACGCGTCGGCGGCGAGACGGCGGCGGCGGCGATCACCGGAGTTGCTTCAGAAGTTGGAGGGGATCAAGGGGGAGGGGATTACACTCTAGAAATGGGCTGGAGGTGGAAGAACACCAGGGAGAGAGGGGAGAGGGGCGCAAGCTTCAAGGAGGCAAATGCTCATTTCTTCTTCATTAATTCATTCAAAATGAAAATTACAACCTTATATAGGATGCCAACCAAACTCAATCTCAACCCTTGGATCTAGGGGTTTGGATTGGATGGCTGGGATACAATGAGAATCCCACATTGAATACATTAGTTTAATCAAATTGACCACATGTGTTCAAACTTGGTGTAATTCCATTCAAACACAACCTAACTACAACTACCAAGCCTAATAAGGCCAAAAGAGCATGCGCCCCCCTTCTTGGGCCAAGCCCATTCTTGGGCCAAGAGCCACTCCATATGGCATGCTAGGCATGGGCCATTCCCACTTTGATGGCCCATGAGAGGATGGAATCCCATTTGGGCTTTAAGAGCCTTAATGACCCACTTTGAAACCAAATGGCCCAATATGAAGGAGCCATCTTAAATGGACCTTAAACATGCTACCTAGTTATGGACTCTTCCTAGAAAGAGGCCCATTGGCTTAATTAAGCCTTACAAGGATGGCCCAAAAGAAGGAAATCAAAAATTACACACTTTCAAGCTAATACAACCCATAAAACACACCTATACAAGCTAATACACACTAATACAATCCATAAGCTCATGATGTCCTCATCAATTCTCCCCGGGTGGGAGAAACTCGACCCCGTCGAGTAGGGGTATGGCTGCTCGAGTACTCTGGCGGATCCATCACCGTGCCAAGTAGCGCGGGTATGCTCCACTCCAAGTGATCGGCACCTGCTCGTTCCACATATACTCGATATGCGCACTGCTATGGCCAAAGGTGGTCACTCCGAAGGGGCACTCTCAACGGAAGGAAACAGTTTAAAGACTCACTAGGAATCACTGCTGAGTCCCTATAGGTGACTGATCCGGGTATAGAAGTAAACCGATCCCATACTCGTCAAGTGAGTCGACTCGCTTCACACTCATAAAAGAACGACAACGAGCTTGCACAAGACACATGCTGACTCACCATGCACTGACACACGAATGCAAACCATGCAAACAATCGACTCAAAATCACCACACAAACAAACCACACAAAGAAAACACACTGACTCAACTATGACCCTAGACACACCTAATGTTAGTCCGGCCCGTACATGGGTGATGGCGGACCAGGACACCCGAATGTGTGCCATGCATGCATCTGACGTAACCGGTGGTTGACATCATGCGGAAATCCTAGACCTCCTAAGGTGGGCCATGCATGCATATGGGATGTGGATGTGGGAGGGCCAAGAGTATCTCCCCTAGTTGATGGTGTATCTTGTAAGGGTACGGGCTTGGTGGGCATAGACGACCCGGCCCGTGGGGAAGGGGTGTGGTAGCGGACTCCCTCGAGGAAGTGAAGTGAATGTGGAGGGTCTAAGGATCCACTAGGGAGTGGGTCAAAGGGATCAAAGAAGGTATGACCCCTTATGGTGGGTTCCCACAAGTCACGGTCCCGCGTGTAGAAGTTTTGAAGGTGTGGATAGTCACCTTCTTGAATTGTGACGGGTGGGACGGGAATCATAGGCAAGAAGTATGATTCCTCCCTCGGACAAAAGGGTATGAATTCGGGCTCGTCCGGTAGCGGGAGAAGTAGAAGAACCTCCGTGGTGACACAACCCACGGTGCACTCGGAGGTAATGGACCCGAAGGCCGGATGGGTGAAGCTAAGACTAGCGGGTTGGTCAAAGCCTCGGGCCAAAAGATGCGTCAACTCCCATTGTGAATCTAATCCCATGACAAGATCATCCAACGTATCAACATGGTGACGAGATCGAAATGTGGTATGGAATGAGTTGACCGGCACTAGTGGTAGTGTGGGGTCCATTGATGGGAAGGGATGTGGGACCAAGCCATCCTTGAGCCATCTAAGAAGTGGCTCGACTATGTAAAGTGTTCCCGTAAGAAACACGGGTGGCTCGGGCTTTGGTAGTTCCCACTTTGATGGTTTCGAATGAAGACTGGAGGTAGATAACAATGGAGCATCCATGGGTGGTGGAGTAGCTTGTGTCCTTTCCCACCAATCCGAAATCATTTTCTTTATTTCCTCTAAGGAGCGGGTTGGAGGAGGGACCTTGGGGTGGACTAGCTCCTTAACTCTCGGCTCGGGTGTGGGCCTAGGCTCGGTTATAAGCGGGACTTCCACTCGGTTGGAGGTGCTTGAGTGGGTTGGAATGGGAGTGCCAAGGGGAGGTTGGTTGGTGGTGCATGGGCGGGCCACTAGATTGGGGTCACTTTGGTGGGCTTGGACGGCGGTGAAGGAGTGGGATTGGGTAGAGGTGTGGCCCACTTGATTGTGGATGAGTTGGTGGGGTTGGTGAGTGGAATGACCTCCGTGGTTGGAGGTAGGTGGGCGGGGAACGTAGGCCCTCCTAAGCACTCTCTTCATTTCCCACCATGACTCGATGGGCCTTAGATTCCTATCCTCCCTCCAATATTTGATGTCCCTCCAAGTTGCAGCGGCTTCACCAAAAAGTCGCCTTTTGGCAACATCGACTTGCATGGGCCCGTACATGATGTACACCTCGAAGTAATCATCCATAATGGCTTCCCATTCTAGATAGACACTCGGGTCATCGGACCCGTAGAAATCCCGGGTTTCGGGTCTCGTGGGGTGGTTCGGGTGGTCCTTCCATTTGAGATAGTATCGCCACCATCCGGGAGTTTGGGACTCCATGGGACACGGGAAACTAGTGGGTGGCCATGCCGACACTCGGACCAAAACACTAGACACGACACTAAGTAATGCAAAGTTGGAATGCACTAACTAATGCACACTAAGGACCCTAGACGTAAACCAAGACTCGATACGTGGCGGAGATAATTGACCCGAAGGTCACTCGCGCAAGTGTGCGGCCTTCCCGATAGGCGTAACCTAACGGTCGGACAACACCTTTTGATATACCGAGTAAAGGGATGTATGCGACCCAAAAATGACTCTTTTTGTTGTTTTAAAAATGTGATGATCCTAAACACGACTTAGACCGACTAATGACTACATGACACGCCTCTTTTTTTTTTTTTTTGAATGCAAACACCCTAGACTCAACCTCGCTCTGATACCAAATTGATGCGGGACGGGACCACGGACACGACAAGCTCGCGATCGTCCCTTAACGAGGGAAGCGTCGGATGTGCGCGGTTGAGAAACCGGCAATGAGCTAGGGTGGTCGGCTCTCAATTGTGCCCGGATCGGGTCACGGGACGGCTTCGCTCTCTCTCGCAGCAGTGATATTATAAATTAAAAACGAGCTAGGTAACCCTACACATGCTCTCTAGCAGCGGCATAAACAAGCATATATAGAAATAAGCGGAATGCCAAGCAAGGAGCGAATACGATACCTCCACGCGCTCGGCGTGGCGAAGATGGCACCCGGCCGAAACTCGTACTCCCGGGAACTTAATACATTAAGATTACAGCAATACAAGTAAGCCCACTCCACGCAGGGAGGTAACGGGCGACACAAGGGGGCCCGGGAGGACCAATTCCGGGTTGACGGGCGGTTTCCGGACACGGCTTCGGCTTCGCGCGTACTCGTGCTAGTGGGGCCCACGTGTGGACCGGAGGGGTCGTGTGGGACCTGATGCCTCCCCTGGTGTGGGTACACTTGGGAAGCGCTCCCCTAGGATGACGAGTTGCTGGAACGATCGCCGGACGCCGGGCGGCCCTCGGACGACGCTCGCGGGAAACCGGCCACAAGTCTGCACTTGCTGTCTTCTCGCGCGCTGTCCGGCGAGATCGGCTGCTGTGATCAACCCCGTCGTCGGAATGCAACGAGCTCAGCGCCGTTGGAAAGAGGACTCCAAATACTTCGACGTAGGGGCCTTCAGAAAAATTAATCAGATACGTATATCTGACTTATGGAATTTACACCCTTGCTGTAAACAGGCCAGAACTGCAGGGGCAGGTTCTGACTTCTCTGAAAATCACCGTTGACCGGGAAGAAGAGCACCGAATCTGGTGATAATCTCTTCAGCAAAGTTGAAGATCTCTGAGAGAGGAAACCGCGACTATTTTTGGTTTCTTGATTGGACAATAAATGGATTTTTTGGGATTTTTTGAGTGGACCTGGGTCGGATCTGGGACACTGTGGAAAAATTGCTCATAGGAACTGGTACGAAATTTGAAAAATACCTAGAGACCTTATCAAAAATTAAGAAAATTCATGGTGGTAGACATATGTGGACAGAAGTCTCAGTAATTTTTAGAGCCCCAAAAAAATTCAAAACATGGGTCGAAAAAGGTAGACTCAGAACTGTGGAACAGTAGACAGAACCAGGACAGAACTGAAATTTGAACTTGGACGAAATTCTAAAAATATCTAAAGGACGAATTTTTGACTGAAATTTTTTGTGGAGGTAAGGGTTCAAGAGGGGAACCAACCCTGAAAATTGGAGCTCCAGAAGATGAGGGAAGAGAGAGAGACAATTCGGAGAAGAGAGGTCTGTCCAGAGTGGACAGAAAACCGAATTCGTTGGCGACGACGCGTCGGCGGCGAGACGGCGGCGGCGGCGATCACCGGAGTTGCTTCAGAAGTTGGAGGGGATCAAGGGGGAGGGGATTACACTCTAGAAATGGGCTGGAGGTGGAAGAACACCAGGGAGAGAGGGGAGAGGGGCGCAAGCTTCAAGGAGGCAAATGCTCATTTCTTCTTCATTAATTCATTCAAAATGAAAATTACAACCTTATATAGGATGCCAACCAAACTCAATCTCAACCCTTGGATCTAGGGGTTTGGATTGGATGGCTGGGATACAATGAGAATCCCACATTGAATACATTAGTTTAATCAAATTGACCACATGTGTTCAAACTTGGTGTAATTCCATTCAAACACAACCTAACTACAACTACCAAGCCTAATAAGGCCAAAAGAGCATGCGCCCCCCTTCTTGGGCCAAGCCCATTCTTGGGCCAAGAGCCACTCCATATGGCATGCTAGGCATGGGCCATTCCCACTTTGATGGCCCATGAGAGGATGGAATCCCATTTGGGCTTTAAGAGCCTTAATGACCCACTTTGAAACCAAATGGCCCAATATGAAGGAGCCATCTTAAATGGACCTTAAACATGCTACCTAGTTATGGACTCTTCCTAGAAAGAGGCCCATTGGCTTAATTAAGCCTTACAAGGATGGCCCAAAAGAAGGAAATCAAAAATTACACACTTTCAAGCTAATACAACCCATAAAACACACCTATACAAGCTAATACACACTAATACAATCCATAAGCTCATGATGTCCTCATCAATTTGCCTGCCCGAAGAGTGAGGGGGAGGGAATGGCCTGTACAGACTCTTGGACAGGAGTAGCAGCCGGATTCGGCTCCGTGGGAGAGGGGGAAATCGATTTCCCTTTCAAAATGGCCTGGAAGGCTTGGAGTTGCTCAGGGTTGAGCTGGGTGTTGGCAAGGACACCAAACAGAGAGGAGATGTCCTGAGGGGAAGATGTATCCCCGGCAACATTTGGCACCTCATGTGAGGGCTCGTGGGATGGACCGGCATCCATGGCGTAGACATGGGGCTCACCTTGATAGCCCTGGTCTGGGCTGTATTCTATGTAAGAGCCATGACCTGGGTCATGCACTTGGGGCTCATAGCCGAAGGCGTCAGCCTCGAAAGTATCGTAATTATACTCGGCCATCCTTAACACTTTTCCAGAACGTAATAACATACACCAGCATACAAGTAGGAGAGATTAACATACAAGTGGATGCCTTACGTCCCTTTTTTTGTTTTGGTTTGTTTTCTTTTTTCTCTTTTTTCTCTTTTTTTTTCTTTTTCTCTTTTCACAAACGAGGAGTTCACGCAAAGGACGGGACCCTAGTCAGAATTTTGGCCATCGCCGTGTCAGCTAAGGTCGCTCGCCTCACCACGAATGGGTAACTAAACTCCGGGGAACTTCAGTGGTACAACCTGCCCAGTGAACGAAGAGGGAATCCTTCGCTGTCGGGGACTTACGGAGATCCCGATGAAGGAGATCCTAGTCCGTCGAGAGGAATTCCCGAACGGGGAGTCCTTCCTTCACCGAGAAAAGGTGATCCTTAGAAAATGAAAAAAAGAAAGGGGGAAAATGCATGTAATGCAGTGCAGTATAACTGAGATATGTGAAACACAAACAAAGCAAGGAGAATAGGGATTATGCAGGACAAAATAGAACTAAACAACTTTAACGAGAATAGAACTTCGGACAGGATAGAACTAAACAGATTCAGGATCAAAACTTATTGCAGGACAGGACAGAACTAAACAATCTCACAAGATCAGAACTTATGCAGGATGGGACAAAACTTAAACAATTTTTACAAGAACAGAGTTTATGTGAGATAGATTAGAACTAGACAATTTATCACAGGATAGAACTTATGCAGGATAGAATAGAACTAAACAATTTCCACAAGATAGAACTTATGCAGGACAGAGTATAATTAAACAATTTTTACAAGATCGAAACCTATGCAGGAAATGGAACTAAACAAATTTTTACAAGAATAGAATTTAAGTAGGGTGGAATAGAACTAAACGAATTTTCACAAGGTAAAGGAGAATAGGAAATGTACCTGATAGAGCACCATTGAGGTTTTTTTTTTCTTTCTTTTCTATCTTCTCCACTTTTTTTCTTTTCTCAATTTGGGGATGCCAGATGGGAAGTGCCTTTGGGAGAACACGTCCACTTGTCAGGACGTGTCCGCACAACGGCTGACAGTTGCTGAGGGTGATGACGCTGAGTACGCACCTGGGGCTCCAGGCGCGCCCTCGAGCTGAAGCCCGTTTTTCGGAAAACAACGGAGAGAAATGGAACAATATGAATCTCTCGAGAAATCAAGGGAATGAGGGGAAAGTGCCCGAGGTGCACGAGGGATAAACGCAAAGCAAGGTGCTGCTTGGAGCACGACTGTAGCGCACGCGGGCGCAATGGGGAGGGGCACACGAGGGTGCCAATGGGGGAGGGGCACATGCGGGTGTCAATGGGAAACTGTAGCGCACGTGGGAGCAATAGGGAAGGGCACACGCAGGTGCCAAATCACACAGGTAACAGAACGAAAAGCAAAAGAGGTCCCACCGTGATCGCCAAGAGATGTGGACGGACGTCACGGGGTTTAGGAGAGGGGAGGGAAACACATTACGCTGGGATGAGAGAGAGAAGAAAGTGGTCCCGGAGAGGGTTGTCTCTATCGAGTTTAGAGGCGGAAAATGTACGAAACGAGAAAACCCACGGAATGGAAATGTACAACGAAATGAATTGACATAAGGAAATTACAGAATGGAAACCACCGCGAGGAATTACTTCCGTCACGGGGTTTTGACAAGAATTTAAGGAATTAAAATTACAGATCGAAAAGGCTTCGCGAGGAATTACTTCCGTCACGTCCACCTTCACGAGGAATTACTTCCGTCGCAGGGTTTAGACAGAAATTAAAGAAATAAAATGACAGAATGAAAAGGCTTCGTGAGGAATTACTTCCGTCACGGGAACCTTCGCGAGGAATTACTTCCGTCGCAGGAACCTCCGCGAGGAATTACTTCCGTCACGGGGTTTTGACAGGAATTGAAGGAATTAAAATTACAGAATGAAAAGACTTCGCGAGGAATTACTTCCGTCGCAGGGTTTAGATAGGAATTGAAGGAATTAAAATTACATAATGAAAAGGCTTCACGAGGAATTACTTTCGTCGTAGGGACCTCCGCGAGGAATTACTTCCGTCCACGGGGGTTTAAACAAAATGAAAAAGTGACAGAAAAGAAAGGGGGAGGGGGATGTGATCGCCAGGGGCTGAGAACCCCACGGGAAAGCTGTGATCGCGTTCGCCGCCAGAGCGGGAGCAGTGCGGGTCCTCTCTTCCTCTTCTTTCGGCCGGCCGACGAAGAGGGCTTCCTTCGGTTACCCTGATTTTGTTATTCTTTCCTCTTTTTTTTATCTTTTGTTATTATTTTAACTGGTTACCCCTACACAAAGAACAAACAGAGAAAAATAACTAAATGAGAATGACGGCGATGTAGTACCAATCCTTTAGAAAATGATACTGAGAATAACATAAACAAATACGGACCTGGTTGGTGGTGTTTAAAACCCCTTTAGAACTAAAGGATGGTAAATGATATGATGGAATGCACAAACGTGAAGACGCTCACAAACCAGGCCCTCTCGGAGAGAGAGGCGTGGCATAGATGCTAAATGATGCATGTAACGTAATTAAGTGACTGATCAAAAATAAAAAGGGGAGAAAAGCTTATTGGGGGAGGCCGATGACGGGCTTTGGACGAGCTTCTCCGAAGTGAGGATGGCATGAGCGTACGCTGAGATGTAACAGGTTCTCGTATACTCTGACGTCCGGAAACTCGGCAGGACCTTCCGGGTATCGATACCGCCCTGAAAAGGAGAAAGGGAGAGAGAGAGAGAGGGAGAGAGCTTTGTCTTTCTTTTTTTTTGTTTTCAGGATTTTTATACTTTGGTTTTAAAGGGAAGATAATACAAGAATGAGAAAATAATAAAAAAAGAGAATAATAGGGAAAAGATATATATATATATATATAAAGGGGGGAGAGAGGAAGATAATTGAGAAAGAGAAGATAAATGAATAAATAAAAAAAGGAAATAGTTGAAAGAGGGATCGAGAGAGGGAGGGGGAAGAGAGAGATCTGGAGAGTGTGGGAGAGAGAAGAGATCGAGAGGGGGAAAGAGAGAGAAGAAAGTGAGACGGAGGGGGGGAAGAAGACAGAAAAAAAAAGAAAAGAAAGGGGGAGAGAGATCGAGAGAAAGAGGGAGAGGGGAGAGAGAAGAAGAGAGAGTGAATAAAGGGAGAAAAAGAGGGAGAGAGAGGGGGGATTAAAAAATAAAAAAAAGAAGGAGAGGGAGAGAGAGATCGAGAGGGAGAGGGAGAGAGACGGTGAGAGGGGGGGAGTGAGAAGCGGAGAGAGGGAGAGAGAGAGAGACGGTGGGAGGGGATTAAAAAAAGGAAAAAAAGAAGTGAGAGACAGGGAGATCGAGAGAGAGTGATAGAGAGGAGAGAGAGAGAGAGATGAAACGGAGAGAGGGAGAAAGACGCAGAGGGGGAGAGAGAGAGAGAGAGAGAGAGAGGTTGCGAGAGGGGGAGAGAAAGAGAGAGAGCGGGTGAGGGAGGAGAGAGAAACGGGGAGAGAGAAGAGGGACGGAGTAGAAATGAGAGAGGCTGTGACGACCCGACGATCCTAGTACCGGAAAGGAACCGGCGCGTCTCGAATCTCGGCCCGCCAACCCACGAGCCCGAAAACTCGGAAGGGTAGAAAGGAGTGGTGTGGGGGTACAAGAGAAGCTGCAACGACCACAGAGATGGCACAATAATCCAAAATAAAATGCACATAATAATATAAATAAATAAACTGCTACAAGGTCCACAGTGTCTCATGTCCAAAAGAAAGTACAGTCAACAGGAAAGAAAGTACAACTACACGGGGCATCCCCCGGAGTACAACTACACGGGGCATCCCCCGGCTCTGGCAGACTGGCGACTAACCCTGGCTAGAAGAACCGCACTGAAACTCGGCCGCGCCTCTCGAAGACCCCGCCTCACCTGAAAAGTAGGGGTGAGCCTCATTTCATTGGCCCAGTAGGGATCCCGCGAATCCCCACCTCGCACGAGAAGCGAGAAGGCAGAAGGTAACCCTACCTAACAGGAGTACAGTAGAACCAACAAGCTGAAATAAATAAACGGAAAAGCTGTCTACTCTAACAGTACCGTACTACTGAACCTCAGTCCAACAAAACACGAGTCCACGCCTGCCAGTGAACAGGAGCACTATCCACAAGAAGAACGACCGGATGCGTCCCCTGACGTCTTACACCGCGTCACAAGTGTCTAGCTACTACGCCCCAGGCGTGAGACTCAGACACGCAACAAGTACCACAACAAGGACTAGCTGGGGTCGTGCTCGTCAGCGCGCACCCTAAGCCCCCAACTACGTGTGCACACACAGACCATCTGCTCTAGGTCGGGTCCTCTAGCTGGTTTTCCCCCCCACCGGACTCTGGTGGCAAAGGCAAGGGGCCCTACGGTAACCAGCCTAAAAATCGCGTCACACTGGGTCTCGCTCTCCACCACTCCCAGGTGGGTCCACACACGCGTGCGCAGGGAGCTACGACTAGTGGACAGGTCACTGGAAGTAAGGACTGACTCTCGGAAACCACCGACTGAACACTAGCAAGGTGCAGAGGTCATCCTCTGTACCACACCGACTCTCGGCAGCACCAGCCGACGCATCACATCTCGGGATCCCCGCGGTACCCTCGTACAGTCCCCACACGATGCCAAGCATCAGTCGGACCGTAAGACGACACAAAGGGGTCAGGACCCACTCACCTGGGTTTGATTGGCACGAAACGGCAGACGCGGTCACCGGAGGACCGCCTCCGGTGGTAGCGATCTGCCCTGGACCGCAACCACATGGTAGCGGTCCTCTTGGGACCGCGACCACCCTGGCACCAGAAAAAAATGAAGGCGGTCGCCTGATGACCGCCTTCACACAGTAGCGGTCCCTAGGGGACCGCGACCAGGAACCAACGGTCAAAAATGCCTCGAGGCCCGTGCCGGTCCCCACGGTGATAGCGGTCGTCCCAAGACCGCGACCAATAGTCGCGGTCTGTCGCAAGATCGCGACCAGCCACCGACACTTTAAGGCCTAACGGTCAAAAATCCGATGAAGGCGGTCCTCACCTGACCGCTACCATTAATAGCGGTTACTGGTGAACCGCGATCACCCCGGAAAACCGAGAACGACGGGAAATGGCCGAAAACTCCATTCCACGCCCCAATCACCCCCCGATGATGGGGAAACAAAGGGGGAACCCTCCCCAACCCTCCTAGCATGCATCTACCGCCTCGGATCGGCCAAAAACGCGAAGAAACGGCGGATCGGCTCACAAACCCCAAAAACATGGTTTCACCCAAACCCGCTCAAAAATGCCCCTCTCGACCTCCCCTCGACCTACAAAGCACGGGGAACGATGGGATGAGCATGGGAGTTCGTCTCCCTACCTCAATGGAGCGAAAGCTCCGCCGAATCACCGCCAAAATCAAGGATGAAGCTTTTACTCCCACGAACGCCCCGCCTCTCGCCGCGAAAAGCACGCCACCGGGACCGCCTCGCCGCCGCCGCCGCTGCCACGCCGTTGCCGGAGTGAGAGGGGCCGCGTCTCGGTCTCCCGGGGAGAAGAAGATCGGCCGCGGGGGAGGGGGAGCTCTCACGGTTGAAGGAAGGAGGAAGAAGAAGAAAAGAAAAAGGTAAAAAAGAAAAGAAAAAGAATCGATATATATAGAAAATCCAGAAAATCTAAAAAATCCCAAAAAATAGAAAAATACACCTCCTCGACCGTCTCGACACGCTGATCGCAACGGCACCACTCGCGGGTTGGTGAACGACCCAGATCACCAGCTACAGGGTTCCGAAAGATTCACCGAAACCCGTATGCGGAAATCGGAAAACACGTACGGAAAAGCCACGGACGCACTCCGGGCCTCCGAAACGACTCCGGATCGCGCCGATCCGAACACGAAAGATGTCCGAAACAAAATTTCGGACATAACAAGGTTAGACACTCCGATAAACCAGATCCGGGACCCACAAGGAAGGATCCGAAAGATCCGGGACATTACAGCCCTCCCCCCTTAAAGGAATTTCGTCCTCGAAATTCAAGAACAAAGCACAAGGACGGGGGACAGACTCACACAAATAAATACGGATATAACTCTCGCATCTCATCCTCGCGTTCCCAAGACGCCTCGCCGTCAGAATGACGCTGCCAGACTACCTTAACCAGAGGGATAACCTTGTTTCACAGGCGCTGCTCTCGCCGATCCTCAATGCGAACAGGAAACTCCGGAAGGGACAGATCTGGGGTCACATCTGGCCAAACGGCATCCTCGAGAACATGAGAGTCATCGGGCATATACTTCCGAAGCATCGACACGTGGAACACATCCTACACCGCGGAAAGCTCCGGAGGTAGCTGCAACCGATAAGCAACTTCCCCAACACGCTCAACGATGGGAAAGGGACCAATGTAGCGGGGACTCAGCTTCCCACGCCTACCGAAGCGCATCACGCCCTTCATGGGAGACACTCTCAAGAAAACTCGATCTCCGACAGCAAAGCTGAGAGGTCGCCTCCTACGATCGGCATAACTCTTCTGTCGGCTCTGAGCTGCCAACATCTTCTGCCGAACGAGATGCACCACCTCAACACACTGCTGCACCAGATCTGGTCCGGTCAAGGCGCGCTCGCCTACCTCGAACCAATCAAGCGGAGTCCGACAAGGTCGCCCATACAACGCCTCATAGGGAGCCATACCGATGCTCGAATGATAGCTGTTGTTATAGTCAAACTCCACTAATGGCAAATGGTGGGTCCAACTCCCCTGTCATTCCAAGCAACACGCTCGCAACATGTCCTCTAAAGTCTGGATGGTCCGCTCAGACTGACCGTCCGACTGAGGATGATAGGCCGAGCTGAATGCCAACTCAGTGCCTAGAGCCCTCTGGAAACTCCTCCAGAATCCATAAGTGAAACGGGGATCACGATCCGATACAATGGAGATAGGGACTCCATGCAACGGGACTATCCGCTCCACGTACAGACGAGCCAAACGCTGCACGCTCCAACTGACCTTGACCGGCAGCAACTGCGCCATCTTCGTCAGTCTATCCACTAGCAACCAGATACTATCTTCCCCACTGGACGTCCTCGGCAATCCAACCACGAAATCAGTGGTCACGTGGTCCCACTTCCACGCAGGAATGCCCAAGGGCTGAAGTGTGCCTCCTGGTCGTTGGTGCTCAGCCTTCACCTGCTGACAGGTTAAACACCTGGCCACAAACTCTGCAACATCTCTCTTCATACCAGACCACCAAAACTGCCTCTTCAGGTTCTGGTACATCTTAGCTGATCCGGGGTGCACGGCATACCGACTCCCGTGAGTCTCATGCAATACAGTACGCCGCACCTGCCCCTCGGACCGCACATACAATCTACCTCTGAACCTCACAGCTCCATCCTCGCCAAGCTCCACCTCGGCCATTGACAGAATACGGGGTAGCTCGGGGTCCGCCCGCTGAGCCTCAGTCACCTGTCGACGCACCACGGGCGTGACAGTCAGACTCGCAAGGACAGTTGAACCCTGGTCCTGCGGGACCTTGAGTCTAAAAGTCATGGCCGGAACCTGCTCCCAAAGCTTCCACTTTCTCAACAACAACCGACTGACCGATACCCTCCTACTCAGGGCATCAGCCACGACGTTCATCCTGCCAGGCTGATAAGACAGAGTAACATCATAATCCTTCATGTATTCCATCCACCCCCTCTGCCTGAGGTTAAGATCCTTCTGCGTGAACACATACCTCAAACTCTGATGGTCAGTGAAAAGCTCAAACCTCTCGCCGTACAAATAATGCCTCCAGATCTTCAGAGCGAAAATCACCGCTGCCAACTCAAGATCATGAGTAGGGTAGTTCGCCTCATGTGGCTTCAACTGCCGCGACGCATATGCCACAACTCTCCCATGCTGCATCAACACAGCACCGAGGCCTACCCCGGAAGCATCCGTACACACCACGAAATCACCCGAGCCAGATGGCAACACCAAAACCGGAGCGGTGGTAAGCAATCTCTTCAGTTCCACGAAGCTCCACTCACACTCCTCCGTCCAGACGAACGGCACGTCCTTCCGCGTAAGCCTGGTCATCGGGGCTGCAATACGAGAGAAATCCTGAATAAATCGCCGATAATAACCTGCGAGCCCCAAGAAACTCCGAATCTCCGTGACAGAACTCGGCCTCGGCCACTGCACCACCGCCTCGACCTTGGCCAGGTCCACGGAAACACCATCACCAGAAATCACGTGCCCCAAAAAGTGCACCTCACGAAGCCAGAACTCGCACTTACTGAGCTTCGCATACAACTGGTGACCACGCAGGGTCTGCAACACCACCCTCAAGTGATGCACATGCTCCTTAGCAAACCGCGAATACACAAGGATATCGTCCACGAACACGACCACAAACTGGTCCAAGTACGGACGAAACACCCTATGCATCAAGTCCATAAATGCTGCGGGGGCATTGGTGAGCCCAAACGTGATGTGAAACAAATGCCGAAGTCGATTCTGTCCGGTTCTGGAATCTGTGACCAGCAGCTGTTGAAGTGGCTGTGGATCGCACTCTGGAATTTTGCCGGAGGCGCGGTTGGTGCCGTTGGCTTCGTAACAGGGTAGGGATACAGCACAATTTTTCTGAATTTTGGTTCCGCCCGAACCTGGTCGCCACGGACGACTGAGCGGGGACCCCGTTCTGGTTCTGTGCAGGGGCAGCTTCTGAACAGCGGCTTGACAGGGACACCACGAGCAACCCCGAACTCCGTTTGGTGCGCGGCAGGTGGCGTTGGAATCGTGGGGACGACTACTTTCCAGCGGCACTGGTCTCACCTCAGTCGGATGTCGGTGTGGATGTGCAGGTCCCGTTGAGTGGGGACTGGTCGGAGGAGACAGACAGGAGGCAGAATGGGGTCGTCGGGGTATAAAATTTGTAACTCTGGCCACCGACCTCTGATTGCGGTTCCGTCTTCTGGTCCCGGTAGCTGACTTGAGGATGGAGAACTTTGATGAAGATCCTGGAGCCTGAATCCTTCAAGAAGAGGTCGTGGTTGCTGCCCCAAACCGCTTCAGGTCGCTGTCAGGCCTTCTCTGCGCAGTCGGGGAAGAAAGTCCCTTGTGGGCGGCCACGAACTCGGATCGACACGATTCCAACTCGCTTGCGAAGAGGACTTGTGGACGATCAACTTTGCTGAAGACCTTGGATGCAGACTCCACATGGAACGAGCTGGAAGTTACTCTGCAAATTGGGCCAGAAGCTGCCTGCGGGTTTGGGATGGGCTTGTGGAGTGGGGGCTAAGTTTAGTGGTGGTGTTTGTGGGTGTAAGCTATGGGGATAGTGGGTGGACGTGGTTGGGGTTGCAGGGGGTTGTCTTGAGGCTGTGGAAAGGGGTGCAGTGCGTGTATGACGGGAACGGAGGTAGCGTGGGCGTATGAGGTAATAGCGTGGCCGGGAGGAAGAAGCTTAGAGGGTGAGGCAAGGAAGGTAGACTGCCGCAGCAGTGAAAGATTGGGTTAGAAGACAGGAGGAACTGGGGAACGGGAAGTTCGGCCAAGCTGTGGGGGTGAGCGGAAGATGCTGGTGGCTGGAGGAGAAGGGAGGAATGAAGGGCATCAACACCCGTGGCAAGGAGGGAAGAACTGGGCATCTCACCCGTGGAGAGGGAAGGAAGAACAGGCACTCACGGCCATGGGAATTAAAAGAGGGGGGGGGGGGAAGAAGATAAAGGAGGGGAAGGCCCCTCCTACGTGGGCATCACATGGGGGTTCCAAAAATAAGATTTCATTCACTGTTTTTCAAATGAAAGATACATGACTCTTTTATAGACTCTCAAAGAAGACCAAAAGACACTATCCTAAACACTTAATGTCTACTTATTATAGTTCTCTTGGGGAGACCAAAAGACACTATCCTAAACACTTAATGTCTACTCATTATAGTTCTCTTGGGGAGACCAAAAGACACTATCCTAAACACTTAATGTCTACTTATTATAGTTCTCTTGGGGAGACCAAAAGACACTATCCTAAACACTTAATGTCTACTCATTATAGTTCTCTTGGGGAGACCAAAAGACACTATATTGGAAGACTTAAAGACAAAAATATGAAAGGACTATTACATAATTGCTACGGACATAACCCATAAGGCCCATAAAGAGGCCCATTTATCATGAGACAAATAGATTGGCCATTTGATTGTGTTGATGAAGTTGATTGCCGATCCCCGTCAAATTTTTAAATTTTGAATCTTGAACCGAGGATTCCATCAAAACGGCATCACCCAGAACTCATAATGCCCATACCTCGACTGAAACGCTGTCTTCTCCACGTCCGACTCTCGGATCCGCAGCTGATAGTAGCCCGATCTCAAATCAATCCTCGAAAACACTCGGGCCGACTGAAGCTGATCGAACAAGTCATCAATCCGAGGCAACGGATACTTGTTCTTAACAGTCGCCTGGTTCAACTGACGGTAGTCGATGCACAGCCTCAAACTACCGTCCTTCTTCTTCACAAACAACACCGGCGCACCCCACGGGGAATAACTAGGACGAATATACCCCTTGGCCAGTAACTCCTGCAACTGCGCCTTCAGCTCTCGCAACTCGGCAGGCGCCATCCGATAAGGGGCCTTCGACATAGGCGCCGTGCCCGGCACCACCTCAATCACGAAATCAATCTCTCGCTGCGGTGGCAACCCTGGTATCTCCTCGGAAAAAACGTCAGGAAACTTGCACACGATAGGAATGTCCTCTACCTCAGGACCCTGTCGCTCGACCAAAACCACGGATGCGAGAAAGCCCTGACAACCTGCATCAAGCAAACGACGCGCACGGATAGCCGAAATAAACAAGCGAGAAGAGGAAGACCGAATACCTTGGAAATAGAAGGTGGGTCCACGAAGCTGTCGGAAGTAGACCTTCTTCGAGCCGCAATCCACCAAGGCATGATGAGCCTCGAGCCAGTCCATGCCCAAAATCACATCAAAGTCCTGAAGCGGTAACGCGTAGAGTCTAGCCGGCAAATTCCGCCCTTCCACCCATATAGGTACCTTCTCGAAGCAGTACGGGGTGATCATGAAGTCACCGGTAGGAAACTCTACCACCAAGTCACAGGACACCTCGGTCACCGGGTCCTCTACGCTCTGAGCAAAATCCTCCGAGATGAACGAATGAGAAGCACCTGAATCGAACAAAACATGAGCCGCACAACCCAAAATCGGAAGAGTACCTTCCACCAGATGCGACGCCTCAGCCTCTGCTCTGGTCATGTGAGTCACTCTGCCTCGAGATCTCTGCCTCCCCACAGTAGCTGACCGCGACAACTGAGGAAACTGTCCCTGCTGCTGGTACTGCTGCGGCTGTGCTGATGACTGCGGGGGCCGAAACTGCTGCTGCAGCTGAAACTCGTGCGGCTGGCGCGGTCTCTGCGGACAGTCACGTGCCATGTGCCCCGGCTTGTCGCACCTAAAGCAAATCACGGGCGCTGAACACGGCCTATCCGGATGAGAACCACCGCACCTAGGACAGCCACCCCGCGAACCAATCATCGAACCCTGACGCTGGAAAGTCACCGGCTGCTGAACACTGCCCATCGACTCCTGTCTCGACTCCTTACGATCCTAACGTCTCTTGCCAAAACCAGCTTCCTTAAGCAACTTCTTAAGCTTCGACTTGAAGGATGAACCTGGCGCAGGAGCCGCAGTCTGCGTCGCCACTGATCCACCTGCTGAGAGCTGGACGGTACTCTGCTGCTGCATCCCCGTTGGCTGGCTGAAATCTGCCTGCACTTGACTAGCACTGCCCTGCCCTCGAACCTTCTGTAAATCTCTCTCCAGCGTCGCTGCTGCCTTACATGCCGCATCCAAACTGGTCAAACCCGACGCAAGAAGATGATGCCTCAGCTCTAGCCTCAGACCACCAACAAACTGATCGGTCTTCACCTCCTCATCTGCCATGATATGAGGAGCATAACGGCCCAACTCGATAAACCTGGCACGGTACTGCATCACCGACATGTCACCCAGAGTCAGCTCCATGAACTCACGCAACCTCTGCGACCTGACAAAGGACGGACAGAAGGCACGCTCAAAAGCCGTGACGAACTCCTGCCACGCAATCTGTCGAAGAGGACGAGACTGGAACACTGAACCCACTCGGACGTCCACCAAGTACGGGCCGGTCCCTGAAGACGATGAGTAGCCAACGCTACCTGCTCCTCCTCGGGACACTCCATCGCACTGAAAATCCGTCGGATATCATCCAGCCACTCTCTGGCCACCTCAGGATCTGGCTGCCCACCGAAAGAAGGAGGCTGGAACAGCAAAAACTCCTTCAGCACACGGCCATGACCACCACGAGCCCGGTCCTCACCACCATCGCCACCCTGCTGCTGATGATCTCCCTGCTGCCGCTGAAACACATACTCAAACATGCCTCGGAAGAAATCGTCCATCCCTGGAGCTCTCGCATCTCCAGATACTCCCTCGGAAACTGAAGCCCTGCTATGCTCCTCTGGACCACCACTAGACTCTCCCTGCTGGGCACGAGTCCTCCTCTGTGGCGCCATAACACACCTGGCATCAAAGAAAAGCAACCGGAAATCAATAAAACACACGACCCTAAGCCAGTCGCCGACTGTACAGGACATTCATGGACCTTCTGGACCACTGCAATTCGTTCCAAGTTCCGATATACCTCCACAACCTCGCTCTGATACCAGCTGTGACGACCCGAGGATTCGAGTACCGGAAAGGAACCGGCGCGTCTCGAATCTCGGCCCGCCAACCCACGAGCCCGAAGACTCGGAAGGGTAGAAAGGAGTGGTGTGGGGGTACAAGAGAAGCTGCAACGACCACAGAGATGGCACAATAATCCAAAATAAAATGCACATAATAATATAAATAAATAAACTGCTACAAGGTCCACAGTGTCTCATGTCCAAAAGAAAGTACAGTCAACAGGAAAGAAAGTACAACTACACGGGGCATCCCCCGGAGTACAACTACACGGGGCATCCCCCGGCTCTGGCAGACTGGCGACTAACCCTGGCTAGAAGAACCGTGCTGAAACTCGGCCGCGCCTCTCGAAGACCCCGCCTCACCTGAAAAGTAGGGGTGAGCCTCATTTCATTGGCCCAGTAGGGATCCCGCGAATCCCCACCTCGCACGAGAAGCGAGAAGGCAGAAGGTAACCCTACCTAACAGGAGTACGGTAGAACCAACAAGCTGAAATAAATAAACGGAAAAGCCATCTACTCTAACAGTACCGTACTACTGAACCTCAGTCCAACAAAACACGAGTCCACGCCTGCCAGTGAACATGAGCACTATCCACAAGAAGAACGACCGGATGCGTCCCCTGACATCTTACACCGCGTCACAAGTGTCTAGCAACTACGCCCCGGGCGTGAGACTCAGACACGCAACAAGTACCACAACAAGGACTAGCTGGGGTCGCGCTCATCAGCGCGCGCCCTAAGCCCCCAACTACGTGTGCACACACAGACCATCTGCTCTAGGTCGGGTCCTCTAGCTGGTTTTCCCCCCCACCGGACTCTGGTGGCAAAGGCAAGGGGCCTTACGGTAACCAGCCTAAAAATCGCGTCACACTGGGTCTCGTTCTCCACCACTCCCAGGTGGGTCCACACACACGTGCGCAGGGAGCTACGACTAGTGGACAGGTCACTAGAAGTAAGGACTGACTCTCGGAAACCACCGACTGAACACTAGCAAGGTGCAGAGGTCATCCTCTGTACCACACCGACTCTCGGCAGCACCAGCCGACGCATCACATCCCGGGATCCCCGCGGCACCCTCGTACAATCCCCACACGATGCCAAGCATCAGTCGGACCGTAAGACGACACAAACGGGTCAGGACCCACTCACCCAGGTTTGATCGGCACGAAACGGCAGTCGCGGTCACCGGAGGACCGCCTCCGGTGGTAGCGGTCTACCCTAGACCGCAACCACATGGTAGCAGTCCTCTTGGGACCGCGACCACCCTGGCACCAGAAAAAAATGATGGCGGTCGCCTGATGACCGCCTTCACACAGTAGCGGTCCCTAGGGGACCGCGACCAGGAACCAACGGTCAAAAATGCCTCGAGGCCCGTGCCGGTCCCCACGGTGATAGCGGTCGTCCCAAGACTACGACTAATAGTCGCGGTCTGTTGCAAGACCGCGACCAGCCACTGACACTTTAAGGCCTAACGGTCAAAAATCCGATGAAGGCGGTCCTCACCTGACCGCTACCATTGATAGCGGTTACTGGTGAACCGCGATCACCCCGGAAAATCGAGAACGACGGGAAATGGCCGAAAACTCCATTCCACGCCCCAATCACCCCCCGATGATGGGGAAACAAAGGGGGAACCCTCCCCAACCCTCCTAGCATGCATCTACCGCCTCGGATCGGCCAAAAACGCGAAGAAACGGCGGATCGGCTCACAAACCCCAAAAACATGGTTTCACCCAAACCCGCTCAAAAACGCCCCTCTCGACCTCCCCTCGGCCTACAAAGCACGGGGAACGATGGGATGAGCATGGGGGTTCGTCTCCCTACCTCAATGGAGCGAAAGCTCCGCCGAATCACCGCCAAAATCAAGGATGAAGCTTTTACTCCCACGAACGCCCCGCCTCTCGCCGTGAAAAGCACGCCACCGGGACCGCCTCGCCGCCGCCGCCGCCGCCGCTGCCACGCCGTTGCCGGAGTGAGAGGGGCCGCGTCTCGGTCGCCCGGGGAGAAGAAGATCGGCCGCGGGGGAGGGGGAGCTCTCATGGTTGAAGGAAGGAGGAAGAAGAAGAAAAGAAAAAGGTAAAAAAGAAAAGAAAAAGAATTGATATATATAGAAAATCCAGAAAATCAAAAAAATCCTGAAAAATAGAAAAATACACCTCCTCGACCGTCTCGACGCGCTGATCGCAACGGCACCACTCGCGGGTTGGTGAACGACCCAGTTCACCCGCTACAGGGTTCCGAAGGATTCGCTGAAACCTGTACGCGAAAATCGGAAAACACGCACAGAAAAGCCGCGGACGCACTCCGGGCCTCCGAAACGACTCCGGATCGCGCCAATCCGAACACGAAAGATGTCCGAAACAAAATTTCAGACACAACAGGGATGGACACTCCGATAAACCAGATCCGGTACCCACAAGGAAGGATCCGAAAGATCCGGGACATTACAGAGACAGAGAGAGAACGGAGACGGAGGGAGAGAGCAGAAAGAGAGAGAGGATGCGAGAGAGAGGGGAAGCAGAGAGAGGGGAGAGGACGGTGGCGGGGGCGTCGTGGGGAGACGACGACGGCAGCGGCGACGGCGACAGGCGGTGCGACGGGCGGCGGGTGTCCGGGCATGAGCGGCGGCTTGCATGCACTGGTGCGATGGCCGGGGTAGCGTCGTGGAGGGCAGCAGTGGCGTGGGGACGTGGGCCGTCGACGGGGGGCTTGGACGATGATCGCGGCGACGGTGGCGGTGTGCAGGGGGGGCTGCGGCGAGCTACAGGCGGTGGCCGGGAGAGCGACGGCAGCAGCGGCGAGGGGAGGTCGACGGAGGTGTGGACGTCCGTGGGTGGCCGCGGCGGTCTACAGGGGTGCGACGGCGGTGAGTGCACCGGCGACAGAGGGGGGGTGCAGCGGCGTGAGGAGAATAAGGCGTAGGGGGGGTGCGCAGTGAAGAGAGAGAGGTGGTGAGGGAGGAAAAGAGAAAAGGGAGAGAGAGGGAGAGAGGCTACGGGAGGTAGGTTTTTACGTGGGAG
This sequence comes from Amorphophallus konjac, assembly GCA_022559845.1. Taxonomy (NCBI): domain Eukaryota; kingdom Viridiplantae; phylum Streptophyta; class Magnoliopsida; order Alismatales; family Araceae; genus Amorphophallus; species Amorphophallus konjac. Next base: position 587,167,480 of record CM040121.1, on the reverse strand, counting down.
AGAGGGAGGGCAGAGGGAGTGGGATGGGAAGGTTTTGGTGGCGACGGTGGGTGCAACTGGGGGAGTGAAAGTGGAGCGCAGGGGATTGCTAGAAGGGGGCTTAGCAGTGAGGGAAGGTGAAGTACAGTGAGGGGGAGAGTATATGGGTGTGTGAGAGGGAGGTTTGTTGGACGAAGTGGACGACGGCAACGGCGGTATGAAGGTGGAGGTCTGCCGTGGGAAACGGTTGCGGTGTGAGGCTCGGAAGTGGTTGTCGTGGTCGAGCGTGGTCGAGTGTGGTGGGTGAAGGGAGAGAGGTGGCAGCGGTGGTTTTTTGGTGGTGAGGGAGGTGGGTGGCCGTAGAGGAGAGAAAGAGAAGGGGAAACGGGAGGTGGGGTGGCTGTCGTGGGAGAAAGAGAAGGGAGGTGGAGGTTACTCCCCGCCTGGGGAGGTTGGGAGGAAAAGAGAAAATGGGAGAGGGGGGCTTCGGTCATGGGAAGGTGAGAGAGAGCAGAAAAAAAAGTAAAAGAGAGGGAGAGAGAGAATAAGTGAGAAGGGAGTTCAGGTGATTAGTCAGAGGGTGGGGTTGGGAGCTTTTGTGTGCATATTTTTGAGTGGGGACAAGATCCGAGAAGAATGGGGAGTGAGTTAAGATGAGAAGTTAAGATTAGTATATATAACGTATAAATATGTAGAAGGTGGGCCAAGCCCTATTAATGTATTCTTTTTTCTATTTTTATTTTTATCTCTCTCTCTCTCTCTCTCTCTCTCTCTCTCTTTCATATTTTATATATACATATATATAAGTCCATCAACCCCCTCTTTACTTTATTCTTATTATTATTCTTCTCTTTTTTTTGTCTTGTTTTTATTTATTAATATATATATATTGTGAGATCAAATGAAATTACAAGAAAATTGAAAAATCACTCAGGTGATTCAAATGTGCGAGCTGCTTTGGGGCGTCTTAGCGTAATACGGGATCTACTCAGCATAATGCTAAAATGCCGTGTCTACATTTTATCTCTCTCTCTCTCTCTCTCTTTCATATTTTATATATACATATATATAAGTCCATCAACCCCCTCTTTACTTTATTCTTATTATTATTCTTCTCTTTTTTTGTCTTGTTTTTATTTATTATTATATTTATATATATATATATATTGTGTGATCAAATGAAATTGCAAGAAAATTGAAAAATCACTCAGGTGATTCAAATGTGCGAGCTGCTTTGGGGCGTCTTAGCGTAATACGGGATCTGATCAGCATAATGCTAAAATGCCGTGTCTACACCTAGGAAGAAATCCAAGGGTAGGCAGATCCCTCGTCGATTCCTTCTGGATTTAGCCGCCAGGTGTCAGGCCCTTCTTGCCATCCCTCAGTTGCTAGAAAATCCCATCCAGCTACCGGAAATAGAATGTGAGGGCAACTGCACAATTAATGAGGGGTATGGAGTCTGCGAGATCACAGATGAAGAATACCCTACTGAAGATGAGGGTGAAGAATATGAGGATGCGGCTGGCGCATATGCTAGTGGAATAAGGAGATTCGACGAGCCGTCAACCGCCGTAGAAGAGTCCACCAAAGAAGTCAACTTGGGAACTGAGGAAGACCCTAGGATCATCCTCATAAGTGATAATCTACCACCCTCTGAAGAAGAGGCATTAATTGAAGTTCTCAAGGAATATAAGGACACGTTTACATAGAGCTACGAGGATATGCCGGGTCTGGATTCAACCCTGGTCGAACACCGTTTAACCCTAAAACCAGGGTCCGTCTCGGTAAAACAAAGGTTAAGGCGTTTCCACCCGCAGATGGCTCTGAAAATGAAAGAAGAGGTCGATAAGCTCCATAAAGCCAGGTTCATTAGAGTCGTTCTTTATCCTCAATGGGTGGTAAACATTGTCCCGGTCATGAAGAAAGATGGGAAAGTCAGGATTTGCATCGACTTCCGGGACCTTAACCGCGCGTGTCCAAAGGATGATTTTCCCTTGCCTCACATTGATGTTTTAATCGACAACACAGCAGGATATGAGACCCTCTCATTCATGGATGGATTTTCAGGATATAATCAAATTCATTTGGCAGAAGAGGATCAAGAGAAGACATCATTCACTACACCTTGGGGAACATATTGTTACGTGGTCATGTCATTTGGGTTAAAGAATGCTGGAGCTACTTACCAAAGAGCTATGATGGCCATATTTCACGACATTATGCATATATATCTGGAGGTGTATGTGGATGATCTATTGGTGAAATCAAGGACCAGGATTGAACATCCAAGGGTTTTGGCTAAGGTCTTGCAGAGATAAAGTGAGTTCCAATTGAAAATGAACCCGAAGAAGTGTGTGTTCGGTGTATCATCGGGCAAATTACTGGGCTTCATTGTGAGTAAGAGAGGGATCGAGATAGATCCTGACAAAGCTAAGGCCATCAGGGATATGCCACCTCCCAAGAATTTGAGGGAAGTCCGAGGTTTAATTGGGAGGTTGCAGTTTATTCGTCGGTTTGTGTCTCAGCACTCACAAAGGTGTAGGCCTTTCTATGTGTTGACCAAGCCAGGAGTAGAATTCCACTGGGATTCTAAATGCCAAAAAGCTTTTGAAGGGTTAAAGGAATATCTGGCTAGTCCACCCGTTCTCATTCCACCCAAACCAGGAAAATCTCTGATCCTCTACATCTCAGTCTTGGACGACTCCGTGGGAGCTGTCCTCGCACAAGCTGATGAAGAAGGCAAGGAACGGGCAACCTATTACTTGTCCAAACTTCTCAATCCATGTGAGCAGAAGTACACAGTCATGGAGAAAACCTGTGCTGCCCTCGTTTGGGTGGTGCAGAAATTGAAGCACTACTTCTTGGCTCATGAGGTCCACTTGATTGCTCGCATGAACCCTATCAAGTTTATTCTGGAGAAATCCGTCCTTACTGATAGGCTAGCACACTAGCAAAGTTTTCTTTCCCAGTTCGACATCACCTACATCTAGCAAAAGGCAATTAAAGGTTATGCCATAGCCGAGCATCTCGCCCACCATCCTCTCCCCAAGTTTAACCATGTCCAATCAGAGTTTCCAGATGAGGAACTAATGTCCATCGCCCAATCTGACAAGCCAATGTGGACATTATATTTTGATGGAGCTCTAAATTCTCAAGGGAAGGGTATCGGCATTGTCCTTCTAACGCCTGAAGGCGTTACCATCCCAGAGGCATTTCAGCTCACGTTCCCAGTCACCAACAACATCACTGAATACGAGACTCTTCTAGCTGGCCTGGAACTAGCACGTTCTTTCTATATCACTAAGTTGCGAGTCGTGGGTGACAGTCAACTTGTTCTCCGCCAGGTGCTTACCAAATATCGCACCCTCGATCCCAAGCTCAAACCCTATCAGGAGCTGGTCTCCGCCTATGCCAAATTGTTCACCAAGCTGATCTGTGTCCATGTTCCTCGCGAACAGAACATTCTGGCCGATGCCCTCGCCTCCTTGGCGTCATCCTTCAAATTCCCTTTCGGTGCATGGTTTAGATCCATCATTCTCTACACGCGTCTTGTCCCTACCGTTAAGGACCCTTACCTCTTAAAGATCAAGGAACGAGTCCTACAGAAGATCCAGAAGGGAGAAATTCTTGAGAAGAGGGAGATCATGCTGGCAGAAGTCGAAGAAGAGCTGGCTGACGATGAGAAACCATGGTTCTATGAAATTGTCAAATACTGTAAAGATCAATCTTATAGTGAAGGAGCCACCACAGAAGATAAGAAAGCCATAAGAAGGGTGGCTCAGAAATACACATTGGTTGGAGGTCTACTCTATAGGAGGAGCCTTACTGGCGTTCTGTTAAGGTGTCTTGACGACAATGAGGTTTGGAAATGTGTAGAAGAAGCACACTCAAGTGTGTGCGGTGGCCACGTGAATAGCCAGATGCTCGCCAAGAAGATCATTAGGCAAGGCTTTTACTGGCCCACTATGGAAGAGGATTGTGCCATCTATGTCCGTAGGTGTGTCAAGTGTCAACTTCACGCTGAGAAAATACATTTACCCTCTTCCTCACTTCACCCAATATCCTCCCCATGGCCTTTCTCCATGTGGGCATTCGACATCATCGGTCCCCTAGGTGATCCCAATTCCCTCACCAAGCAGAAATCTTTCATCCTTATTGCGACAGAATACTTCACCAAATGGGCCGAAGCTGAAGCTTACGCAGAAATTAAGACGTCAACAGTCTGCAAATTCATCATGAAGAACATCCTCGCCAGGTTCGGCGTCCCAAGCACAATCGTCACCGACAATGGGCCACAGTTCATTTCTCAGGACCTTCAAGACCTCTGCAAAAGGTACGCAATTGCATTGCATCATTCATCACCTTATTACCCACAAGGTAACGGCCAAGCGGAGGCCACCAATAAAACATTGATCAAAATCATCAAGAAAACTTGCGAGTCCAGTAAGTTTTTAGACTGGCCAGAAAAGCTTATCGAAGCTCTATGGGTCTATCGCACTTCAATCCGTACCCCCACCGGGCAGACTCCGTTTGCCCCTTACTTATGGTATGGAAGTGGTAGTCCTGTACGAGACCCCGATCCCTTCTCTCAGGGTACAATTGGACAAGGAATTTTCCCTAGACGACCGTCGTAATTCACTCCTCGCCCAATTGGAACTCTTGGATGAGAAGCGGCTGGCCGCTGCCGAGCATGCGCGTGTGTATCAAAATAGACTCGCTCGCTTTTACCAAAAGAAAGTCGTTGAGAGAAAATTCAAAGTCGGTGAGATGGTCGTAAAACGAATTTTTGTCAAACCTAGAGGGCCGCGTTCTAAGCTCCAACCCAATTGGGAAGGACCATTTGTAATTCAAGCTGTGTATCCTGGCAACGCCTACAAGCTAGTCAACGCTGAAGGGACTGAGTTATCCCACCCTTGGAATGGGCTTTATCTTAAAAAGTACTACCCTTAGCATAGTGCCAAAACGTAAAAAACAAACAAATGATGAAAAGTCAGAAAACATCAAAAATAACAAAAAAATATTGAAAATCAATAAAAATATGAAAAATTCAAAATGCCGATGCCTGGTGGTCACCATGTAGTTAAGTCCCTGCATCCAACCTTCATGTTAGGATAGGGCCCATTAAGGCTTGGTAGGCACCGGGTCTTGGTCTGCCAGAACTGTGGAGATCCCTGTCCGGCCACATCGGCCTATGCACGCTCAAAGGAAGCCAACATGTGCTCACTTACGTATTTTATCCACAAAAAGTTGGTAGCATCACCTACGGTGGGGCCTCACCCAGAAGATCTCCAGAAGCTGTAATCTTTATTCTTTTCTCTTCGACCAAATGAGACAGTCGGTGCCCTTAAAACGTTGAGCATGAGAAACCAAAACTCAAACCCCTTAAGGCAAGAGTAGGATCCATTTCCTCGAGCATCGATCAGAGCACGAGAAGAGGGCAGTGTCCCTGCAGGCATACAAAAGGGAGTCCACAACGTCAAACGACTATATCTCCCTCGCAAAAAGAAACATAAAAATCAAAATCAAGAAAAAAGGTTGGTCGTGACCGTGCCTGATGCGATAAATGAAACCCCTCAAAGCAAAAGTATGAATCCACAAAAGGGGCCATGGAATGTAAATACTCGGGATTTGGTCCGAAGTTGTCCGAAAGGAAAGAGTTAAATGGGCCCTTATTGGCTCGCCGGGTTAACGGTTTTGCCGATCCTCTCAGGAGGTTTATCCCCTACGCTCTTCCTTCTTCCTTTAAAGGTGAAAGCTCGACGGAATGTCTGAAGGGCGAAACCTGCCAAGGTTTGTGACCTTATTTTAATACAAACATATGGTTGCCTACTTTAAAAAGTAGAAGCTATCGCTGCGAAGGAGTCTCTGTGTTTCTGGCTGGTCAAGACCCTTGTTTACCATCTTGATGTCTTTTTGTTTAACCTTGGGCTTAGGCCAATGCAAGCGCGTCACCTCTGGGTGCGACAGCGTCTGATTCCGAGTCAGCGTCGCGCAGTTGGTCGTTAGGGTTCCAGGGTGTTCCATCATATACCATCCAGAGTTGTGAGGAAATAGACCCAGGTCGGGCAAATCATTTACCTCAAACACCTTTTGGGTGAATCCCTGTGGTCGGAAGCGACTGGGAGCCTAAGCATGGCATGACGGTATTGTCATCAGGGTAAGTCTTAGCCGGCAGGATCATCATTCGAGGGGTCTAGAGGCCCAAATCAACCTAGATTTGCACTTAGGATACCTGGGAGGTTAGTAAGAAACCCCTGTTCTCATATAGGTTAGTTGCCATTTGGGTGCTTGCCATGCGTTAGCAATAAAAAAATGAAATGATAAAAATAACAACAAAAAAATGAGAAAAGAGAAAATGTACATATTTACAAACAAAATTTTTTTATAACAAAACAACAACAACAAAAAATGCCAAATATAAAAAGAAAAACAAATCATTTTTGCGTGATTACGTTTGTATGCAGCATTTCATCTTTTAATATCGCTTGCATTCGTGTGCTTGTCTGCTACATTCATCATCACCGCATCTTTCCCTTGCCTTCGTTAAATAAAGACTTGGCCCCTTGACCAGTTATCGAGGACAGTCAAAGTGACCATTTTCTTATTGAGCAAGGGGCCAAGTCAGAGCAAAAATTCTGATTTGTTTGTCTTAGTGATGTGTGCAGGGATTCGAGGCGACAAAAGCAAAGTTGAAAACCAAACAAACCGAACCTTGTATTTTATTCCAAAAATAAAAAAATTACATCAAGTTCCGCCCTCTCTCTCTGCATTACTCGTCCCGCTACTCTCCGGGCAGAATGCTCTCAAGGGTGCTACCCAGCTACGAAAAGCGGTACTCCTACCGCTCTGTACTCCTCCTCCTCTTCCTACACCCCAACGTTGATCCGTGGGGGCAGCAAGAAAGCTACTAACACGAAAGCCACGCTCTCGTGCTCTTCGGTAGCGCTCCTCACCATCTCTCAGCCACTGTTCAGCAAGACCAAGGCTGGTTCGGAGTTCGAACAGCTGGGCCTCCATGGCCCTTCGTTTCTCCCTTTCAACCAATCTGTCGGCTCTTTCTCTCTCTGTGTCTCTTTCTCTCTTTCTCTCTCTGCCCGTTCTCTCTCACGGTCTTCCCTCTCCAACTGGAGAGTGATCCTCAGCTCCATGGCATCCCTAGAAGAGTCGTCATCTGGACGACGCCGCAGTTCCTCCTCCAGCTCTGCTATTCTGGCCTCCCTCTGCGCAGCATGGGCAAGTGACTCCTGCATCTCCTTTTCCTGCCAGATGTACCATCTCAGATATACGGCAAGACGTAAACAAGGAGAATTCAACACTGAGACTCTTACCTGTATAGAGAGCATTCCTTCTGCCTCCGCGGCACGCTGTGTGGCACGAGCGAGTTGCTCGTGAAGCAAATCAAGTTCTGAGGTAGGGATCCATAAGCTAGAGATGCCACCCACTCCCATCGCTGAGGAAGCCGCGTCAATCTGGGCACGCTATGATCACACATGTGATAGTTAGTGGCCGGACACCATGAATCTAAAGTCTTGATTAGGAGTGTGCACTGTACACCTACCGAGGCACTCAGGGCTTCACGTGTGTCACTCAATTGTTGCTCCTTCTCTGCCAGGCGAGATCGCAAGTTCACTATCATAGTGTCACGGACATCCTGCAGCCATAGGAGTCAGCATTTCCATGAATAAAACCAAAGGAGGGAAAGAAGAAAAAAGGGGAGACCTACCTCCACAAGTCTCCGGGGTTGGAGCCGCTCTGCGTACATTATCTTATACAGACGCAGATAGTCTTCACTATCCTGTGCATGTGATTCCACGATTGTGCCACCCCGTTGCTAATCTTCATACTATTCGGGGAACCGCACACGCCAATCAATGCAGGTTGCCGGTCCCCGCGTCTTTCTCCCGACACGAGGTGGCGCAGCCGTATCCACCCAATCCTGAGCCAGTCCTAGAGTCCTCATAACCAATCGTAGGCGGAGCGGCTCGATTTCATTTAGGCAGTGCATCCACAGTTCCCGTCCGAACCGGGCACGACTTGTTAGAACCCATGGTTGGTCGAAGTCGACCATGCCGGAATAGGGTCTCCAGTTTACCTAGGTTAGGTTGTACATACCCGTTTAGTTAGTCAAAACCAAAAACCCAAAACAAAGTGAAAATAATTCCAAAAAAAAAAATCCCACCATTGCTGTAGGGAACTCCTGTATCTCCCGCCTTAGCACAATCAGTTGGTAGGTTAGGGGTGCCGCACTCATGATGGGTTGCCACCGCCTGGCTAGCGGCACCGTCACTGGTCGCCAATGTCGAGCTCTCCCCATCGGGAGGTAATAATAGCTCCACAGCTGCTTTAGCGCATGTCATCAGTACCTTAAGTGGGCTATCACAAAAAATAAACAAAAAAAAATACAAAACACAAAAATACCTGGATGAATGGTGTGAAACCACTCATAGTCATCTCACGGTCCGCCTCTTGGAACAGACCTGTAAACAAATGCGCCAGCAGAGCCGCTCCCCACGCATAGTTCCCCACTCTGTCCAGGTCCGCCAAGATCCCGAGGAAGCGGTAGTGGATGCCGTCCCCCTTAATCCCCAGCAGAAGGCGGCCCAGGAATAAGAAAAGGAACCGCCGGAGGTCTAGATCCACTAGCTCTCGCTCGCTCGGGTCCTGGGTGAAAGCTGCCCGAGCGTCTCCCTCCAGTTGTGTCAAAAACTCAGCTCCAGTCTCGCGGACCCGCTGGCGCGGGTCACCAAATCCGAGCGCATCCATAATCTCCACTCGGCCGACTACCCTGTTGTCTCTGTCAGTCGCGCTCGTCTCTAGCCACAGTAGGTCCAACGCACTCTCTCGGTAATCAGGGTAAGTGACCCCACTGACTGCATCTCCGTCAACTCGTAGCCCGGTGATCCGAGCTACGTCCTCTAATGTCGGCACCATGTGCCCCCAGGGCATCAGAAACGCCCGGCTCGGCGCGTGACACCGCTACCTCAACGCCTGGATGAGAGGAAGGTCAAGCCGGAAGGGCTCAATCCTGAGGAAAGCTCCAAAACCCATGGCGTCCACCCGCGCCCTCTGAAAGTCCGGAAGCCCACGCTACGCTGCCACCACCAGGGACCAGCTGATCCGGCTCTTCATCACGCCCTGCACACCACAAAAATAAACAAAAAGGAACACATCAGCATCATGGATAATAATAAACAACAACACTGTACATAATATTTACTTATTTTTTTATTTTAAATATATATATATATATATATATATTTATTTATTTAAAGGCGTCCACCACCCTGGACGCCTTCTTTTTATTTCCTTTATTTTATTTTAACAAAACGAAAAAACAAATAAAAAATAAAATAAAAAATAATATATATTATAATGAAGGCGTCCACTTATGTGGACGCCTCCTTATTTTGATTTTATTTACTTAATTACGTAATAACCCAAAAAATAATAATAATAAACAAAACAAAATAAAAAAGAAAGGATGGAGGCATCCAGGCCCCTGGACGCCTCCTTCCCTCACTCCCCGGCCTTCTCCCCACCGTCTCTCGCCCGCCTGTTTACCCTAATAAACCAATAAATTGGAGTTCTAAGGGGCTTACCGGGTCGTGCTCATCCTCTCCCGCGTCGCCAGCACCCGCAGGACCCTCCATGGCCAAATGAGGCTCCTCCTCTTCCGCGGCAATCTCCTCTCCCATGGCAGCCTCCTCGACATGATCCCTCGACCTCCTCGGACGACGAGCCCGTCGTTTCCGCCTCTCTCCACCTTGGCTCGGGCCTCCTTGCTCCATTGGGAACTGAGAATGGGTCGTTAGAATGAACAGTAGAAGAGAACAGGGGGTGAGGCCCCCTATATATAAAAAATCACCAATCTTTGGGGCGTCCAGGCGCCTGGACGCCCCCACCTTTTTTTATTTTTTCAAAATTCATAAAAAATAAGGGCGTCCAGGCGCCTAGACGCCCCCACATCAAAAAAATGAATAAAAATAAAAAAGGAAAACATAGGGGCGTCCAGGCCTCTGGACGCCCCCATAAAAATTTTTTAAAATAAAAAATATTCAAAACATTGGGGCGTCCAGGCCCCCTGGACGCCCCCATTTTAAAAAAATGTATATACATAAATATATATATATATATATATATATATATATATATATGATCATAATAAATAAGGAAAAAGAAAAAAAGGAGAAAAATAAAAATCATAAAAATGGTAACAAGGGGAACAATGATCCAAGATGTCAAATGCCGGATTTTATTCCATCAGAAAGCAAGGTGAGCTACATCAGAGGCTTAGGCGCCTTAGGCCTTAACTTCCCCAGTTCGGTTACATAAGCTCTCCACAGCTCACATTCTTCCCCCACATGCGCTAAGGCCTTTCCCGCAACACTTGTCTTCCAGGGTGCTTTAATGGTCTTCGCTTCCGTCGCGTCCGCCTCCGTGCCCAACTCCCTCTTCTTCAAAGGGACGATGCCAGCCAGTAGTGGGAACGAATGGTGTGGAATGCCGATCTGGAGGCAGCACCGATGCGCGTTGTAAAGGACAAACTCGGTCACGCCGATCAGTTCAAGTTCAGCTTCGGGAGAAGACCTCATGAGGAGTTCAAGTGAGAGTAGACATGCCGGTGCGCAAGTGAAGAAGCTTTGTGTCATGGTTCGAAAGTGAGACCGCCAGTCTTCCCGTTTCTTCAGCCATGGAACACGGTTCGCCACGGTGCCACCGAAGCCTAACACATCGGCTATGTGATAAAGGGGACTTTGTTGGAAGAGCTTCGAAGCAGTCGGCATCCCCTCATGGTGGTCAAATTTGAAGTGCAAATCAATCCAGCAATTCAGAACAATTGCGCAACCGAAAGGAGGATTACCCATGCTTGAGGCAGTAAGGCCACTGTAAAGGTAGGCAAGGACGGCGGGTCCCACCCTCTTTCCACTCCAAATCCCACGGATAGCACTCAGTTGGTCCTCCTCCACTATGTTGTCGGTATAAGAAAACAAGAGAGCACCCGCCAGACAAATAGTGAACCCTTTCATGATTCCTTCCAAATAGTCATCGTCTGGTGACCCTCTCAGGGTGTCCATGACCCATTTCGCGAGCCTTTGCAAATCAATTCCCTGTTGAGTACGGACCTTTCTGGCTGCGTCAGGCGGCATGAAGCTTCCAAGGACGCTCTCGGAAGTTCCCCTTGTCAGCATCCGCATAGCCTTCACCTTCCCGTCACTCTTGAATTTCTTCAATCCGAGCAGAAGTTCCACCTCCTCGAGGAGGATGGTCGCCTCGAAGGTCGGGAAGATGAAAGTGTGGGTCTAGGGATGCCAGATCTCCACTAGTGCGCCCATAGCCGCCCAGTCCATGCGAATCCTCTCATAATGCTTGGCATGAATAAGGAGCCTCTGAAGATGCCACCTCGAGAGTATGGCCCTCATGCCAATGGAGATGTTGGAAGTTAACTTTGAGAGCCACGGCAGTTTGGAAAACTTCCTCGGGCCTGGGAAGAGCGGATACGGCTGGAAAGAAGAAGAAGAAGGACAAGGAAGGAAAAGAAGTGAAAAAAGAGTTTACACGGAGAATCTGAAATAAATCAACTTACCATATGCGACTGGATCATCTCACTCAGATGACCCCTGAGGTCAGAAAGTCGCATGATCTCACTGCTAGGCCTGCTCCTCTTCGTAACGCGGGAAGACTCTCCTTCCATCCTGAAATCCTTAGATCCTCCTCTCCTTCTCCTCCCGAGCTTTCAAAACTCTCCTTGGTGCATTTGGATGAACTAGCCTAAGGGAGTTACTTATAGGAAAGGAGAGGCGCTACAGGATGAACACGTCACATCAGTGGTCGGTCGTCAAGGTTTTGTCTGGATCCCCTTGTACTGTGGTGCGATTATGTTATAATTCTGCTACCTTCTGATGTTACTAATCTATGCTGGTCTGTGCAGGTTTTACTAACGGACGTCTTTGTCCTACCTCCTGTCCCACCTTTCAATGGTTGGTCCCACCATGTCATGCATCATAGTATATGATACCTATGCTACTAGAACATGTCAAGGACCTTGCGGCCTGAACGAATCTGGGATTTGAGTTCCCCTTCAACAAAAATGATGATGATTCCGGAAGAATTTGGGTTGTACGGATAGGCCATTAATTTGTGGTAGCATGGGGACGACGGTTCCATTCAGTGATTTGGTGCGTGGATAAACAGGCCCCAGCCCAGTATCAGCTCACCGGATCGATATCTTGACCCATTCTTAACGAGTTGACAATATTATCCTTGGCTATTTTCTATTTTAGTTTATTTTAAATTTTTATTTAAACCCAGCATGCATTCATATAGGACTTTGATTTATTGCGGAAGATCATTCAAGTGATTCGATTGTGAAATCCGTTGTGCTTCAATTCTTACAAATATGAGATATTCCACTCCGAATAAAATACTGAGTTTCCTTGAAACGGCCCTACGCCGCTCTTCCAAAGGAGACCCTTGTTTGGACAGACCCTCAGATATTCCTTTACTTTTTACCTTGTTTGACCCACCTTGGCCGCATCACTTCCACATTGGTTGGTAACCGCTCCCCAAAGGTGAAACCTGCAGGTTTATGACCCAGGTACTTCCACACCGAGAAGTTGGTCTCCTTTATTTTCGTGCCTGAGCGCACATCTCACCCTCCCTTATTTGATCTCCGTCCAAGCAATCGTCAAAATTTGAAAGACCTCCTTCAAGGTCGCCTCATTGAAACTTCAGGAAAGATTCCAAATAGTAATGTCAAAAGCGTGTCTCATCACACCTTGGCATCAACTTATCAGTCCATTCCCACTCCATTTCACTCCACTTCGATACCATTCCATTACGTGTCACTCCCTTGCAAAGCAGACGCCAAGGCGGGGCAGCTGTAGACACGCTATTCCTGACGTCCCCCGAGAAAATCTCATATTACTATGCGACGCCCCGCAGCGGCTTTCGCATTTTGAATCGCTTGAGTGCTTCCTCTTCTTGAGTATTCTTCTGCCTTTTTGGCATCCAAAAATTGTCTCGTTGCAGAAATCAGACGGCATTCGGACGGCATCGACACCAATCGGACGCATCGAAAGTTTCCGGAACCAGGAGAATATCTGGCGGACGGCTACCGACGCATTTTCATGGGATCCGGGGGGGTCTTCATGGAGGCGTCCAGACCCCTGGACGCCTCCACTATTTTCAAAATTATAAAATACAAAAATATATAAAAACAAATCATAAAATGATGGAGGCGTCCATTTGCCCGGACGCCTCCATCAATGCTAGAATAATGAAAATAAATAATATTAATGATGGTGTAAAAACAAAACAAAAAAATAATAATTTCATGGACGCGTCCAGGCCCATGGACGCCTCCATCATCTTGCCCACGGGCGCCCCCCGTCCACCGGTTGGTGTGTCGTCGGAAAAATCCAAAAGTTTGAGGCGTCCAGAAGCCTGGACGCCTTCAAACTCCAACATCCGGACAAACCGACCCGCCGCTCGATTTGACATTGTGCAAAAATCCAAGAATGTGAAGACGTCTTTCCAACCAGACGCGCCCACTCGTGAGTCACAGACGCCCATCAAAACCACGTGTGGTACCAAATCGTGTGCGACTTTCGGCGGGGGTTCGGTGGGCTTTTATGGAGGCGTCCACTTGCCTGGACGCCTCCTTGAAAATATTCGAAATAAAAAAAATAAAAATAACATAAACTATTATTTTTGCTCTGATGAAGGCGTCCAGGGTCCTGGACGCCTCCATCGTCCGGGACTCTATAAATAGCAGACCCCCCTCAGTCCGAAGGGAGAGCTTCTAAGAGATCCGATAGGCTGCCGGAGCCCAGAGGCTGCTGGAGTCATTTCTAACCCGTGGGGTCTTTTGTAGGTGGAGGTTCTGCCGGCTTCTCGGGTGCCCACGCTTGCGAGAGGAATGTCGTCTTCATCCACTGCGCTTCCACGTCGTCCCTACGCTGTCGGAGCTCCGCCGGATTTCGCCATCGACACATCCAATAAGCCAATCCTTTCCTTTTCTTCGTAGTTCTTTTACATTCATCATCTCGTATCCTCTATCCCCCTTCATAAGGGCGCCTCTTCTTGTATACTTCTTGCATCCATCATCGCATTTTCCTCCTACTCGAGTCCGAGAGGGGTTTAAAACCACACCAACCAGGTGTGTGTCCTGCCGCGATTTCGTTATTTTCATCACAAGGGATTGATACTATACTGCCATTCTAATTCTGTTTATCTATTGTCTGTTATTTTACAAGGGTAACTGAAGAAAGCCCTCTCTGTCGGCCGGCCGAAGGGGGAGGAAGAAGCAACCCGCCACTTCCTGCTAGTGAGGTAGGCACGATCATTTCCTTATTTTGGGGTCTTTGGCCCCTGGCGATCACATCATATTCTCGAGGCCGCGGCGAGTCACTTCCCCAATGGCCGTTTAAATTCCCGTTCTTATATTCTCTCTATATTCTGCTATATTCTTATCCGCTCATATTCTCGAGGCCGCGGCGAGTAACTTCCCCAATGGCCGTTTAAATTCCCGTTCTTTATATTCTCCTTATATTCTGTTATATTCTTATCTGCTCATATTCTCGAGGCCGCGGCGAGTCACTTCTCTAATGGCTGTTTAAACTCCCGTTCTTTATATTCTCTTTATATCATGTTATATTCTTATCTGCTCATATTCTAGAGGCCGCGGCGAGTCATTTCCCGCAATGGCCGTTTGAATTCTGTCCTTTCTCTTATATATCTTGAATTGCTGCTATATCTGCTATACTCTCGAGGCCGCGGCGAGTCACTTCCCGCAATGGCCTTTTCAATTCTTGCTATTTGATTTCCGCACCATTCCCGTCCTCCCGAGGCCGCGGCGAGTCACTTCCCGCTATGGCCGTTTAACCCCCATATCTTGCTATATTGCATTTGTCCCGCTCGCCCCGCCGGAGCAATCTCCCGTGGTTGCCCCTTCTCTTTTCTCTTATTTCTGTGTTGCAGCAAACAAAACGAGCCCGCGCGCTCCGCGTTTTCATTTCTCAAACCGCGTGACGTCGCTCACAGTGGTCAGGGGCTTGGACTGACGCCGACGGGCGTTACCCTGTCTAGTCACTCGTTACTATAGTTCCTATTCTAGTTCTGAGTGTGTCTTAGTCTCTGTCGTGCTTCAGGCGACAGCGTAGGCGAGACACTTGTAGGCGCAGCATAAGACGTCAGTGGACGCAGCTGGCTGTTCTTCTAGTGGGGAGGTGCTTCCGTCACGTGACACATGACTCTCGCGTTTCTCGTACGTCGTGACCTTTCCGGGATATCCTTCTCGTGGTCTTGCCCGAGGTCAGTGTTATATCGTGTGCACGATGTTCTAGTCGTGTGTGTGTGTGTTTGGTCGTGTCTAGAAGAGTGTGCACGACAATCGAGTCGTGTATGCTTTAGGCCGTCTGTGTCTGTCTAGGTCCTTTCTAGGCTCTTTTCACCTGTCTTTGTAGGCCCGACAGATCGGCAACTCCTGACTTTATCAGATCAGAGTTCGCCTTCATGTTGCTGTCTGGAGTAGTTTGGGAGGCCGAGGTTAGTTCGGCAGCCATGCTTGTTCGGTACGGCTTCTTTTCCCTTTTCTTGTAGCTACTCTACTCCTTCCGTTCCGGTTTTCTTTTACAGCTTTGTAGTTGAGTTTTCCTGCTTTACTACGCCCCCATGCCTCTGTTGTGCATCCCTTGGTTTTGATGATGACAATAGGATATGTTTGATTAATCAAGTTCTATCTTGTTTCATAACAAATACAAGTGGTTTGATTGTTCCTTCAAAGTAATGGACTCATGACTATTTGATGATGACAAACAATGTTTTTGATTAACTCAATATAAATCTGATAGTTCAAGTTACTTCTGATAAGTTAAGTAATTTCAGGTCCACTGAAATCCAAGTGGAATCAACAAATCAGAAGAAGTGCCAAAGGCCGCTTGTCGACCAGGGAAGTGGTTATGGTCGACCAACAAACCTAGCCAGAAACACTTCAAGTCATCCGTCTTCTGCATGTGCCTTGGCTGTCGACCAAAGCCCCACTTCTGGTCGACCACAGAACAGACAGAGCATCAGACAGAACTGACGGCCATCTGGAATTTGCCCCTTGTCGACCAGCGACAAGGCTGTGGTCGACCACGGGGGACGCGAGTGTCAGCCAGAATGAAACCGCCATCAGGACACTGCTCGTGTCGACCAGGGACAGTGTCATGGTCGACCACGGGTGTTATAGCGTCCAGAACCGAACTCTAACCGAATTCTGTTTTGGTTCCTTAAAACCTGTAGATTGTTGTTGCAGGTTGTTGGGTAGTTCAAATGATGAGATTCCGCACGGGAATCAAGGAGAGAATCTTGCTTAGAAGCGGTCAAACTTATTGTAGTGATCGGATTTAACCTTCTCCCTGCTTTCTAGCAGATTGACGCTCGAT
The DNA here is from genome assembly GCA_022559845.1 of Amorphophallus konjac. Lineage (NCBI taxonomy): Eukaryota > Viridiplantae > Streptophyta > Magnoliopsida > Alismatales > Araceae > Amorphophallus > Amorphophallus konjac. The sequence continues at coordinate 587,151,074 of CM040121.1, read as the reverse complement.
CTGGAATTTGAGCGGGAAGAGCTTCAGGCTTGAAAAAGTATCTATATAAAAAGTAGAAGGCAACTGATCGCGAAAAAAAGCACACAGAGAGAGCATAGAACAGAAGCTAAGAAACACACCTACATCACAGGACGAAGTGGCTCTCCATCAACCAGAAATCTGCAGAAGACTAAAGGCATTCTCATTGCTGCAGAAGGAAGACTGGGCTTGAAGCTGTGCGACCTCCAGCAGCAAAGCAGCTGAGGGCATCCGATTGGAAGTTCTACAGGGAGTCTACTCTTGTTATTTATGTGATTAAGTCCCAGGCTGAATTCTTTACTTTGTTACAAAAGTCTATATTCAGTCCTGTTGCATCATCCCACCTTCTCATCATTTCTATTCATCCTTACACCAAGTGTCAAGTTGTGAGGCAGCGGATTCAAGTTGTGTGTCAGCTGGTACAAGCTGTGTGTCAGCAGGAACAAGCTGTGTGACAGCGGTGTCTTGTGTTTTGGATTGAGATCAGAGGCTCTCATAAGTGAAGCCTTGCTTGAGTTAAGTAAGGGGTGGATGTAAGTCTCGGGAAGAGACTGAACCACCTTAAAAATCCTATCTTGTGGTTTGCTTATGTGTGTGCGTGCTTCTCTATGTGTTTGTTTTCTTCATTGATATCAACATTAGTTCTGTAATTCGTCAATCACCTGCAACTCATTTAGTCAATAGATATTAAATCGAAAAAAGGGGGAAAGATCTATTCACCCCCCCTCTAGATCTATTCAGTCCGTACTCAACACGTGGTATCAGAGCCAGACTCTCCAAAAATGTGGTCTAACAACCAGGAGAGGCCTGCCGGACTGAACTCTAGAAGTCTAATGGCTGAGGGACACTCAGTAACTAGACCACCATATTTCGATGGAAATGATTTCTCATACTGGAAAAATCGTATGCAGGTGTTCTTGAGAGCACAAGATCATGAGATGTGGAGAGTAGTAAGCCGAGGACCCTACGAGCTGCCCGAAGATGAGGATACCTGGACCAGAGAATAGGTCAGAAAATCAACCATCAACTGGGGAGCCATGAACGTAATGCAATGCGCACTACACCCCACGGAGTTCTCACGAGTTTCACAATGTGCAACGGCCAAGGAAATGTGGGATCGACTAGTAGTAATCTATGAAGGTACTTCAGAGGTAAGGGAGTCAAAAGCAAATATGCTAGTTTCAGAATATGAAATGTTTAGAATGAAAACTGACGAAAATATTTCTGAAATGTATGCTAGACTAGTGCAATTAACGAATAGTTTAAAGAGTCTAGGGAAAACCTACAAGGAACAGGAATTAGTGAGGAAGATCCTAAGATCCCTCACTCCTATGTGGCATACCAAGGCCACAGTAATTGAGGACTCAAAGAACCTCACCACTATGACTGTGGATGAACTAGTGGGATCCCTAATGGCCTATGAGGTCAATCTGAAAAGAAAGGAAGATGAGGGCAAGAAAAAGAACCAGCTCGCCCTAAAAACTAAAATAGGCACCTCTGGACTATCTGACACTGATAACTCATCTAGCACAGGTGAGGAAACTGGTGAGCTAGCCATGTTAACAAGAAAATTCAAAAGGTTTCTGCGGAAGGAAGGTAAGGGATTCAGGAATCCTAAGGGCATGGTAAGAAAGTCATCTCAGTTTAAGTTTGATAAAAATAAAACTTCATCTAACAAACTTGTCTGCTACAACTGCAGGAAACTAGGACACATAAAGGCTGAATGTCCAGAGACTCCTAAGAAATCAAGCTTCAAGTGGAAAGGCAAGCAACCAAAAGCAATGATAAGCACATGGAGCGAGGAGGAGGAAAGCAGTAAGGAGGAAACAACTTCCGAGGAAGAAGAAGGAAACATCTGTTTGATGGCCAAAGGAGATAGAGATGATCTTGAGGTAATCCCTCCGTTTCAAGATTTTCTAGCTCAGATTGGGAAGAAGTCTACTCAGACTTACTTGATGCATATGAAAGAATTAGAAAGGAAAATAAGAGTTTGAAGAAAAAGCTCAATCAGGTCAATAATGACAGCAACCCATTTGCCAACAGAACTGAACTAGAATTAGAAATCACCACCTTGAAAAATAAGCTGAAACAATACGAGACAGATGAAGAAAATGTCAAAGGGCTGTTAGAAGAAAATGAGTCACTGAAAAACACAATTAATGAGGTAAAATTAAAGACTCAAGAAAGTGAACAGCAAACTAAGGTAACTCAAGAAAGAAACAACTCACTCAAGGAGGAAAACTGTCAACTTCTGGAAGAAATAGAAAGAATCCAGAGTGAACTGAAAAACAAACAGGAAACCTTGGAAAAAATGACTAAAGGTCAAGAAAACTTAAATGCTGTCTTGGGAATAAAAGTAAACTTTCAAAAAGAAGGGTTAGGATACAATCCTACGGCTAAAAAGGAATTCCAAATAAAAACCGTAACTGGGATTGCTGACTCAAAAGGAAAAGGGCCCCTAATCAATCTATATCAAGACAAACAAGAGGATGTAGCTGAATGCTCCTCCAAAAGGAATAATGTCACCAAGGAAGAGAGAAACATTAAAGAGAAAACAGTCAATCAACATAAGCTTAAAAATAATAGACAAGAAACTCAAATTCACAGAAATAACCAAACAAACCAAGTACTAAATCAAGTTAAAGGACATAAATCTGGAAAACAAGGTGTCTGGAGACAGGCTGGTCGACAACCGACCCCTCCTCTGTCGACCAGAGGATCTGCCAGAACAGGCGCTGGCGTCTGGAGAAGCAGTGGTCGACCACAGACATACCAGATGTCGACCAGAGGAACTGCCAGAACAAGCGCTGGCTTCTGGAAAAGCAATGGTCGACCACAGACACACCAGATGTCGACCATGACTAGACACGCAAACAGAAACCACAGATTTTCTCAGGTGAAACAAAATGAAAATTGGAAATCAAAAAGGTGGATTCAGATTAAAGAAACATTAGAACAAAAGCCACCCAATCTGAACAAGTTCAGAGACGAAAAATTAAACTGCTCTAACAAAATCTGGGTTCCCAAAGGATTGTTACAGCAATTTCACAATTTTACAAGTTATCTTGGACCCGGGTACCATTGGGGTCCAAAAATTTCTGTGTAATTCATGATGCAGGAATGTCTGGCAGCCATGCACAATAAGTGGTACTTAGATAGTGGTTGCTCAAGACACATGACGGGAGACAAGACCAAGTTCTCCCAACTAAGCTCAAAAGATGGAGGTTATGTGACCTTTGGAGGAAATAACAAAGGTAAGATCATCGGGACAGGTAAAATAGGTAAGAACTCCTCAAACAGTATTGAAAATGTACTGCTGGTAGATGGACTGGAATATAACTTGCTGAGCATCAGTCAGCTTTGCGACAAAGGCCATAAAGTAATATTTGACTCCAAGATCTGCAAGATTATTGAACCAAATTCAGATACAGTCAAGTTTATGGGCCAGAGAGTAAACAATGTCTACATAATAGACTTGGATGATCCAGCCCACTCCAACCTGTGCCTAACCGCCAAGAAAGAGGACCTGACCTGGCTGTGGCACCGAAGGCTAGGGCATGTTAGCTATAGGGTGTTGCATAAACTTGTGAAGAATAAAATAGTTCTTGGTATGCCTGAAATTTCGTTTGCTCAAAATGTCAAAGTATGTGAATCATGTACCCAAGGTAAGCAAACAAGAAAATCATTCAAAGGTAGAACTGAAAGTCAATCTTCTAGACCACTAGAACTTGTGCACATGGACCTTTTTGGCCCAACAAGAACTGCTAGTCTTAGTGGTAAGAGATACGGTTATGTACTAGTTGATGATTTCTCTAGATTCACATGGGTAATATTTCTATCTCATAAAAGTGATGCTATTTCTGAGTTTCAGGAATTCTACAAAAGAATGAAGCAGGATGGCAAGTCCAAAGTGTGTACAATCATATCTGACCATGGGGGGGAGTTTGAAAATTCTGACTTTGACTTATTCTGCAGAAACAAGGGCATAACCCACAGATTTTCCTCACCAAGGACTCCAGAACAAAATGGAGTTGTGGAGAGAAGGAACCGCACTCTTGACGAGATGGCTAGAACCATGCTGGTTGAAGCTAAACTTCCAAGGAGATTTTGGGCAGAGGCAGTCAACACAGCATGCTACATTGTAAACCGAGCAATGGTAAGACCGGCTAGTGAAAATACACCATATGAAATGTTCAAAGGTAAGAAACCATCCCTAGCTCATTTTAGAATTTTCGGGTCAAAATGCTTTATTCATAACAATGATAAAAGGGCCTTGGACAAATTTGAACCGAAGAGTGATCCAGGAATATTCTTGGGCTATTCCGACCGATCAAGAGCCTATAGAGTTTTTAACACCAAAGATCAAATTGTTGAAGAATCCCCTCATATAACATTTGATGAAATTAATGATCTTGGCAAAAATGAGCAGGTCAGCAAGGAAGAAGAAGATAGGGAATTTCTAGAAGACAACGAAGAACCAAATGAAGAAGAACAATCTCAGGAAAGAGATCAAGGTATTACTAATGCTCCACCCGAAGGAGAAGGCATCTCAGGTAACAATCTTGAGAACTTAAGACTTCTTAGAGATCATCCCATAGAAAACATCATTGGTGGAATTCATGATCCTAGGAAGACTAGATCTCAGTTAAAAGAAATCAATGAACTAGATCAGCTTGCACTTGTGTCCCAAATAGAGCCCAAATCAGTAGAGGAAGCATTAAAAGATGACTCATGGATAAACGCTATGCATGAAGAACTAAATCAATTTGAAAGAAATCAGGTGTGGAGTCTTGTCCCTAGACCTTCATCTCACCCTGTTATTGGAACCAAGTGGGTCTATAAAAACAAGCTAAGTGAAGAAGGGGTTGTAATGAGAAACAAGGCTCGACTGGTGGCTAAAGGGTACAACCAGGAATTTGGGGTTGATTTTGAAGAATCATATGCTCCAGTTGCTAGATTAGAAGCCATCAGGATATTGTTAGCCTTTGCAGCATCTCATGGAATCAAACTACAACAAATGGATGTAAAAAGTGCATTTCTAAATGGAATAATAAAAGAAGAAGTCTATGTAGAACAACCCCCTGGATTTGAAAATGATGAACTTGCTAATCATGTTTTCAAATTGCATAAAGCTTTGTATGGATTAAAGCAGGCTCCTCGGGCCTGGTATGAAAGGTTGAGCTCCTTCCTCACCAAGAAGGGATACATAAGAGGTAAAATTGATCAAACATTGTTTTCCAAGACCCAAGGTAAGCATATACTAGTTGTACAAATCTATGTGGATGATATTGTGTTTGGGTCTACCGAAGCTTCTTTATGTACTGAATTTGCAAACTTAATGACCAATGAGTTTGAAATGAGTTTAATGGGTGATTTACAGTTTTTTCTTGGATTGCAGATCGTACAATGTAGAGAAGGATACTTCATAAATCAATCCAAGTACATAAAGGAGATGTTGAAGAAGTTTGGCATGGAAAGCTGCAAACCAATCGAGTCACCCATGGGTACAAATGCAACATTGGAAGTTGATGTAAAAGGTAACATGGTAGATGCCAAGAAATACAGAGGTATGATCGGGTCCCTGCTATATTTAACTGCTTCAAGGCCAGATATTCAGTTTAGTGTATGCATGTGTGCTAGATATCAGTCTAGCCCTAGAGAATCACATTTAGGGCCTGTCAAGCGTATCCTTCGATACCTTGTCGGCACCCAAGAATTGGGTTTATGGTATCCTACATACTGCAAACTAGATTTGATTTCATATTCAGATGCTGATTATGCTGGTTGCAAAATTGATAGGAAGAGTACTAGTGGTTATTGTCAAATATTAGGTGGATGTTTAATATCATGGGCTTCTAAAAAGCAGCATTCTGTGGCACTCTCCACTGCTGAGGCTGAGTATGTCGCAGTAGGGAGCTGTGGTACACAGGTTATGTGGATAAAACATCAACTGCAAGACTACAATGTAGATCTTGGATGTGCACCTATTTTCTGTGACAACACTAGTGCTATTAATTTGTCTAAAAACCCCATTCAACACTCTAGGACAAAACACATTGAGATCCGTCATCACTTTCTAAGAGATGAGGTCTCCAAAGGAAATTTCATGCTTCATTTTGTAGAAACTGAAAAACAACTGGCAAACATTTTCACAAAACCCCTTAACAATGACAGATTTTCAACTCTAAGAAGGGAGTTAGGAATTTGTAGAATTTCTCCTGAAAATTCTTGAAATAATCATATTCATGTGTTCACTGTATAGATTCTGTCATTTCTGTACTAAGTTATGTCAACTAGATCTCTAGTACTGGTCAAGTTTTGAGTTTGGAGGTCTAGTGTCGGTTGCTACTTCAGCAAGTTCTGCAGAATCCTGGTTCTACTACGGATTATCTCTTGTGGTCGACCACAGGCAAGGCGCTGGTCGACCAAGGCATTAGGACAGGAAATAGTTGGTTCTGTGACTTCGCAGCTGTCGACCACAGGCGGTCCCATGGTCGACAACAGAATTGTCAGAAAGCAGACCATGCACGGGTGACTACTCATCAGGCAGCTTCTGTGACAGCACAGGGGTCGACCAAAGGCAACTCTATGGTCAACAGAGGATCTGAACAAGGGAAAATGGATCTAAAAAGGCTGCTGGCTCTGCTAGGAAATCCTCTGAACTAAGTGAACTTTTGTGCTCAGATTCTTCACTCATTCATCCTTATCCATACTTCCCATCCCTTGTGTCTCTATATCTCTTCATGGCCAACATTTTTTTCTCTCTTCAGCAAGGACTCACAAATTGAGGGGGAGAAAAAGTGTAAACTCATTCCTTGATCAAACATTGAAAAACCTAACCATATCTTTCAATAAAATCACCAAGGTAATCATTAAGAGTAGAGGTTGAGTGTAGTAATGAGAATTTGAACTGTACTACTGCAATAAATTCAAACCATAACTATGACTCTGTCACAAGATTTTGAGAACTTATGATTTTTAGTAATGAGACTGTTTCTCTACCTGTGTCTGTGTTGGACAGTAAAAATAAACTCAAATATAACATGTATGTACATGGAATACGCCATAATTCTGCCTTGTTGGTAGAGCAATGGATTGAGTTCTGAGAAACTACTGTTCTCCATCTCAAAGCAAAAAATTGGCTGAAAAATAGATGGGAGACAAGTGTGTCATGAAGATCCAATCTAACTCTGCTGCTTTCAAAAATATTGATTGGGCATACTGAGTAACTGGGGATATTGGCGTTTGATAAACGTATATCCTCACGGATAAAAGGTATGTCCCAGTCATTAGTGGAATGGTTAGGCATGCTAAGTAGCCGGGGTTTCTGGCGTGTAAAAAGCGTGTCTCCTCGTGTAGAAAAGCATGTGATAAACCTGACCACAGCTCTCAAATGATTCAAAAAGAAAAATTTAAAGCTATCACAAAGGCAGAGAAAATGGTTGACCTAAAGCATAGCATGCAAATAAAAGTACAAAACACTGTTCAGCTAGCATAGTTAGTAAAATTATCTCTTGAAATATATTATAAGTTCAAGGAGCCATGTGTAAGAAATTGGATATGGGGAGTCAATTTATTGGTGCAATACTTTCAACTTCATTGAACCACAAGACCCACTCTATTTGGTCACAAGGTGGTCTTTGCATAAGGGTGGAAAGGTTCCATAAGTGTTCTATTAAAGAAAGGGAGTACACTTTAATATCTTCCAAAAATTTGAGTTATGCTGATTAAATCCTGACCGCTCGTTTTCTGCATCGTGATGGTTCACTATCCTAGTTTTTTTTTATGATCTTCTTTTTGCTGTTGACAAAGGGGGAGATAGGACTTTATGTGTCATTGTGTGTCTAGTTGTGTGTCTAGATGTGTGTCTAGATGTCAAGTTTACTTTGTCTACGTGTCCTTAGTGTCTTTATCCTTTTTGAGTCACTCATGTAATTAGTGCTATAGTTTTTGAAAGGCACATCAAACAAATTGTCTGAATGAAATCTGTGCTATGATAGTCTTGAATGCAATATCAAATGAATTCTATAATCTGTTGTTTGTCACAATGACTCATGGTTGTCATCATCAAAAAGGGGGAGAATGTTGTGCATCCCTTGGTTTTGATGATGACAATAGGATATGTTTGATTAATCAAGTTCTATCTTGTTTCATAACAAATACAAGTGGTTTGATTGTTCCTTCAAAGTAATGGACTCATGACTATTTGATGATGACAAACAATGTTTTTGATTAACTCAATATAAATCTGATAGTTCAAGTTACTTCTGATAAGTTAAGTAATTTCAGGTCCACTGAAATCCAAGTGGAATCAACAAATCAGAAGAAGTGCCAAAGGCCGCTTGTCGACCAGGGAAGTGGTTATGGTCGACCAACAAACCCAGCCAGAAACACTTCAAGTCATCCGTCTTCTGCATGTGCCTTGGCTGTCGACCAAAGCCCCACTTCTGGTCGACCACAGAACAGACAGAGCATCAGACAGAACTGACGGCCATCTGGAATTTGCCCCTTGTCGACCAGCGACAAGGCTGTGGTCGACCACGGGCGACGCGAGTGTCAGCCAGAATGAAACCGCCATCAGGACACTGCTCGTGTCGACCAGGGACAGTGTCATGGTCGACCACGGGTGTTATAGCGTCCAGAACCGAACTCTAACCGAATTCTATTTTGGTTCCTTAAAACCTGCAGATTGTTGTTGCAGGTTATTGGGTAGTTCAAATGATGAGATTTCGCACGGGAATCAAGGAGAGAATCTTGCTTAGAAGCGGTCAAACTTATTGTAGTGATCGGATTTAACCTTCTCCCTGCTTTCTAGCAGATTGACGCTCGATCTAGAATTTGAGCGGGAAGAACTTCAGGCTTGAAAAAGTATCTATATAAAAAGTAGAAGGCAACTGATCGCGAAAAAAAGCACACAGAGAGAGCATAGAACAGAAGCTAAGAAACACACCTACATCACAGGACGAAGTGGCTCTCTATCAACCAGAAATCTGCAGAAGACTAAAGGCATTCTCATTGCTGCAGAAGGAAGACTGGGCTTGAAGCTGTGCGACCTCCAGCAGCAAAGCAGCTGAGGGCATCCGATTGGAAGTTCTACAGGGAGTCTACTCTTATTATTTATGTGATTAAGTCCCAGGCTGAATTCTTTACTTTGTTACAAAAGTCTATATTCAGTCCTGTTGCATCATCCCACCTTCTCATCATTTCTATTCATCCTTACACCAAGTGTCAAGCTGTGAGGCAGCGGATTCAAGTTGTGTGTCAGCTGGTACAAGCTGTGTGTCAGCAGGAACAAGCTGTGTGACAGCGGTGTCTTGTGTTTTGGATTGAGATCAGAGGCTCTCATAAGTGAAGCCTTGCTTGAGTTAAGCAAGGGGTGGATGTAAGTCTCGGGAAGAGACTGAACCACCTTAAAAATCCTATCTTGTGGTTTGCTTATGTGTGTGCGTGCTTCTCTATGTGTTTGTTTTCTTCATTGATATCAACATTAGTTCTGTAATTCGTCAATCACCTGCAACTCATTTAGTCAATAGATATTAAATCGAAAAAAGGGGGAAAGATCTATTCACCCCCCCTCTAGATCTATTCAGTCCGTACTCAACAGCCTCCGTAGGAGAGGGGGAAATCAAAGGGAAGACCCCTGGGGATCCCTAGCAAGCTTCTAAGCCATCAAAATGCGAAATCATGGCCTAAAATCATAGATCGGGCGAACTCTCTCAAAATCATGGTTTTACCCTCCTGGCATGGAATCGACCCCTCTCAGCCTCACATCGGGCTAGAAACCACGGAAATGAAACGCGGAGAGCTAGGGAACGTCACCCTACCTCAATTTCACCCCGAGACGCGTCGGATCGTCCACGAATCACGATGAAAGCTTTTAGAAACCCCGCTCCTACATTCTTCCCACGAGCACCGCACGCCCACAAGATCGTCTCGCCGCCACCCACGTCGCCGCGCCGTCTGCAGCCGGAGAGAGGCCCGCCGCGCCGAAATGGGAGAGAGAGGGGAAGAGGGGCGCTCACGGTTGGGGGAAGAAGAAAGAGGAAGAAGAAGGGTGGGGGAGAGAGAGGGGAAGAGGGGCGCTCGCGGTTGGGGGAAGAAGAAAGAGGAAGAAGAAGAAGAAGGGTGGGGGAGAGAGAGAGAAAGGTGATATTTATAGAAAATCTGGAAATTCTAGAAAATATCAAAAAAATTAAAAATTACATTTCCACGATCCTCGCAATGCACCGATCGCAACGGTACCACTCTCGCCTAGGTGAACGACCTGGTTCACCCACAACGAGGTTCCGAAGGAATTGCCGAAACACACTCCAGAAATCGGAAAACACTCGTTGAAAAATCGCGGACGCACTCTGGACCTCCGAAACAACTCCGGATCGCGCCGACCCGAACACAAAAGATGTCCGAAACGAAATTTCGGACACAACGGAGCCGGACACTCCAAGAAAGTAGATCTGAGACCCACGAAGAAGGATCCGAAAGGTCCGAAATATTACACCCCTTCCCCCTTAAAAGAATTTCGTCCTCGAAATTGAGAACAACCCAAGGGGAAAGATGAGGAAGACTCACTCAAACAAGTAAGGGAACTGCTGACGCGTCTCGTCCACACGCTCCCAAGAAGTCTCACCACCAGAGTGACGCTGCCACACCACCTTAACCAAGGGGAAGACCTTGTTCCGTAGGTGCTGCTCTAGCCTATCCTCAACGCGGACGGGAAACTCTGGGAGAGAAAGATCTGGAGTCACCTCAGGCCAAACAGAATCCTCAAGCACATGAGAGTCATCAGGCATATACTTCCGCAACATCGAGACGTGAAACACGTCTTGCACCGATGCCAACTCAGGAGGTAACTGCCGCCGATAGGCTACCTAACCAATGCGCTCCACAATGAGGAAAGGACCGACATAGCGGGGACTCAACTTCCCATGCCATCCAAAGCGCATCACCCCCTTCATCGGAGAGACTCTCAAGAACACATGATCACCAACGGCGAACGTGAGGGGCTACCGCCTACGGTCAGCATAACTCTTCTGCCGACTCTGGGCCATCAACATGTTCTGACGAACCAGGTGCACAACATTCACACACTGCTGCACCAACTCCGGTCCAGTCAAAATACGCTCACCAACCTCGAACCAATCAAGTGGAGTCCTACACGGACGGAACGATCCGCTCCACATAAAGACGAGCCAACTTGGGCACACTCCAGCTGACTTTGACCGATAATAACCGAGTCACTTTCGTCAGCCTATCCACCAGCAACCAAATACTATCCTGCCCACTCGGAGTCCTCGACAATCCCACCACGAAATCCGTGATCAAGTGGTCTCATTTCACGCGGGAACAACCAAGGGCTGGAGAGCACCTCCCGGTCGCTGATGCTCTGCCTTCACCTGCTGACAGGTCAGGCACTTGACCACAAATTCGGTAGCATCTCTCTTCATGTCAGGCCACCAGAACTGCCTCCGCAAGTTCCGATACATCTTCGTCGCACCCGGGTGTGCGGTGTACCTGCTCCATGAGCCTCACGCAACACCGCACGACGAACTCGCTCCTCGGCTGGGACGTACAGCCTACCACGGAACCTCACGGCTCCGTCCTCGCCAAGCTCCACATCAGCCATGGCCAAAATCCGGGGCAACCCAGGGTCTGCATGATGAGCCTCTGTCACCTGACGGCGGATAGCAGGCCTGACAGTCAGACTAGCAAGCAATGCTAACCCTGGCTCTCGAGGAATCTTGAGCCTGAATGACACTTCGGGCACTTATTCCCAGAGCCTCCACTTCCTCAACATCAAGGCACTGACCGCGACCTTCCGACTCAAAGCATCGGCGACGACATTCATCCTGCCCGACTGATAAGACAGGGTGAAGTCATAATCCTTCATATACTCCATCCAACGCCTCTGCCTGAGGTTAAGGTCCCTCTGCGTGAACACATACCTCAAACTCTGATGGTCAGTGAACACCTCGAACTTCTCACCGTACAGATAATGCCTCCAGATCTTCAACGTGAAGATCACAGCCGCCAACTCCAGGTCATGGTTAGGGTAGTTCTCCTCATGGGACTTCAGCTACCGAGATGCATACGCCACCACTCTACCATGCTGCATCAACACAGCACCCAATCCGACCCCGGAAGCATATGTACACACCACAAAACCTCCCGATCCAGAAGGTAAAACCAACATCGGAGCCGAGGTGAGCAATCTCCTTAGTTCCCTGAAACTCTACTCACACTTACCGGCCCAGACGAAAGGCACATCCTTCCGCGTAAGTCTCGTCATCGGGGCCGCAATGCGAGAAAAATACTGGATAAACCTTCGATAGTAGCCCGCAAGCCCCAAGAAACTCCGGATCTCCATCACAGACCTCGGCCTCGGCCATTGCATTACTGCCTCGACCTTGGCAGGGTCCACAGAAATACTATCACCAGAGATCACGTGCCCTAAAAAGTGCACCTCACGAAGCCAGAACTCGCACTTACTGAGCTTCACATACAACTGGTGATCTCGCAGCGTCTGCAGCACCACACCCAAATGATACGCGTGCTCCTCGGCAGATCGCAAATTGACAAGGATGTCATCCACAAATACGACCACGAACTGGTCCATGTACGGACGAAACACCCTCTGCATCAAGTCCATGAAGACTGCGGGGGCATTGGTGAGCCCAAACAGCATCACCAAGAACTCATAATGCCCATACCTCGTACTGAACGTAGTCTTCTCCACATCGGACTCACGAATCATCAGCTGATAGTAACCGGACCGTAAATCAATCCGCGAGAACACTCGAGCAGACTGAAGCTGGTCGAACAAGTCATCAATCCGCGACAACGGATACTTGTTCTTAATGGTCACCTCATTCAGCTGTCGGTAGTCAATGCACAACCGCAAGCTACCGTCCTTCTTCTTCACGAAAAACACGGGTGCACCCCAAGGAGAAAAGTTAGGACGAATGTACCTCTTGGCTAGCAACTCCTGCAACTGCGCCCTCAACTCCCTCAACTCAGCGGGGGCCATAAGGTAGGGAGCCTTCGCCAAAGGTCCCGTACCAGGCACAATCTCGATCACGAAATCGGTCTCCCGCTGGGGAGGCAATCCAGGTAAGTCCTCCGGAAAAATATCAGGAAACTCGCACACCACCAGAATGTCCTCGACATCCGGCTCCATCCGGTCTGCCACGACCATAAAAGCAAGAAAACCCTGGCAACCCGCATCAAGCATACGACGACCTCGAATCGCAGAAATAAGAAAATGGGAAGAGGAAGACCTAATACCTTGAAAATAGAAGGTGGGTCCACGAAGTCACCGAAAGTAAACTCTCTTCGAGCCACAATCCAACAAAGCATGATGTGCCTCGAGCCAATCCATATCCAAAATCACATTAAAGTCCTGAAGCGGCAACGCATGGAGCCTAGCCGGTAAACACCGCCCTTCCACCCACACAGGAACCTCATCGAAACAATACAAAGTGATCATAAAATCACCCGAAGGTAACTCCACTACCAAATCACAGGACAACTGGGTCACCGACTCCTCGATACTCAGCGCGAAAACTTCCGAAATAAACGAATGAGACGTCCCATAATCAAACAAAACCCGAGCCGCACAACCCAAAATATGAACGGTACCTTCCACGAGCTGCGACGCCACTACATCTGCCCTGGTCATGTGTGTAATCTGACCTCGAGCTCTCTGCCTACCTTCCACACTAGCTGACCTGGGTAGGGGCGGATACTGTCCCTGCTGCTACTACGGCTGTTGTGGCCTCTGCTGTTGGGGAAACTACTGCGGCTGAGGAAACTACTGCTGATGCTGCCTCTGAAGATAGTCATGCGCCATATGCCCTGGCTGGTCACACCGGAAATAAACGATCGGCGCCGTGCACTGCCTGCCCAGATGGGACTCGCCACACCGGGGACACACCGAACGAGACCCACTGACTGACCCCTAACGCTAAAAAAGAATCGGCTGCTGTACACTGCCTGATGATGCCTGCCTCTGATCCTTGCGCTTCTTAGAGAAACCCTTCTTAAGGAACTTCTTGACCTTCGAGCCAAAAGACACAGATCTTGTCACCGACACTGCCGGTGCCGGCGCACCTGAACCACCCGACACGTGCTGAAAAGAACCCTGCTGCTGGGTAGCCGAATACTGGCTGCGACCCGACAAGGACTGCCCCTGGCTAATCGGTCCTTGAGTCCTCTGCATATCAATCTCCAAAGAAGCCGCCACGCTAGACGCTGTTTCCAAATCAGTGGCCGCATTCGCGATCAAATGCTGCCTCAAGTCCTGTACGAACTGTGCGGTCTTCACCCTCTCATGCTCCATGATATGAGGTGCATAACGACCCAGCTCAACAAATCGGGCCCTGTACTGCAACACAGACATGTCGCCCTGGACCAGCTCCAGAAACTGACGCATCCGCTGCGTAGCAATATACTCTGGACAGTAGGCACGCTCGAAAGCACTAACAAAGTCACTCCACGCAATCTGCTTAAGGGGACGTGATTGAAAGGACGTCTTCCACTCGGAAGACCACCACTCCCGAGCTGTGCCCTGCAACTAGTTGTAGGCCAACATCACATTGTCCTCTGCAGTTGTGGGGACGGATTTTATTTATTTTTTTAATTTATTGTTTGCTTTGATTGATTTATTTATTTTGTTTATTAGGCGTGCCAGTCACTGGGGTGACAGTTTACTATGCGCTCGATCTGACTTGATCAGTCGATTGTGAAGTCCGAGTCGGGACCAAAAGTCCGCCACGTCGTAAAGGCCATGACGTTAATTACGTCCTCCCTAAGGAAGACAACCCTTGATTAAACGCCAAAGACAGGAGAGAATAGCGGCAAAAGCCCAAATAAGAGTGTGCTAGTTTATTCACAGAACATTAAATAGACTGAATAAAGCAAGAGTACGTCAGGTGCGGGGCAAATCCGACAGCATATCCCCATTATCTTGGACTATGCAAAATGGGAATAGAAAACCATCCATGCAGTGGCAGGATGGGATCCGTGAAAGATCGGGTATATTTGACTCGGAATCCGAAGAAGGACCGACATACCATGATACGCCGTATGTCGATGCAATGTTTTACTAATATCCCCCTTCGAGGGACCATCGGAGGACATGCAGTGGCAGAACTCCTTAGGTTCAGCGGGGTTAGAAGAGAATATCACAGTCACTCGGTGTGATGTGGGTGAATTTCGGCAGCATATCCCCTTGTCTTGGAGCATGCCAAGGAGAGATAGACCATCATCCACGGGATGCCGGGATGAAGGCCGAAAGAGGAGGGCACTAGGCCCGAGAACACTGTCTGCATTCATAGCATCGGTTGATATTCCCTTGAAAACTGTCAGAGCACATGTAGTGGCAGAGCTCCTTAGGTTCATAGGGTTATAGAGGAATCTGTGTCAGAACTGAATAACATAGGGGAAGTCCTTCCCCGTTGATGTATCTCCAGAGTATACACGATGGCCCATGGACAGCCCTCAGACAAGTACAGAAGGTGATCAGAAATTAGCATGAAATGCTTATGGAGGTTCTCGGCACAGTTATCACATGAAAAGGGGGGTTCTCGGCGCAAGGGGGTTCTCGGCGCGCAAGTCATCGCGCCGGGAACCTTCTGTGCCGAGAAGATCATCTTGGAGAAGGCCTCTCGGCCAGTAGATTAGTGAAAGAAGGGGGTTGTCGGCGCGCCCAGTTCTCGGTGCGGGAAGTGCCGCGCCAGGGACTATTCGGTGCGTCGGGAAGCTTTCGTGTCGAGAAGGTAGAGGGTTCGAGGGTTTTACGAAGCCCTGTTCTAGAGATTTGGGGTTTAGGCTCAGATCGAGACAGGATTTGGGATGCAGGAGGGAATTAGATCAAGGACCTTGCTGGAGGGATACCGGGGGATTATTGGAAGGCAAAGTATGTAGAGGGATCGAGACCATCGTTCATTCAAAACACCCTGCAAACATATATATTTATTTACCGCCGGCCGTCCGGGAAGATCAAGAGATGAATGTCTCTGATTCCTTGGACGACCCTAATGGCATCGAGGAAACAATCCGGAGATAAGAGGTCACAAAACCCACAACACTAGAACTCCTCGGAAGCCCTGGGTCCCAACCATCCATGGGTTAGAATGAGGGACCCTGCAGCCTTTCTTTCGGAGCAGAAACAAAGGGAGAGCAAAGAGTCGCGGCCAATGAGTACGCCGGACTTCCATTTCCAAATGAGCATACATGGAAAAGGTATTTGTAAAACAAGAACTGGACACATTCAATATTGAAAACAAGGGAAAAGGCCTTGTTCCTCTATACATATATCATCGATTACATCATCCGACCATGCCCGTTCATAAGAAATGGGGGGGGGGGGATAAGAGCATTCGTCAGAAGAAGTAAGAAAAGAAAGAGATACAGAGGATACACATCGGAGAAATGAAAAGGCAAAAGGAAACAAAAGCCGGGGGAGGGCGGAGCATTGACTCCTCTCCCTCCCCCTGTCGACAGACCTTCTCTTCCTTCGCAGCAGTCGCCCCTCTTCTCTCTCTTTTTCTTTCAGAGGTGTCTCCCTTGTATATCTCTATCTCTCTCTATTTTTTTAGTCTGTCTCCACGGGTCTTCTTCTTATCTACTGAGAGTAGAAGGGGGGTTTTATAGCCACTGCTGGATATCCTCTCTGCAGAGGTGTCTCGGCGTGCCACTGTCGATGGGGTACCTCCCGACGCGCAAGGATGCAGTTTCTCGGCGCGAAGCTTTTGGCCTTGGTGAGGGGATCCCGGCGCCACAATCATAAGCCCATTTAGAGCTCTTAAATGTTTTCGATTCTTCCTGCTAGTGGGTTTCAAATATCAAAGCTATTAGCACCGTCTCTTCATTCGCTAATCCCTCGAGTCTTGTCAGAACATGCGAAGGCCTATTAGTTGGTGAGTTGACATAGTCTTATCAGAACATTTCTGGAGATTTTCATCAGACAATAGACTGCAATTCTTCATCAGTACTGCCATCTGGGTGATGACAACACCGGACATCAGCTTGGCCGGGGAGGGCTTCAGTCGGGTGGTAGCTTTAGTGATGAATTTTCTGTAGTTCTGGCGTTGCAGGAATCCCTGGGATCTTCATTTCTGTTTCAATCTTCTCTTCGGCCTCATCTTTATTCTTGATTATATTTCAGGTGTCAACAAATGCCCCCCACCTGTAGGTAGCGGGAATGCAGGATAAATGATACGGTGCCTGCAGGTGTGTGTATCATTCAGCATCTGAACCCATTTCTCAGTTTGACATTATTAGTCATCTTTCATCTTCAACTTGGAAGCATCATTACTTTGGCATTTCTTTTGATTTCTTTCAATTTCTTTGACTTGAACGCTCTTGGCGCGAGCTTCTCGGCGCACGGCCTTTCGGCACAGCCTTCTCGGCGCGTTGGTTCTCGGCGCGCGGCTTTTCGGCAGGGCATATCGACGCGCTAGGGGAGGGCCTTGGCAGGGCTTTTCGGTGCGCCCCTTGTGAAGGGAGGGGGGTTCTCGGCGCGCATTTCATCGCGTCGAGAGCCTCACCTCTTCAGCCTCTATTTAAGGCGCCAAGAGCCTCGTTCTTCTTCATTCTTCACTCCCTCTTCTCTCTCTTCACTCTCTCGGCGGTGGCGGCGAGCTCTTCCCCTCAGCCATCCAGCTTCCTTCCCGTCTCATTAGATTTCGCCCGGGTAGGATATTATTTGGGGATTAAATCCCTATTTCTTACGGGATCACTCCCTCTTGGTGGGTGGCTCCCTATTCTCTTTGGGCAGACCCTGAATAAGGGGAGATGCTGCAGAAATCTTCACAGAGGTTCACACAATAATCTTTATAAGACTGTTTCTTATTTTGGGATTTAATTCACATTTCTTCTTTGACTGTAGACACTGTAATGGCCTCCAGTTCTGCTGCTGCGTCTTCTGGAGCTGCTGGAACAAGTTCGTCAGCCCAGCCAGATATATCACGGGCTGTGGTAAACTTGCTGAACGTACATAGCCTGGACTTCGGATATGACAAAATCGCCGCCGTTGATGAATCTTCTGATTCTGAAACTGATACAGTATCAACATCCAGGGTATATTCCACCGCAACGGAGACATGCTTCAGGCGGGGCAACAACTATCGGCCGGCTCTTCCGAAGGATCGCCACTTGATGCCGTTCATCCGAACTTTTACAGTGGGTGGCATGCGAGACTATCGGATAGCCCGTGCAGTCGAAGCTGCTATTCTTGTCGAGAGAGACAGCCTGAAGGAATCAGTGTACCGCAGCAAGGCTATCTATCTTCCCGGGGAGAAATGTGACTAGGACGCAATCCTCTGTATATCAGAGCTGGTGCAAGAGAAAAAGATGCTGACTCGTGCCCCGGAATTTACACCTGCCCGATGGGACACAGTCAATGGCATGGTTCACAAAGAAAAATCCGGCTATGGTCTCTTCCTGGCGCCCATAAAGTGGGGGTATAGAGATGAACTCTTTGTGCTGAACTGTCTGGCCGTCCAGTTTAAATATCAGCTAGCTGCTGGTTGGTTTGGAGATGCTAAGGTAACTGATGCCCACCTGTTCCGAGTGGGAGCAGTAGAATTCACCGAGTTTGTTCTGAAGGAATACGCCCCTCTGCTGATCAGAGCCGGGGTATATCACAGTGTCTTTGCTTCTAGATTCTGCTATCCCATCTCCCGAGGTTTTGTGGACACCAAAAGTTGCACACCCAGGTATCCTACTCGGCCCAGCACCAACAACGGCACCAAGTGGAGAAGCCCCGGAGAGACTGGTCATCCGACTCCCCAAATATGCACACTGCCGCGAAGCTGTCCCCGGAGTCACGACAGCCAAGAGAAACCAACCCCCGGGAAGCTCACAATCTGTGGCCCCCGAAGGGAATCAAGCGAGCCACAACCCGTACTCACAACGGGCCGAAAACTGCCCATTTAGCCTCTCAGCGGCACACCCCCAGGGAGCCCCAGCGGCACACTCCCCAGGGAGCCCACAGCGGCACACCCCCAGGGAGGGAGCCCCCAGCGGCACACCCCCTGGGAGCCCCAGCGGCACACTCCCCAGGGAGCCCCCAGCGGCACACCCCCTGGGAGCCCCAGCGGTACACTCCCCAGGGAGCCCCAGAGGCACACCCAGGGGGGGCCTTCAACGGCACACACCCCATGGGCCTTCAACGGCACACCCCAGGGGGGCTTCAACGGGACACTTCTTTGGGCCTTCAACGGCACGCCTTTTGCCCCCTTCAGCGGCACGCTTGGGCAACCTTCAGCGGCACGCCTTTTGCCCTCTTTAGCGGCACGCTTATAGTGTCTTACAACGACATGCTTCTTCAGCCCGCCAGCGGTACAGCGTGAAGGTTTTTCAACGGCCAAACGACGTGAAGCCCATGCCCTACATATCCTTGGCGCACAGTGAGCAGTCCGAGGTGTCAACCAACGGTTGGGCCACGCAGGCTACTCCCCTGACAGCCAGGACAGGGGAAGTCAAACCCCATCATGACCAGCTGCTTCCCGCCTCCGACTGCCGTGCTCGAAGGCTCCCGCGGCTGGGAGTATAAATCCCCTCCCATTCCGGCAAGAAAAAAAAAGGGAGGAGAGGAGGACAGAGGCAGAGGGCATACACACAGAGACGAACAGAGCCTGCCACCGAGGAGAAGAGAGAAGAGGAAGAAGAAGCTGCTCCGGCATTGGAGGCTTCCCGGAGACCAGAGAAAAGAGAGAGAGAGTAAGAGTAAGAGAAAGAGAGAGAGAGGGAGGGTCTGTGTACCAGTGGGAGTGGGGAGGAGTAGGGAGCCGTCGCCTCTGCTTGACCCCTACTCCCCTCCTATTTCCCCTCCATATTCTTCCTTTTCTTCTTCTCCCCTCTCCTGTGGCTTCGGTCTTGATGTATACCATAACGTGTATGGCCGGTCACGGTCATCTTTCTTTATGAATGAAAGTCTCTGGCCCTTTCTTTTGGGTCTTTTCCAACCTCTCCCGATCTATTCTGCTGTATGGTGTGTCATTCGTTTTCTCCTCTTATCCGGTGCTTTTGGAGTCTCCGTAGTGATGTGATTCCTCCAGTATAATCCTTGGCCTCATGGGTTCTTTACCTTCTTCTACGGCCGTCAGTTGTGCCCATCCGTTTGAAGGGAGAGAGGGAGCCTTCTCCTCTTCCTGAACACCCAACTACCAGCAGCCTACCCTTGGCCTTTAACCCTTCTTCTTTTCCTGAATAACCAGCAACCCTCCCAGTCTACACACTTAGCCCCCTTTGGCCCTTGGCCGATATACCATAACGACCCTCAGCGGCACACCCCTCCGGCCCTTGGCCGGCACACCTGTAGTGGCCCCCAGCGGCACACTCTTCCGGCCCTTGGCCGGTACACTCATAACCACCCTCAGCGGTATACCATCCCTATCCCCAGTACGCCCTGGCTGATCCCCAGTCCACCTTGTCCAGGCCTAGAGGTCTTCGGCCCATTGTTTTCCCCCGCGTTTTCCTGAAGTTTTACTAAGGTGTTGCCGCCCTCAGGCGCCCACCTCCAGTTGTCGGGTTCCGCCACTCCGTGTGGGCGCGTTCCCTATATCTCCCTTACGCTCGGGTCAAGGGGAGATGCTGCCGAATTTTTGTCAGAAAATAACAACATGTTAAAAAGGCAAAAGGAAGCAACAAACAAACAGAATGATCAACGATAAAACTTTCCGACTAATCGAGCCACTGTCGGTAGCGTGAGAAGAACTGAACCGAATAACGACATAATATATCAGACGTCTGACTTGTGAGCAAAAAGGCTGAACAGAACCAAGGAAAGGAGAAGTTTATATAAGACTATATAAAAATCAATAAACGAAGAAAAGAAAGGCCTTAAAAACAAATAATAGAAGATCCCAACCTTCACCGGCGCGCTTTGTTGTGACCCTAGCGGCACACTCCAATAACCTTCACCGGTACACCTTCATCCCTCTCCCACTACCTCATTCTCCCCTTCGCCAGCACACTTCCCTCAGCGTCTTCAACGGTGCACTCATCTGGCCCTTCGCCGGCACACTCTACCGCCCCATCCTAACCCCCAGCGGTACACCCCTGCTTAGCCCCAGCGGTACACTCTCATTACCCTCAGCGGTACACCCTTGTTACCCCCAGCGGCACACCCCTCTTTACACCCAGCGGTACACCCCATTCCCTAGTGGTACGCCCCATCTCCCTTCACCGGTACACTATATATGTGTATATATGTATATACATATGCATAGCATGATAATAACAACAGCAGTAGCAAATGAATTAATGAAACTCATGCTAATTAAAGGACTCCAAATGTGTAGCAGTGATAATGATAGTAAAAGGAGGGGGTAAGAAAATAATAATAATAGTGATAAATAAAAGAAGATAAATCATTCAGGACTAAATGCGTAAAGAAGTAATAGACGACAGAGGAAAGAGAGGAACATATAACTAAGAAAATCCCAGATAAAAATACCAGGGTCTACTTTGCAGCCCCATCGCTCCCTATGACCCGACACAAAAGGAACAATAATGTCGTCCTCTCAGGCCGGGCCCGGACCTCGGGAATCATTTCGACACGGCCGAGCCCCGACCTGATCTTGGGCCGACACTCCGATTAGACCGGATTCGTTTCTCGCCATCGGGTCCTTCTTGGCCGCCATTAAGATTGCCGTGCACTCGGCAGACATTTGGATGGATTCGTCCCGGTTTTCCCATCGCGTTTCTATCACAAACCCGTGTCCGAACATGAAAAGGTCCACGAGTGACCGACGTGGCCGATGACTTGTGGTCCGAATGCAACCCTTAGTGTGATCTATTCCTGTCCCTTTCTCGCGCAATTAGTAATATTCTTTTCGGCCGCAGGGCCCCTAATTTCAGCAATTAATCAAGGGTGTTCCCTCGTATGTGGGATGTAAATGACGTCGTGACCTTTATGGCATGACGGGATCTGGTCCCGACACGAACCACACAATCGTCTGACGAAGTCAGATCGAGCGCACCATGGGCTCTTCGGAGCCCAAAAAGATTGTCACTCTGGTGACTGGCACGCCCACACACTTAATAGATGAATCAACCATCCCCGAATAGACGAGCATAATAGACGAACGAAAAGTGCGTCCACAAGTCTGGCACGCCCGGTGGGACGGATCCACCCTTCATCTCTTTGCCTGAATTAGGGGCCCTGCGGCCCCCTTCTTGTGATACTAATTGCGTCACTTTCTCAAATGCAGGAAAATAGCATCATGGTGCCGACGATGGCTGTCACTTGCGGCCCTCAAGTCGTTGAGAACCATGTCCGAGGCGGCTACCTGGCGATCCCCCTCAACTTCGGGAGCTTCCCTCCCACTGTGGGCTTCCCCAACTTCTTGGGGGTGGCTTTTGCCAACATTCTAGACGTGAAGGCACCCGAGGAGCCCCAGACCAACGCTCCCGCTCCGGGGGCCATTGAAGCTGCTACCGGCCGAGCTGTGGCCAGGAACAACAATGGCGTCCCAGCAACGACGCTAAGCTGCAACGTGCACCACGTTCACCAAACCACCGGTCCATCCCACCAAGGGTCGGCATCCTACCGAAGAAGGCTCCGGAGGAGCAACGCCGGCGCCAGCTCTGGGCGCCGCACGTCCAACTCTGGGAAAACTATGACTGTCGGGGCCCTCCGAGTCCGCCTGGACGGGTAGAGGTCCCAGGTGACACCGGACCGTGTCGTCCCGACTGTCCCAGTCCACAATTCCTTTCAAGGACTGGAGAAGCTGAAGGGGAGGGTGACGCCCGCTGCCGTGGCCGCCTCACCGAAGACTGCGCCGGTTCACAGGCAGGCCAAACTGAAGCAAGTCTGGGTCCCCAAGGAGGTCCAACCCACTGCGCCCGCCCAGGCGGGACCTAGCACTTGCCGCCCGAGACGGGCCCGAGGAGGTGAGCAGGTCGAATTCACGACCCCGGCTCGCCGACCTGCACCTGTCATGACGGTGCTGCCCGAGAAAGCTCACTGCCGTCACCGCGGGCGCTGACACAATGCCGCCCGCCCGGCACTCAGGGCCTACTCTCCTCCTGCCGCTGTCATCGACATGCAACCGCAGGCTGCTCTCCCTGACCAGGAGTGGGAAGGGATCGAGCAGGCTGTGAGGAATTACCTCCGAGGCCCGGGTAGTACCCCCGCCAGCCGCCAGAGACTGCTGGGGGCAATGGCCTCCGCTTTCCAGGAAGAAGGAGCTCGGCCCGCGCCCAGCGCAGAATCGAGGAACCGCTCGGAGGAGCAGCGCTAGTCCCCTGTCCGGGAGGAAGCGTCGCTCCGACGGTCGGTCTTCGACAGGCTGGTGTTCCCGGGAAGATCATCCAGGAGGGCGACAAAGAGAAACAAGAGATGGCAAACCTTCACCTGCAATATGGCAGGAGTTCACGGTCGGTATGGGGCTTTGCCTGCCGATCCGGAAGAGATGGCCAGACTTGCCGCCAGGCCGGGACCCCTTACTAGAAGAGGGATAGCGGCAGGCAGCGCGACACCCACAGGCGCCGAAGGGACCTTACCTGAAGAGCCCCTTGCGGCCCTCACGGCCAATGTGGTCACCACCGGCGACACGAGTGGCGGACCCTCTACATCATCCGAGGACGCCTCGGCCGAAGAGACAGGGGGCATGCCCCGTCTCCCCACAGCTGACCCTGCAATGCTGCTCATGATGCAGCGGTTCCAGCAAGAAATTGAGTCACTTAAAAAGCAATTGAATGAACGGAACACACCGCCCCCGATGTCCTGGCAGACCGAGGTTTTACCCGAAGCACCCAGGGACAGGGGGCAATCTTCAGAAGCAGCCCTTCCAGCAGCTCTCAACCCTCTCAGGGACGTGTCCCTGCAGCAGGCACATTGCACCGCACCGGCCCCGCCACAAGCCTCACCTTCCCAAGGGTCCCTCGTGGCCCCCCAGGCGACCGTGTTGACCACCCCGAGCGCACAGCCCACTCATTTCTATCCGAGTCCGGTCGACCCGGCAACAGTTAGCCGGTTGATGCTGGAACAGATGATCGACATGAAACTGGCCGAGAGAGGTGACGGGGATCAGACGTCGTTCGACGTCTACAGGGTGCCCTACCCGGCTCACTATGCCGCAAAGAAGCTGCCGGTTGGCGTCACCAAGCCGCCGAAGTTGGAGAAGTTCAACGGGCAAGGGTCCCCCAGGGAGCACATTGCTTATTATGTGAACGTCATGGGGGACTTGGCTGCTGATGAGGCCTACCTCCTGAAGTTCTTCGGCTCGACACTCACCGGGCTTGCCTTTGAGTGGTACTCCGGCCTGCCACCCGGGTCTGTCGTCGATTGGCCCGACATGCAAAAGAAGTTCAAAGAAAGATTCTATGTTGCAGAACAGGAGATCACCGTGGCAGAACTTTATGCCACAAGACAGAAGAATGACGAGTCGGCCCTCGACTATATCAAGAGATGGAGGAACCTCAGCATGAGGTGCAGGCGTCCCCCACACCAGGAGGATGCGGTGCAGATCTGCAAACAGAACTTGAAAAAGGAGATCCTGGAAAGGATGATTGGCACCGAGGTCAAGACATTTGACCGCCTGAACAATGTGGTAGCAGAGATCGAGGCATTTTTGGCCCGATACTCCTCCACCCTGGCCATGTCGAGCTAAAGAGCCAGGCAGGCCGAGAAGAAGCCAGCTCCCCCTGAGGTGCACACATTAGATTTCCAGGCTTTTGAAAGCAGAAAGAGAAAGCCAAGGCGGCTGCCAACCTTCCTCCGCCCAGAACCACAGAACGGCGGGAGGGCCCCTCACTAAGGGAGAAGATGAGAAACAAGCTATATTCCTTCGCCCGGGACAAGTCCAAGCTCCTATTCGAATGGGCAACCAGCTACAACAAAATTACACTGCCAGAGCCGAAAAGGCCCGGCAACCTAAAGAAAAAAGACGACCCGCGCTTCTGCCAGTACCACCGAGTGCTCGGGCATACCATTGAAGACTGCTATGTCTTCAAGGATGTTATTGAATCCTTAATCAAGAATGGGGAGCTGGACATGGGGGAGCATAGAGTAGACCCCCCGCAACCGCATGAGTTGCCTAGCATAACCTCCACTGTCAACATGGTCTCGCTATACCAGGAGTTGCCTGAGGAGTGGGCGGAGGCCTGCGCCCGCGCCACTTATGAGACCTTCATCACGACCCCAGCTCAAGATCAAGGAGGTTGGCAGACTGCAACTAGAAAGAATAGAAGAGCACACATCCCTCGACCCAGCCCCGGAGTTCGTCTGAGGGATGTGACACCCCTGCCAGCACCGCCCTCGGCAAGCCCAGTTCGCCACGACACGGCCCCTCGGCTGGTCATGAGGCGGCCCACTCATAACAAAAAGAGCTATGTCCCGCTGCGGATGCGTCAGAAGACCAGTCCGGTGGTCGAAAGACTCCAGGCTATTATTGATGGGCTCGAAGATTATGAACAGCTCGAAATCCAGCCCGTGGAGCTGAAGGAGTATGTCCCATGGGAGGAGTTCAAATCAGTCGAACTCGCTCCAGGGACAGAAGCTAAAGCAGAGAAAGAGCCTCCCCTATGGGCTGGACTTCCCCAAGAACAGCCATCCGCCGCAGCAGGAAAGAAGAAGAAGAAGAGAAGACCCAGGGGCAAGAAGAAGAAGGAGGTCGTCGTCGCCTGCAACACCCTCTCGGCGTTATTCGACACTGCCCTTTCCCTGGAGGAAACAGAAGAAGAGCCACCCCATGAGCCGCCAGAGGTGAATCAAGCTGAAGTCTCCACTTCCCAACATGCCACCAGGTCGGGAAGGAAGTGGGGGCGCCCTCCTCAGGATAACCTCAACATCATGCTCAGGGGGGAACAACCATACCAGGTTCCCGACCCTGAGGTCCGAGGCACCGAGATCCCTCCTCCGGCGGGTCTCTATCCCATAGGGGCTAGGAGCCGAGGCACCCCTTCATTCACCGAATTTCTGTTAGCCCGAGCAGGCGGGAAGGCGCGCTCCCAGGGGTCTCTTTCGACCGAAAAAGTAAGCAGCTCCCAAGCTCTACCGGCGGCAACTCTTCCTCAGCCAGAAGCGGACAACAGTGACATCCCAAACCTCGCCGAATTCATGCGGGGGACGGAGGAAGCCCAGCAGGCCCCGCCGGCTCAACAGGCTGCAACAGAGCCCACAAAGCAGGCATCCCCTGATCCGACACCCCAGCCTCAAGATGGGGGCAGGCGCGGCAAGGTCGAAGAGATGAAACTACTCAAGGTACGGGCCGCCGACCGAATAGTCAGACACCTCAAGAAGATCCCGACCCAGTTTACCGTGTGGGAGATGTTGTCTTTGGACGAAGAAACACGGCAAGCCATCATTGCCGCACTCCAGACGCCAGCACACCATGAAGCCTGTTTGGCAGAAATGTCACCTGAAGTGGCTGTGGCCTTTACAGAAGATGACATGCTCCTGCCCACCTGTAGTCATAATAGACCCCTCTACATGAAGGGGCAGCTGAACGGCCAGCCTATCAACAGGGTCTTGATCGACCCAGGGGCAGCAGTGAATATACTCCCTTACCGGGTGTACCAAAAGCACTACTTTGACGTGCACCTGGTTGAGGTCAAAAATGTCAAGATTGCCGATTTTAACCAGAAATGCGAGGTGCCCATGGGGGTTGCAGAGTTCAGCTTGACCTTTGATGACTTTACCACCAAGGTCCAGTTCCACGTGTGGACGCACTTTCCGTTAAGCGGTCGTTCCCGGTTCGTCTGTTGGTTTTATTAAGTGCGTGGGCGTGCCAGTCACCGGAGTGACAATTTATTCGGGCTCCGAAGAGCCCATGGTGCGCTCGATCTGACTTCGTCAAACGATTGTGTGGTTAGTGTCAGGACCGAATCCCGTCGCGCCATGAAGGTCACGACGTCATTTACATCCCCCGTACGAGGGAATACCCTTGATTAATTGCCGAAATTAGGGGCCCCGCGGCCGAAAAGAATAATACTAGTTGTGCAAGAGAGATAAGGAAGGATCACACTGAGGGCTGTATTCAGACCACAAACCGCCGGTCATGTCGGCCACTCGTGGGCCTTTTCATGTTCGGACATGGGTCCGTGAGGTGAAACACAACGAGAAAACCGGGATGAATCCATTCAAATGTCTGCCGAGCACCCGGCAATTTTTGTGATGACTCGGAGGGCGTCCGGAACGAGGAACAAACCCGGTCTGATTGAGATGTCGGCCCGAGACTAGGTCGGGACCGGACCATGTCGGGATGACTCCCAAGATCCAAGCCCGGCCTGAGAGGGCGGCATTATTGTTCCTTTTGCCCCGGGTCACAGGGAGAGATGGGGGGCTGCAGCTTGGG
This sequence comes from Amorphophallus konjac, assembly GCA_022559845.1. Classification (NCBI taxonomy): domain Eukaryota; kingdom Viridiplantae; phylum Streptophyta; class Magnoliopsida; order Alismatales; family Araceae; genus Amorphophallus; species Amorphophallus konjac. The sequence goes on along the minus strand of CM040121.1, from coordinate 587,123,751 downwards.
CTCTGGCGTCTTTTTATCTGGGGTTTTCTTAGTTATATGTTCTGGAATTTCCAATCTGCTGTTCATTAGTTCTCTATGCGTTTGTTTCGGGTGACTTCTCTCCTTTTATTCATGAGTACTCCCATTGTCATTATTTATTTATTATTTATATTTATATAATTGTTTATTAGCCCACCCCGCCTCTTTTATTATGATTAACATTATACCTTTGGAGTCCTTTTAATTAGCGTAACTTTCAATGATTTATTTGCCATTTGTTAGGGCCATTATTATGTTGCATATGCATATATGTGTAGCGTACCGGCGAAGGGGAACAGGGCATACCGCTGGAGGCCAGGGAGCGTGCCGGCGAAGGGAAACAGGGCGTACCGCTGAGGGCAGGAGGGTGTACCGCTGGAGGCCAAAAGAGCGTGTCGCTGGGGCTCAAGGGGGTGTACCGCTGAGGGCTAAAAGAGCGTGCCGCTGGGGCTCAAAGGGGGTGTACCGCTGAGGGCTAAAAGAGCGTGCCGCTGGGGCTCAAAGAGGGTGTACCGCTGAGGGCTAAAGGAGCGTACCGCTGGGCAATTGAGGGTGTACCGCTGGGAGCTTATTGAAGTGTACCGCTGAAGGGAGGTGGTTAGAGTGTGTCGCTGAAGGCTGCAACGGTGAAGGCCAGAAAAGGCGCACCGGCGAAGGGGTGAAGTAATGGGAATATGCCAAAAAAAAAAGGGGGGGTTGGATGAGCAGGCCATTGGGGAAACGATTAGAATGCACCGCTGGAGGGCCAATCAGGGCACGGTGATGGAGGTCCAGTCAGTCTTCAATTCCTTTTTATCTTAAGGCTTTTCTTTTCTTCTTATTCGATTTGTACATAGTTTTATATAAACTTCTTCCCCTGCTTTGTTCTGTTCGGTCTCCCCGGCACCAGTCGGAAGTTCGAGTCGCCCGGCGGTTGATCAGTTCGGTTCAGTTTTCGTTGTGATGCCGGCAGTGGTTTGATTGGTTGGAAGGTTTTATTAATTATTCTGCTCGTTTGTTGCTTCCTTTTGCCTCTTTTAATTGTTTATTAGTTTCTCACAAAGAAAATTCGGCAGTATCTCCCCTTGACCCAGGGCGTAAGGAAGGTAAAGGGAACGCACCCACATGGAGTGGTGGAACCCGACAACTGGAGGTGGGCCCCCGGGGGAGCAACACCTTTATAGAACCTCGAAAAACGTGAAGGAAGGGGCTCGGAGGCGAGGCCAAGGAGTGGGCTGCTGAGAGGCTGAAGGGTGTGCCGCTAAAGGCCATAAGGTGAGTGTACCGGCCAAGGGCCAATTGGAGTGTGCCGGCCAAGGGGTAACAGAGTGTGAGTGTGCCGCTGAGGGCCAGTGAGGTGTACCGGCCAAGGGGCGACTGGGTGTGCCGGCCAAGGGGTCAAATAGCATGTGTACCGGCCAAGGGAGCCAAAGGTGTGTCGGCCAGTGGCTAAATGGGAGATGTGCCGCTGAAGGCCAAAGGAGGTGTGCCGGCCAAGGTTAGAGGTGTGTGCCTCTAAGGGCCAAAACTGATGTGCCTGCCAGGGGCCGGAGAGGTGCATCGCTGGAGAGTCAAAGGGGGTTAAGTATGTGGGCTGGGAGATCTGTGGGCCATCCAGGAGCATGGGAGAGGGATTGAAGGCCGGGGGAGAAGCCACTTAGCTGTGGTGTATTGGGAGAGAGGGTGAGGGTCTCCCTCCTTCCTAAACCAGTGGTCATAGCAGAGGGCCACGGAAGGAATCGAAGGGCCTATAAGGCTAAGGATCGTGGGAGGACGGTCATATAGACACGGAGGCCCCAAGAACACCAGAGAAATGGGGAGACGGAGGGAAGAACGGACAACCCGTTGGAAACCGCGAGGACTAGCATAAGCCAACGAAATCAAAGAGAAAACCCAAGAGGAACAACTTTCATTCATGGGAATCGAGAGGGCACGGCCCTATATACATATCATAGCAAAAAGAATGCCAAAGATAATGCCATGGCCGAGAAAGGGAAAAAGGCCCCAGAAAAGAAAGAATACATAAAAGGAAGAGGGGGAACGGAGGGCAGGAGGGAGGTCAGCCGCCCCTAACTCTCTCCCCATTACCTCGAACCCTCCCTCCCTTACTCTTGCTCTCTTCCGGTGGTGGTGGTCGTCGAAGGAAGCTCCCGGCAGGGAGGGAGCCTCTTCTTCTTCTTCTCTCTTCTTCTCTTTTCTTCCGCGTGTATGTGTCTATCCGTCTGCCTCTTGTCTTCTCCCTCTCCTCTCCCCTCTTGTTCGAAACGAAGGGGAGGGGTTTTTATACCCCGGACGGCGGGAGTCTTCGTGCAGGGGCGTCGAAGCGGGAAGTGGCCCGTGATCATGAGGTTTGACCTGCCTGTCCTGGCTGTCAGTGGACTAGGCCACGTGGCCCAACGATCGGCTGCCACCTCAGACGGCCCCACTGCGCGCCAAGGATGTGTAGGGCATGGGCCTCACGTCGCCCGTTGAAAGAGCTTCACCGCTGTGCCGTTGAAGGGCTGAACAAGCGTGCCGCTGTGGTGCCAAAAGAGCGTACCGCTGGAGCCCCGGATGGGCGTGCCGCTGAACGGCCTGAAGGGCATGCCGCTGAAGACCCCAAAGGGCCGTGCCGCTGAAGCCTGCTGAGGGTGTGCCGCTGAAGCCTGCTGAGGGTGTGCCGCTGAAGCTGCTGAGGCCTGCTGAGGGCGTGCCGCTGAAGCTGCTGAGGCCTGCTGAGGCCCCAAGGAGTGTGCCGGTGAAGACCCCCCCCATGGGGGGTGTGCCGTTGAAGGCCCCCCCCATGGGGGTGTGCCGGTGAAGACCCCCCCCATGGGGGGTGTGCCGGTGAAGACCCCCCCATGGGGGGTGTGCCGGTGAAGACCCCCCCATGGGGGTGTGCCGGTGAACCCCCTTGGGGGTGTGCCGGTGAACCCCCATAGGGGTGTGCCGGCGAGGGCCGCGGCAGGGTGTGCCGCTGAAGGGGGCGTGCCGCTGGAGGGTTCTGCCAGGGCGTGCCGCTGAGGCCTCAACTGGGCGTGCCGCTGAAGGGCTAAATGGGCGATTTTGAGCCCATTGTGAGCATGAGTTGTGGCCCATTTGATTTTCTTCGAGGCCCACGGGCTGTGGAGCCTTTTGTGCTTGATTTCTCCGGGGTTTCTTCACTCGGCGCCGTTGTTAATGCTGGGCCGAGCATGACATTTGGATGTGCGATTTTCGGTGTCCACAAATGCCCCCCACCCACGGGTAGCGCAGGCGAAGGATGAGCCGGGCGGTGCCCGTGGGTGTCTTCGTTTCTTCTCCCTTTGTCGATGCCGACGAGGTGTCGAGAGCCGACCTGGTTTGTTTGCTGGTCTCCTTGTTAGTACCGACGTGGCGTCGGGAACTGAAGTAGTATGTTGGTCTCTTAGTCTCTTCAGCAGTGCCGACAGGGTGCCGGGAACTGAAGTAGTATGTTGTCTTTTTGTCTCTTCATCAGCGCCGACGAGGTGTCGGAAGCTGAAGCTTTGTTGGTCTCTTGGTCTCTTCGCCAGTGCCGACAGGATGCCGGGAACTGAAGTAGTATGTTGTCTTTTTGTCTCTTCATCAGCGCCGACGAGGTGTCGGAAGCTGACGCTTTGTTGGTCTCTTGGTCTCTTCGCTAGTGCCGACAGGATGCCGGGAACTGACATGCTTTGTTGGTCTTTTGGTCTCTTCGCCAGTGCCGACAGGATGCCGGTAACTGACATGCTTTGTTGGTCTCTTGGTCTCTTCATCAGTGCCGACAGGACGTCGGGGACTGACCTGGTTTGTTGTCTCTTGGTCTCTTGGTCTCTTCGTCAGTGCCGACGGGATGCCGGGAACTGACATGCTTTGTGGTCTCTTAGTCTCTTGGTCTCTTCGTCAGTGCCGACAGGATGCCGGGAACTGACTTGGTTTGTTGATCTCTTAGTCTCTTGGTCTCTTCGTTAGTGCCGACAGGGGGCCGGGAACTGACATGCTTTGTTGATCTCTTCTTGTCTGTTCTTTCTCTTTCTCTCTTTTTTTGTACCACATTACCGATACAAGCGCCCTTTCGGGTTTTCGCCGGTACCGGCCCCCTCTTGCTTTTGCCCATGCGCCCTTTCGGGTTTTCACGTGGCGGGATACCCAATTTTGCCCGTAGCGCCCTTTCGGGTTTTCGCCACGACCGGGTTATTGCCATTTTTACCCTTGTTCCCATGTAGGGACAGGTCTGGCGGGGTATCTCTATTTTTAACCCCATTTTATTTCTTTTATTTTTTCTTGACGAGCGGGTGATATGCGTGTGTCGGCTAGGGCAAGAAGCCTTGCGCCGGAAGGTAGGGCTCATTCGTTGGCAAGAAGATAATGCCAGCGCAACGGGAGAGTTCGTGCCGATTCGGACGTAGGGTCCGTAATGGCCATATTTGTGCGGAGTGGGTGGCTAGGGCATGGGGCCTTGCGCCGGAAAGGGACTTATTCGTTGGCAAGGGACTAATGCCAACGCAAGGATAGAGGTTCTGCTGATCCAGGCGTAAGGCCTGTGATGGCGATATTGTATGGAGTGGGTGGTGGCTGAGGCCCGAGGCGATGTGCCAGGGACGGGCTCGTTTGTTGGCATGGGAATGGCGCCATTGCACAGGCGGCCGTGTGCAGGGGTAAAGTTGTTTTGCTTGTGCGGATGCGTGTATGACCCGGCTTGTGGGGATGGGATGTTTTCCCCGGGAGGATCTTCTCTCTTTTTTTTGTGCCTCATTCATGCGTACGTAAGTATATATATATATATATATATATATATATATATATATATATATATATATATATATATATATGTGGATGGATATACGTATATGTGCATACATGTATGTATATAAGTATATACATATATATTTATAATAATTTTTGTTTCCCCCCCTTTTTATTTTCTTCTTTCTCTTTCTCCTTTTATTTCCCTCATCACTCTTTTTTTATCCCCTTTTTTATCTCCTTCTTCTTTTCTCTCTTTTTTTTTTACTTCGTTTCCCTCCATTTTTCTTCTTTTCCCCCTTTTTTATTTTCTCCCTCTCTTTTACTCTCCCCCCTTTTTCTTATCTTTTTTTTTTCTTCTTTCCCTTTTTTTTATCTTCTCTTCTTTTTTTTTGCCGTATAAAAGGGGCGGGGGCGGTTCATTTGAACCACCCCCGTTTGAACCCCCCCTTCCCTCTTCCCTCTCTTCGGCAGACGAAACACCCCCCCCCCTTCCTCGTCTTCTTCTTCCTCCGACCCCGGACGCCACCGTGAGCGCCACCGCCGTCGTCACCATTGCCGTGGTGAGGGCACCACAGTGGATCCCCCTCCCCCTTTTTCTTCTCTCTTCTTCTTCTTCCCCCCCCCCTTCTCTTTTCCTCACCGTGGACGGCGGCTGGGGGCCCTCGGCCCCTCCGTCTCTACCTCTCTATCTCTTCCCTTCCCCTCTCGTTCTCTTCCCCCCCCCCTTTTCTTCTTCGTCTCCGGCGTCTTGGGCGGCCGGAGGTGATGTTGGGAGCGGGCGTGCCGGTCGGGATGGTGCCGGGGAAGGGCCCTTTGGGCGTGTGCCGGGGAGCACGGTTTAGGGCGCATCGGGGAAAACCCCCATAGGCGTGCCGGAGAAGACATCCAGGAGCGCGCCGGGGAGCGGGGCTCCAGCGTGCCGGGGAGTGGCTCGTCCGGGTGCGTGCCGGGGAATGGAGGGCACGAGCGTGCCGTTGAATGGGGGCATCGAGTGTGTCGGGGAAGAGCCCGTCTGGGGGCGTGTCGGCGAAGCGGGGTCCCGAGCATGTCGGGGAAGGACACCCAGCAGCGTGCCGGTGAAGGGGCCCGTCTGGGCGTGCCGGGGCAGAGCCCGTCTGGGGGCGTGTCGGCGAAGCGGGGTCCCGAGCGTGTCGGGGAAGGACACCCAGCAGCGTGCCGGTGAAGGGGCCCGTCTGGGCGTGCCGGGGAAGAGCCCGTCTGGGGGCGTGTCGGCGAAGCGGGGTCCCGAGCGTGTCGGGGAAGGACACCCAGCAGCGTGCCAGTGAAGGGGCCCATCTGGGCGTGCCGGGGAAGACTCCTTGAGGGTGTGTCGGTGAAGCTCCCGTTGGGGCGTGCCGGGGAAGGCACCTGGGGGTGTGCCGGCGAAGGCACTAGCAGGGGGCGTGCCGGCCAAGGGGCTTTGGGCAGTATGTGGGGACTTTTAGCTTAGGGGAGAAGACTCTTTTGACCGGCGGACTTCTGGTGTTGCCTCTCGGGGCCCACCATGTTTTGTTGGGGCCGTCACTCCTTGTGGACGCGCACCCGTGTTTTCCCCTTACGCCTCTAGCCTAGGGGAAACTCTGCCGAAATTTCATCAGGAATTGGCAACATTTTGTTTATTTGACTTGTAGCAAAGCCCTTCTTCTACAGTCTTTCACTTCCTTTCGCCTGTGGCTTATTCTGACCTTCTGTTTATGTATCTTTGCAGATAAATGGCTGCCCCAAGTGGTTCCTCTGCTCCTACTGCCGCTATCGGTGTTGACCTTATCCCACGGGGCCCGGTACCAGCAGTTACCTGGCTAAATGTAGAAGACTTGGATCGGGAGCATGCAGAAATAGCCGCTTTGGCAGAGTCATCTGAGTCCGACGGGGAGACCATGGATTTTCGGAGGCTTGCCCGAGTTGACAGTGGCTTCACATTTGACCGGGTCACCGGAGAGTACAGGAAGGACTTCCCGAAGGATAGGCACCTTGTTCGATTCCTGAAGCACCTGCGCTCCCGAGAGGGGCGAGACTTTCGCACTATAAAAGCCGTCGAGCGGGCCATCCTACATGCCCGGGACAGTCTATTGTACAGCGTCCCCAGGAGCATTCCGATGTATCTGGTGGGAGAAGCCCGGGAATGGAAGCCGGTCCTGGGGATCAAAGGGGTGCTGCCGGCTGAAGATAAATTGGTGCGGGCCCCTCAGTTCACGCCAGGAAGGTGGGACATGTCTGCGGGGAAGGTGCATGGCGAGTCGCCCCGATTTGGTTTATTCTTGGCTCCCCTGAAATGGGGTTATAGGGAGGAGCCGTTCATATTGGACTGTTTGGCCATCAGGTTCAAGTACGAACTATCACTGGGCTGGTTCGGGGAGCTGAAGCTTCAAGACGCCCACAGCTTCCGAGAAGGGGCGGTGGAGTTCACGGAATACGTACTGTTCAACTACGCCCCGTTGCTGGTCCGAGTTGGCATCTATCACAGCGTGTACGCTTCCCGGTATGGTTATCCCATCTCCAAGGGTCTCTGTTGCGGCATGATAGAAGTATTCAGTGCGGAGACCAATACCTTCTACACGGCAGAGGGAGAGACTTCACTTGATTTGTGGAGCCTAAGCCAGCTGAGCGGCTTGCCCATTGACGGGGAGCCTTATGAAGAAGTATGCCTCCCGGACTTGATCAAAGACGAGACTAATGGGGACGGCTATTATTCTCTGGGGTATTCATACCGGTACCTGATGAAGGCATACCGGGAGCTGTACCAGCTGTCGCACAAGGGGAAGCAGCCCGCCCGTGGGGATAGGAAACGGGTGCGTATGGCGGTATGGCTGGAATATTTCTATGATGGGCTGAAGCAGTATGAAGATTTTCCCTGCGTTGGCACCGCTGTTGCTCGCAAGAAACGTGCGAAGCCCAAGCATGACGTGAAGATCCCCTCCAAGGGACGTCGGAGCGGGGCCAATCCGACGGGGGTCGACCCACAAACTCACTGTGCCGCCTATCTAACGTACTGGCTGTGTTCATTTGCCATGCCGTACGGGGATGAGACGGTGATTCGGCCAGATGCCATCTACCCGGCGTGTCAGATGGCGTGGGGTGTTAAACTTTCTCTGTGCCCGGCGGCGCTCTGTTTGATTTATAAGGGTCGACCGTGCCGGAGACAGCTATCAGAAGACGCTGAGGGACCTGTGCCGGGTAGGGAGCGACCGTCTGGACCTCATCAATTATCCATTCCCCATAGAGGAAGAGGGGACTCCTGCCAAGAGCTGGCGTCCGGAGAGAGACTTGGCCTGCCTGTATCGCACGTTCATGAGGCGGGAGGAGAGGAAGCCTGAGAATTACAAGGATACCACGTGGCTATATATCCTCCTCCGGGTGAATGGGATGAAGATTGAAGATGTGACGGCCTCCATCCTGGGCAAGCGCCTGCACATCCCTTATTATTATGCTGATGGGTGGGGCATGGACCACTTCAATCTTTTCTGTCACCTTTCTTCCAAGAAACATGCGGATCTGGCCAACCTCACGGACCGGTGTCAAACTATTGAGGACGTTTGTTGGCTAGTCCGGGAGGCGGCACGTCGGGACAAGGAGATATCCCTGAGCTACTGGCCGATCACGCTGCGGCTGTACACTGGCCCTCATGGTATTCAGTTCCCTCTTGCTCTTCGGTTTTGTCCCTCAGCGCTGCGGCTTTCGCGGTGAGTTAGGTACTAATGGTATATGCATGTTCGTTCTTTCCCCTCTTTTCTTTGCAGACCATCCCGACAGCACGCAGATGGCCACGTACCGGAACCTCCTCCGGCTGGTGAAGAAGCCTGCGTATTTTGAAGCCGCACCGCTGGCCCCGACCACGGCTCCTTTGCCTAAGGCTGCGAAGAGGCCCCGGGCTAAATCGCCTGTGAAGAAGGCGGTGGACGCCGCCAAGGCGGCTAAGCAGCGAGATACAAAGCGGAGGAAGACAGACACGGATAAGGCTTCGACGGCTGTTCCTCTGGCGCCACTAGTCCCGTCTTTCGAGGAATTCGAAGCTGCCCGTCCCGAGCCAGGTCAACCTGCCGGTCCGCGACCCCGCTCTTTAGTGTGCCTTTTGAATCTCCCTCCTCCTTTTTATTTTGGAGTGGAGCCCTGACATCTGGATACTTCTTTTGTTTCAGCTTCTATGGAAGAGCCCACGCCTGACATGGGTGAAGTTGCGGTCCTGGCGGAGGCGACCCCGGCGGCGGCTCCAGCTCCCTTGCCGCAGGCAACGGGAAGGCCACGGGCACAGTCGCCTGTTAAGAAGGCACTGGCTGCTGCCAAGGTGGCCGGGCGAGAGACGGTAAAACGGCGGCGAACCGAGGCATCCCCGGCTCCGACGGCAGCCCTGCCGATGGCCCCCGTCTTATCCTTCGAAGAATTCGAAGCCACGCGGACCGAACCGAGCCACGAAGCTGGTGAGATTCATCGGCCGCCCGTGTCGTCTGTGGTCGACCGGCCTCCCGAGTTGGCCTCGGCTTCGCGCATGGCGACGATGCGCTTCTATCTCACGGGCGAGGGTACGGTCGGGACTCCCGAGAAGGCGTTGCCTGTTGAGGAAGCCCGCGGGTCATCTCGTGTCGCAGGAACTGAAGGGGGTAAATATTTTCGACTACACGGTTAGCTCCCCCCCCTTTTTGTCCTAGGGGCCAGTAGATTCACCCTGGCTTATCTTCTTTTGCATGACAGGCGTTGCTGCGGTGGCCACCGAGTCATTGGGGCCTGATCCCGACCTCCCGACGACGTTGATATATGTGAGGAGGAAGAAGATCGGAGCGCGAGCCTCGCCTAGCCCGAGGGAGGACGTGCTGGGCAGAGACTCTGAGGTGGAGGCTCCTCTGCCGGTCCAGGCCGAGCCGACGGCGGTCGAGTCTCCGTCTGGGGAAGAGGTAGATTACAACTACTCTTCCGACGAAGTAGCTCCTGACGAGGGCGTGTCCGGGGCATCGGAGCCGCCCGAGCCGGCCTTCGGGGCCCCCTTACTTGCTGGCTCCCCGAGCCTCGTGGGGAAGACCGCTGTGAGTGTGAGCTTGTTTGGGCCGGCTCTCCCTTTCCTTTTTTTTTGTGATTGACTGACGACCTTATCCCCCCCCTTTTTCTTTAGGATTTTCGAGAACCGGCCGAACTTGAGATCACAGAGGAGGCTGCCCCGGCTGCGCTGATCGACCGCCCAACGGGAGCCGATGCCGTCATGGGCAAATTGGCTCTTTTACTCGACGCCCTTCGAGAGGAAATGCCCGCGGAGCCCTCCGGTACTACCAGAGCGGCGGGCGAGCCTCTGGAGGAGGGGGAGATCGTGCCTGAAGGTAGCATCATCCCAGCGGCCAAGGTGAGTATGCGGGCTCCACGGTCTCCCTTTTGCATGGTTTATTTTAGATGGCGAATAGCTGATTCCCATTCCCATGGTCAGGCGATGCCGATATCGGGGAAGGCGCCTGGTCGTATCCGGAAGGCAGTGGCCAAGCGGAGACCGAGCATTGGCCCGATAGCGGTGAAGGGGCCGGCTCCAGTCTTGGGCTTGGAGAGAGAGAGACTGGCTGCGCTCGTGGAAGCGGGACGTTTACCCCAACTGGTGGTTCCGCTTCCGCCCTTCCCGAAACTCCCGGCTCAGATGGAGGACCCGCTCTTGCAGCAGATATTTGCGGGGCTCCGTGCGCATCTGGAGGGATCTCAGCCGCGAGCGAGGAGTTCATGGGTGGCGGCTTCGGGCCTGGCCTTACTCGAAGCTCCTCCTCTAGCCGAGATAACGGCCCCTGCACCCCTGCCCCTTGGAGGAGTGGCAGAGTAGGGCCAGACGGAGGCGGAGGGGGCAGGTGACCTCCAAACGATGGGGGCACCGGAGGCTTCGGCAATGGTCTTTTCCTTTCCCCAGGCAATGGTCGGCCAAGGGTCTCTCGTCGAGCTGCACCGGCCGGGCGACTTGACCCTCGCCCTTCCTTCATCTTCAGTGGTGGCAGATACCGACCTGTGGGCAGAGGTGGACAGCACCGTGGAATTCACCCCTCCGGTCGTGCCCTCAGTTAGTCACACGTCCTCAGAAGCGCCAGTCCGTCAGATGCTGATCACTTTACGGACGATGCTTCTCGCCGATGCTTCTCTGTCGTATCGGGAGGTGCATACCATCGTGACGCAATTAACGGGGGCGCTGCAAGTGCTTGGCTGTCCGCTGGGGGAATGGTCACGGCGGATCTTGCTATTATTGAAATATGTCAAGCGCCGCGAGTTCCTGGAGACCCAGGCTCCTGACGAACGCGCCGCCCTTGATGCTCAGGCAGGCGAATATCTGCAGGCCCTAAAGGCCCAACGCGACAGTAGAGAACGCCACGAAAAGGCCCTAGAGGAAGGCGAAGGCAGCGTTCGTTCCTTCAAGAACCGGATCGAGAAGCTGGAGGGCTATCTCGCTGCGGATAAACTTGGCCTCGCCGAGGCGGAAGGGGCGGTGGCAGAGGAGAGGGAAGCTCTTGCCGTTGCCGACGTTGAAATGGCGTCCGTCGAAGCGGAGCTCGCCCGTCTTGAGGGATTGAGGGGCCGACTGCGCGATATGACGAACTTCCCTTGCGTCGGGATCCTCCCCCTCGAGGACATCTTCAGGGACATCGACTGAGCGTTGCATCCCTTAATTTCTCTTTCTCTTTTTTTTTTGAATGTAACACAGGGGTATGCCCCGCAGCACATGTAGTTTGATCCTCTTTTGAATAGAGCAAAGCATTTATGATTTCACGCGTTCCTGGTGTATGCATTTATCCCGGAGGGAGCTTTCCCACCCCTCTTTCTCTTCCGTGCATATTGTTTTCTCCTTCCTCTTCCCTCGCTCTTGTATCTTTCCCCCCTTTTCGTGTAGGGGCCCATTGGCAGGGTATGAGTCTTTGCGGGGATTCACTTTGGAAGGACCAGGCAGGGACCCATGTCAGGGTACAGGAGAGCGCTCGCCTTCCCAGGGGGAGGACGAGGGGACCACTCCACCATACCGAACGGGCAACTCCCTGGTTTTGCCGCAATATTGGGAGCGCGTGCTGGTCTCGAGTGAGGGGTACTTGGCCAGAGACCTCTTTCGCCGTTCAGAGGTGGCGGATAGAAAGGTCCGTTTAGTCAGTGACTTAGACGGGAGGTCTGATCCAAAGGGGTGCTCGCCCCCCGGGGAGGATGGAGAGAAGAGTTCGTCTAGTCAATGATCCGGACGTGAGGTCCGAGCCAAAGGGGTACTCTCCGCCCGGGGAGGACGGAGAGAAGAGTTTGTCTAGTCAATGACCCGGACGTGAGGTCCGAGCCAAAGGGGTACTCACCGCCCGGGAAGGACGGAGAGAGGAGTTTGTCTAGTCAATGACCCGGACGTGAGGTCCGAGCCAAAGGGGTATTCACCGCCCGGGAAGGACGGAGAGAAGAGTTTGTTTAGTCAATGACCCGGACGTGAGGTCCGAGCCAAAGGGGTACTCACCGCCCGGGAAGGACGGAGAGAAGAGTTTGTTTAGTCAATGACCCGGACGTGAGGTCCGAGCCAAAGGGGTACTTACCGCCCGGGAAAGACGGAGAGAAGAGTTTGTCTAGTCAATGACCCGGACGTGAGGTCCGAGCCAAAGGGGTACTCACCGCCCGGGAAGGACGGAGAGAAGAGTTTGTTTCTTTCTTTTTAAATCAATTTTGGTACCCCCGCTGATGCGGGGCGGTGACTGGAAATGGGAGGCGTTCCCCCTTTCTGGCTTCTCTTTTTTTTTCTCTCTCTTTTTTTTCTTCTTCTTTTTTTTTTCTCTTTTTTTTTTGCTCTCTCTTTTTTTCTCTCTTTTTTTTTGCTTCTTCCTTCTTTCTCTTTCCATTTTTTTTCTTCTTTTTTTTTTGCTTCTTCTCTCTTCCTCTTTCCATTTTTTCTCTTCTTTTTTTTTTGCTTCTTCTCTCTTCCTCTTTCCATTTTTTGCTTCTTCTTTTTTTTTGCTTCTTCTCTCTTCCTTTTTCCATTTTTTGCTTCTTCTTTTTTTGTCTTTCTCTTTTTTTGCTTCTTCTTTCTCTCTCTTTCTATTCCTTTCTTCCCTTTTTCGGGAACCCGGCTGGTGGCCAAATCATTCGGACATTAATCACGCAAATCCGCCCCAAAATGGGGCGAAGAGTAATATTATTACCTGAATGGGGGCGCTGGGGCGTGGTACAGCCTCAAGTGCCTTCCATTAAGAGGCGGGAATTGAACCTCCCCGCGGTGGTTGACAATTACATAGGCCCCGCCTTCGTAGACTTTCTGGACTACGTAGGGTCTGAGCCAGTTCTCGTTTAGCTTACCTTTGGGGTTGGCCGCCATGAGATCTCTTCTCTTGACCATGACAAGGTCACCCTTCTTGAATTCGCGTTCCTTGACGAGCTTGTCAAAGGCGCGTGCAATCCGGACTTGATAGACCTGGATATTCTGTTGGGCTTGAAGCCGCTTTCCTTCCAGACTGGAGAGTTCATCGAGCCTTCGCTCGGTGTTGGTCTGCCCTTCGGGGACAAGCCCATGCTGAATGGTGACCCTGAGGGACGATATCTCCAGTTCGACGGGGATGATTGCTTCCGAGCCATATACAAGAGAGAAGGGCGAGCAGCCCGTTGGGGTCTTGTATACGGTTCGGTACGCCCAAAGCGCTTCATACATTCTTTCTTCCCAGTCCCTTTTGTTAGAGCTAACAGTCTTGGCCAGGAGAGTGCAAAGTGTCTTATTGAAAGCTTCGGCCAGCCCATTGGCTTGTGGATTGTAAGGAGTCGATGTCCTCCAGTCAATTTTGTATTTTTCTGCTAGCCGGTAAACTTTCTGGTTGCGGAAGTGGCTGCCGTTGTCCGACACAATCCGGTCGGGCACGCCGAACCGGAATATAATATTGCGGAGGACAAACCTGGCCACGACTTCTCCGGTGACCTCTCGTAAGGCAACGGCCTCGGCCCAGCGGGAGAAGTAGTCGGTAGCCGCCAGAATGTATTTGCCGCCTGTGGAAGATGCGGGTAAGGGGCCCACGACGTCCGTCCCCCATTGGGCGAACGGCCAACTGGGCGCTGTTGGGTGTAATGGTGCCGGAGGTCTCCTGGGTATAGTGGCATGCTCCTGGCATCTCTGACACGACTTAGCATACTCGCAACAGTCGTTGAACATTGCAGGCCAATAATAGCCAAGTTTCTTGATTTCAATTTTCATTTTCGGTCCCGCCTGGTGCGCGCCAGCTATGCCGGCATGGACCTCCTTCATAACCCTCCAAGCTTCTTCGGTGGACAAACATCGGAGGAGCAGCTTCCTTCTGGCGTCTGCCACAATTCGGAATAATATTCCGCTTCGGAGCTCGTAAGAATCTTTGGTTCTGACTAGCTTGATCTTTTCTTCTCTTCGGTCAGGTAATCGCTGGTGTTTGAACCACTGCACCAAGGGGGCTCTCCAGTCGGGCAGGCTGACGGCTTCCACTGTAGTGACCTCTAGGTCTTCTTCTTCTGACTCCTCTGCCATCATGCTGGGTACCTGGCGTTGGTTTATTACTTGGATATGGAGAGATCCATCTGGAGGCACTGCCAGTGAGCTTGCCAATTTTGCCAATGCGTCGGCTTGTGCGTTCTCCCCTCTGGCGACATGGCCTATCTCGAGGAGGTAGAACCGCTCCATGAGCCCTTTTGCTTTAGTGTGATACGGGAGCAGCTCAGGTTTTCGGACATCAAATTGCCCCTGGACTTGCTTGACGACCAACAGCGAGTCGCCGAACACCTGGAGCATTTTGATCTCCATTTGAAGGGCGACCTGGAGACCGATGATTAGAGCTTCATATTCTGCTTCATTATTGGTGCAGGGTTTGCTAATGCAGCAGGAGGTGTGCATCACTTCTCCATCTGGCGATTTGAGGACGATGCCAGCTCCGGCACGCACCTTGCCATGCCCAGACGGGGTCGCTTCTGTTCTCGAGGCCCCGTCGAAGTATAACTGCCAGACGGCTTGTTGCACTTGATCCACCTCCAGTGTTTCGTCTTCGGGTAGCTCTGTGGCCAACGGAGAGTCTTCGGGCACAGGGTGTGCTGCGAAGAAGTCCGCGACGGCTTGCCCCTTAACGGCCTTCTGTGGCACGTAAGTGATGTCAAATTCCATGAGCAGCACGGCCCACTTGCCAAGGCGCCCCTTCGGGACTGGCTGGAGGAGAATGTGCTTGATGGGGTCGGCCCTGGATATCAGGCTGACTTCATGGGACAACATATAGTGCCTCATCTTCTTGACCGCGAAGACCAAGGCAAGGCAGATTTTCTCAATCGGGGTGTACTTAGCCTCTGCGCCCACCAACCTTCGACTGAGATAGTAAAGAGCTTGTTCTTTTCCCTCATCATTGTTCTGGGCGAGCATTGCCCCCAGTGAGTACTCGGTGGCCGCTATGTAGAGAATAAGCGGTCTACCTTTGACAGGTGCCCCCAGGACGGGTGGGGTCTTCAGGTACTCCTTTAGCTGGTCGAACGCGTGCTGGCATTCGTGACCCCAGCTGAAGGGTGCATTCTTCATCATCAGTCTGTGGAAGGGTTGGCAACGCCCTGACAGGTTGGAGATGAACCTGCGGATGTAAGCTAGACGCCCCTGTAGGGACCTCAGCTCCCCCAGACTCTTCGGAGGAGGCAGCTCCTGGATGGCTTTTATCTTCAGGGGGTCGATCTCGATCCCTCTGTGCCGGACAATAAAGCCGAGGAATTTCCCGCTGGACACGCCAAAGGCGCACTTCATGGGATTCATTTTCAGCCCGTACTGCCGGAGCCTTTGGAAGACGGCCCTGAGGTCGCTCAG
This sequence comes from Amorphophallus konjac, assembly GCA_022559845.1. Lineage (NCBI taxonomy): Eukaryota > Viridiplantae > Streptophyta > Magnoliopsida > Alismatales > Araceae > Amorphophallus > Amorphophallus konjac. The sequence continues at coordinate 587,108,294 of CM040121.1, read as the reverse complement.
GTGCTCGTCTCTTTTCTTCGTCTTGACGACCAGATCATCGATGTAGCACTCGACCTTGCCGTATAGCAGCTCGTCGAAGATCTTGGTCATCGCCCGCTGATATGTGGCACCGGCATTCTTGAGGTCGAAGGGCATCCTCTTGTAGTGAAATACCCCTTTGGGTGACCGGAAAGCCGTATGGACCCGGTCGTGGTCGGCTATCCAGATTTGGTTATAGCCGGACGACCCATCCATAAAGGACAGGGCCTCGTGGCCGGTGGTTGCATCAATCATCACTTCGGTGATAGGCACCGGGAAGTCATCTTTCGGGCAGGCTTTATTCAGGTCGCGGAAGTCCACGCAAATCCTGATCTGTCCATTCTTCTTTTTCACCGGTACAATATTGGCCAGCCATGTGGTGTATTGATTTTCTGCCACGAAGCCGACGTTTATGAGCCTGTCGACCTCTTTGCAGATCTGGCTGGTTAACTCCGGCCTCATGCGCCGGGGAGGTTGCTTCACTGGTTCCATTTTGGGATCAATAGACAGGATGTGTTGAGTCACCTCGGGGCTCAGTCCGGGCATTTCTTCATAGTTCCAGGCAAAGCAATCCCGGAATTCTTGCAGCAACTTTGTGTATTGTTCTCTTTCCTGTAGAGGCATGAGAGCACCCAGAAAAGTCGGCCTGGGATTGTCTTCTGTGCCGAGGTTGATTTCAACCAATTCGTCGACTGTGGCCTGGCCGCCATTTTCAATTTCCGGCGGGGCTGGCGACAAATCCACGAAGTCTTGGTCTTCATTGTCTTCGGGCTCGAGGACGTCATCTCCCTCCCCTTGTTCATCATGACTGGGCATAGAGGTTGCATTTGCCTCGCAGTCCCCCAGGGTCGTAGCCGCCGGGTACGTAAGGTCCGCAGGTTCAGGAGGGCATAAGTGCATCTCGGGCTCTTCTGTGTATTCATCATAGACCGCTCCTGCAGAGGCTGGGGTAGCCGCATCTTCGGGCGCCCGGCATCGGATGGACACAGTGTAGGCTCCTGCCCTGGGGCTGTCTGCCACATGGGGGCGTGGCGGGGCTACCATGTAGTCCCCCATTCTAAGCTCATCCCTGTTGATGAGGCTTTGAGCAAGGTCTTTGAAGACATAGCAGTCTTCAATGGCGTGGCCCAGTATTTGGTGGTAAGGGCAAAACAGTGGATTCCCGCTTCTTCGGGTGTCCTGCGGCCTCTTGGACCGTGGAAGGGAGACCTTGCCGTAATGGCAAGCCCAGTCGAAGATGCCCCGGGTCTTCTCTCTCGGAAAGGAATAAGGCTTCTGCAGCTTCTCTTGGAGTGTCAGCCCTTGCCTGGTTGGCCGCTCGATCAGCGGGCTTGCCATGTCTCTCATTTCCCGCCTTGTCGGGGCGGGGGTGTTGGGACTGGTGCCTCGGGGCCGAGGCATCCGGCCACCCCATGGGGGAAGAGATCCTTGGATCAGGTCGGCGACTAGCGAGGTTAACTCCGCCAGTCGTGCTTTTAGCATCTCGATCTCCCGTTGCTGCCTATGGTACAAGGCGTACATGACGGGGTCGTATCGAGGGGAACTCGGGGCAGGGCCCATGCTACTGCTCCTTGCTTCGCCGGCCGGCCGGGGTGGAGGCGCCTCGCTGGCGTGCCCTCTCGAGGTCGACACTTCGGAAAAGGAGGGGGTCTTCTCCATATAGCGGCGGCTGGGAGGCTTCCACAGGAATACTTCTTCGTCTTGTGCCTCTTCGGCCGAGGCCCCGGGACATGTGTCTCGGTGGGTTTCCAGCGAATCTGCAGCTTCTGCGGGGTCGTCGCCGGGCCATGCCGAGACCGATATGACATCAGTCTCGTAGTAATCTTCTAGTGAAAAGCCCAGACCGGGGTGCTTGGTGATTTTCAGCAACCGTCGATCCAGGTTTGGTGGGTTCCACATTCTTTCAAACATTTCCTTCCGGCTGGAGGGCTGGTAGGGAGGAATCTTCTGCTTTCTGACCATTCTGGCTGCCTGGTCAGTCATGTGGGGAAGTCCCGTGATGGGGACGTGCGGGTCATGCAACTCGTCAGGGAACCGGCAATCATCGTCTTCCCTGACCGGCTTTTCCCCGGCCACATAAAAAATAGTGGGCGGCCCCTCAGAGTTAGGCACCTCGAAGGTTTTCAGTCGTTCAGCTGCTTGGGATTCTATCTCTGCTATCGGCTTGACGATCCCTGGCGGGACCCTGACATCTTCTAGCAGGTCTTCGAGGCAGGGTGCCCCCGGTGTGGGGTAGATGGCGAGAGGGGCTGCCCTGAATACCCCTTCTTCTTGTGCAATAAATGGTACATGCGGGGGAGCTACATAGCCTGGGGGCGGCGGAGGAAACCAGCCCCCTGATTCCATTTTCTTCTTGCCCTTGTCTTGGATGACTTGAGGAGCTTGCTTCGCCTTCTCCAAGTACAGATTAGCATCTGACAAGTGACACTCGAACACCTCGAACGGGTGGAGGTCGGCGAAGATTCTGACTTCCTTTCCCTCACAGGGGTACTTGATGCATTGATGCAGGGTGGAGGGCACCACTCTGTTCTGGTGTAGCCAAGGCCGGCCAAGCAACGCCTTGTAGGAAGTGCTGGAGTTGATGACGTGGAACTGGACCTTGGTGGTGAAGTCATCAAAGGTCAAGTTGAACTCTGCGACCCCCATAGGAACTTCACATTTCTGGTTAAAGCCGGCAATCTTGACATTTTTAACTTCGACCAGATGTACGTCAAAGTAGTGCTTCTGGTATACCCGGTACGGGAGTATATTCACCGCTGCCCCTGGGTCGATCAAGACCCTGTTGATAGGCTGGCCGTTCAGCTGCCCTTTCATGTAGAGGGGCCTGTTATGGCTGCAAGTCGGTAGGAGCATGTCATCTTCTGTGAAAGCCACTGCTACTTCAGGTGGTATTTCTGCCAAACAGGCTTCAAGGTGTGCTGGCGTCTGGAGTGCGGTGATGATGGCTTGCCGTGTTTCTTCATTCAAGGACAGCATTTCCCACACCGTGAACCGGGTCGGGATTTTCTTGAGATGTCTGACTATCCGCTCGGCCGCCCGTACCTTGAGCAGTTTCATCTCTTCGGGCTTGCTGCGCCTGCCTTCATCCTGGAATTGGGGTGCCGGATCAGGGGATGCCTGTTTTGTGGGTTCTGCTGCAGCTTGTTGAGCCGGCGGGGTCGGTCGAGCCTCTTCCGCTGCCCGCATGAATTCGGCGAGGTTTGGGGTGCCGCTGAATTCTTCCTCTGGCTGGACAGGAGTTGCCGCTGGTAAAGCTTGGGGAATGCTTGCTTCACTGGTCGCAGCGGACCCCTGGGGGTGCACCCGCCTTCCTGCTCGGGCGGACAGGAACTCGGCGAATGACGGGGTGCTTTGACTCTTGGTGCCTCCGGGGTAGAGGTCTGATGGAGGAGGGATCTCGGTGCCTCGGACTTCGGGCTCGGGAACCTGGTATGGTCGTTCCCCCCTGAGCATGATGTTGAGGTTGTCCTGAGGAGGGCGCCCCCATTTCCTTCCGGACCTGGTGGCGTGTTGGGAGGTGGACGCCTCAGCTTGATTCACCTCTGCCGGCTCATGGGGTGGCTCTCCTTCTTTCTCTTCCAGGGAGAGAGCGGTGTCGAACAGCGCCGAGAGGGTATTGCAGGCGAAGACGACCTCCTTCTTCTTCTTGCCCCTAGGTCTTCTCTTCTTCTTCTTCCTGCCTGCTGCAGCGGGTGGCTGCTCTTGAGGAGGTTCACCCCATAGGGGAGGCTCTTTGTCTGCATCAGCTTCTGTTCCCGGAGCCAGCTCGAGTGATTCGAACTCCGTCCAGGGGACATACTCCTTCAGCTCCACAGGCTGGATTTCGGGCTGTTCATAATCTTCGAGCCCATCAATAATAGCCTGGAGTCTTTCAACCGCCGGGCTAGTCTTCTTGTGCATCCGCAGCGGGGCAGAGCTCTTCCTGTTGTGAGTGGGCCGCCTCATGACCAGCCGGGGGCCGTGTCGTGGCAAACAGGGTTTATCGGGGGCGGTGCAGGCAGGGGCGCTGCTACCCTCGAGTGAATTCCTGGGGTAGGTCGAGAGGCGCGCGCCTTTCTGGTTTTTCCGGGTGCAGTCTGCCACCCTTCTTGGTCTTGAGCTGGGGCCATGATAAAGGTTTCATAAGTGGCACGGGCACAGGCCTTCGCCCATTCTTCTGCTAGCTCCTGATATAGCGAGATCATACTGACGGAGGAGGCTATACTGGGCAGCTCGTGTGGCTGCGGGGGGTCTACTTTATGCTCCCCCATGTCCAGCTCCCCGTCCCTGATTAAGGACTCAATAACATCCTTGAAGACGTAGTAATCTTCAATAGTATGCCCGAGCACCCGATGGTACAGACAGAAGCGCGGGTCATCTTTCTTCTTTGAGTCGCCAGGCCTTTTCGGCTCTGGCAATGTGATCTTATTGTAGCTGGTTGCCCACTCAAACAGGAGCTTGGACTTGTCCCGGGAGAAGGAATACAACTTGTTTCTCATCTTCTCTCTTAGTGAGGGGCCTTCTCGCCGTTCTGTGGTTCTGGGCGGCGGAGGGTTAGCTGCTCCCTTGGCTTTCTCCTTCTGCTTTTCGAAAGCCTGGAAGTCTAGTGCATGCACCTCCGGGGGAGCCGGCTTCTTCTCCGCCTGTCTGGCCCTCTGGCTTGACATGGCCGGGGTGGAGGAGTATCGGGCCAAGAATGCCTCGATCTCCGCTACCACATTGTTCAGACGGTCAAATGTCTTGACCTCGGTGCCGATCATTCTTTCTAGGATTTCCTTCTTTAAGTTTTGCTTGCAAATCTGAACTGCGTCCTCCTGATGCGGGGGGCGTTTGCACCTCATACTAAGGTTCCTCCACCTTTTGATGTAGTCGAGGGCCGACTCATCATTCTTCTGCCTCGTGGCGTAGAGTTCAGCCATGGTAACTTCTCTCTCGGCCACGTAGAATCTTTCTTTGAACTTCTTCTGCATGTCGGGCCAATCGGCCACGGACCCGGGCGGCAAGCCGGAGTACCATTCAAAGGCAAGCCCGGTGAGTGTTGAGCCGAAGAACTTCAGGAGGTAGGCTTCATCAGCAGCCAAGTCTCCCATGACGTTCACATAATAGGCAATATGCTCTCTGGGAGATCCTTGCCCGTTGAACTTCTCAAATTTCGGCGGCTTGGTGACGCCAGCCGGCAGCTTCTTGGCAGCGTAATGAACCGGGTAGGGTACCCGGTAGACGTCGAAAGGCGTCTGACCCCCATCGCCCCTCTCAGCCAATTTCATATCTATCATCTGCTCGAGCATTAACCGGCTGACTGCCGTCGGGTCGACTGGGCTCGGGTAAAAATGAGCGGGCTGTGCGCTCGGGGTGGCTACCACGGTCGCTCGGGGGGCCATGGGGGACCCTTGTGAAAGCAGAGCCTGTGGCGGGGTGACTGCTGCGCAATGTGCTTGCTGCGGGGGCGCGCCCCCGTGAGGATTGAGGGTTGCTGGGAGAGCTGCCTCGGGAGACTGCCCCCTGTCCCTGGGTACCTCGGGTGTGACCTCGGTCTGCCAGGACATTGGGGGTGGTGTGTTTCGCTCATTCAATTGCTTTTTAAGTGATTCGATTTCCTGCTGGAATCGTTGCATCATGAGCAGCATTGCTGGGTCAGCTGTGGGGAGGCTGGGTATGCCCCCCGTCCCTTCGGCCGGGGCGTCCTCGGATGATGTCGAGGGTCCGCCACTCGTGTCGCCGGTGGTGACTACATTGGCCGTGAGGGCCGTGAGGGGCTCCCCAGGTGTCGCGCCGCCTGCCGCTCTCCTTCTTCTGGTAAGGGGTCCCGGCCTGGCAGCTATTCTGGCCAATTCTTCCGGGTCGGCGGGTAAGGCCCCATACCGACCATGGACTCCTGCCATGTTGCAGGTGAATGTCAGCCATTTCCTATTCTTGTTTCTTCTTGACGCCCTCCGGGACGGTCCTCCTGGGAATGTCAGCCTGTCGAAAACCGACCGTCGGGGCGGCGCTTCCTCCCGTACAGGGGACTGGCGCGGCTATTCCGGGCGGGTCCTCGACTCCATACTAGGTGCAGGTTCCCCCCTCTCTTCCTGGGAGGCGGAGGCCATTGCCCCCAGTAGTCTCTGGCGGCCAGCGGGGGTGCTACCCGGGCCTCGGAGGTAATTTCTCATGGCCTGCTCGATCCCTTCCCACTCCTGGTCTGGAAGAGCAAGCTGTGGTTGCATATCGGTGACAACGACAGGAGGGGAGTAGGCCGTGAGAGCCGGGCGGGCGGCATTGTGCCGGCGCCCTCGGCGACGGCGATGAACATCCTCGGACGGCACCAGGATGACAGGTGCCGGTCGGAGAGTGGGGGTCACTACCTCAACCCTGTCATGGCGTCGGGCCCTCCTGGGGCGGAAGATGCTGGGCCCTGCCTGGGCGGGTGCGTTGGGCTGGGTCTCCTTAGGCACCCAGACTTGCTTCAGTTTAGCCGGCCTGTGACCCGGCGTCCTCTTTGGTGCTACGACCGGGGCTGTGGGCCTCGTCTTCTCCTTCAGCTTAGCCAGTCCTTCAAAGGAGTTGCGGACTGGAACGGTTGGGATGATGCGGTCCGGTGTCACCTGGGACCTCTGCCCGTCTAGGCGGACTCGGAGGGCCCCAACCGTCATGGACTTCCCGGAGTTGGAGGCGCGACGCCCTGATCCGGCGCTGGTGTTGCTTCTCCGGAGCCTTCTCCGGTGGGATGTCGACCCTTGGTGGAACGGGCCGGTAGTTTGGTGCACGTGGTGCACATTGCAGCTGAGCGTTGTTGTGTGGACGCTATTGTTGTCTTCGGCCACAGCTCGGCCGGCGGCAGCTTCGACGGCTCCCGGAGCGGGAGCGTTGGTTTGAGGCTCCTCGGGCGTTTCCACGTCGAGGATCTGGACGAAGGCTACCCCCAGGAAGTTGGGGAAACCCACGGTGGGAGGGAAGCTCCCGAAAGTGAGGGGTACCGCCAGGTAGCCACCTCGCACGTGATTCTCCACAACCTCAGGGCTGCAGATGACACCCATTGTCGGCTCCATGATGCCTCTCTCTTTACTTTTCTGCATTTAAGAAGATAACGCAGTTAGTATTACAAGAAGGGGGCTGTGGGGCCCCTAATTTCGGCAAAGAGATGAAGGGTGGATGGGTCCCACCGGGCGTGCCAGAGTTGTGGACGCACTTTCCGTTAAGCGGTCGTTCCCGGTTCGTCTGTTGGTTTTATTAAGTGCGTGGGCGTGCCAGTCACCGGAGTGACAATTTATTCGGGCTCCGAAGAGCCCATGGTGCGCTCGATCTGACTTCGTCAGACGATTGTGTGGTTCGTGTCAGGACCGAATCCCGTCGCGCCATGAAGGTCACGACGTCATTTACATCCCCCGTACGAGGGAATACCCTTGATTAATTGCCGAAATTAGGGGCCCCGCGGCCGAAAAGAATAATACTAGTTGTGCAAGAGAGATAAGGAAGGATCACACTGAGGGCTGTATTCAGACCACAAACCGCCGGTCATGTCGGCCACTCGTGGGCCTTTTCATGTTCGGACATGGGTCCGTGAGGTGAAACACAACGAGAAAATCGGGATGAATCCATTCAAATGTCTGCCGAGCACCCGGCAATTTTTGTGATGACTCGGAGGGCGTCCGGAACGAGGAACAAACCCGGTCTGATTGAGATGTCGGCCCGAGACTAGGTCGGGACCGGACCATGTCGGGATGACTCCCAAGATCCAAGCCCGGCCTGAGAGGGCGGCATTATTGTTCCTTTTGCCCCGGGTCACAGGGAGAGATGGGGGGCTGCAGCTTGGGCTCTGGCGTCTTTTTATCTGGGGTTTTCTTAGTTATATGTTCTGGAATTTCCAATCTGCTGTTCATTAGTTCTCTATGCGTTTGTTTCGGGTGACTTCTCTCCTTTTATTCATGAGTACTCCCATTGTCATTATTTATTTATTATTTATATTTATATAATTGTTTATTAGCCCACCCCGCCTCTTTTATTATGATTAACATTATACCTTTGGAGTCCTTTTAATTAGCGTAACTTTCAATGATTTATTTGCCATTTGTTAGGGCCATTATTATGTTGCATATGCATATATGTGTAGCGTACCGGCGAAGGGGAACAGGGCATACCGCTGGAGGCCAGGGAGCGTGCCGGCGAAGGGAAACAGGGCGTACCGCTGAGGGCAGGAGGGTGTACCGCTGGAGGCCAAAAGAGCGTGTCGCTGGGGCTCAAGGGGGTGTACCGCTGAGGGCTAAAAGAGCGTGCCGCTGGGGCTCAAAGGGGGTGTACCGCTGAGGGCTAAAAGAGCGTGCCGCTGGGGCTCAAAGAGGGTGTACCGCTGAGGGCTAAAGGAGCGTACCGCTGGGCAATTGAGGGTGTACCGCTGGGAGCTTATTGAAGTGTACCGCTGAAGGGAGGTGGTTAGAGTGTGTCGCTGAAGGCTGCAACGGTGAAGGCCAGAAAAGGCGCACCGGCGAAGGGGTGAAGTAATGGGAATATGCCAAAAAAAAAGGGGGGGGGTTGGATGAGCAGGCCATTGGGGAAACGATTAGAATGCACCGCTGGAGGGCCAATCAGGGCACGGTGATGGAGGTCCAGTCAGTCTTCAATTCCTTTTTATCTTAAGGCTTTTCTTTTCTTCTTATTCGATTTGTACATAGTTTTATATAAACTTCTTCCCCTGCTTTGCTCTGTTCGGTCTCCCCGGCACCAGTCGGAAGTTCGAGTCGCCGGGCGGTTGATCAGTTCGGTTCAGTTTTCGTTGTGATGCCGGCAGTGGTTTGATTGGTTGGAAGGTTTTATTAATTATTCTGCTCGTTTGTTGCTTCCTTTTGCCTCTTTTAATTGTTTATTAGTTTCTCACAAAGAAAATTCGGCAGCATCTCCCCTTGACCCAGGGCGTAAGGAAGGTAAAGGGAACGCACCCACATGGAGTGGTGGAACCCGACAACTAGAGGTGGGCCCCCGGGGGAGCAACACCTTTATAGAACCTCGGAAAACGTGAAGGAAGGGGCTCGGAGGCGAGGCCAAGGAGTGGGCTGCTGAGAGGCTGAAGGGTGTGCCGCTAAAGGCCATAAGGTGAGTGTACCGGCCAAGGGCCAATTGGAGTGTGCCGGCCAAGGGGTAACAGAGTGTGAGTGTGCCGCTGAGGGCCAGTGAGGTGTACCGGCCAAGGGGCGACTGGGTGTGCCGGCCAAGGGGTCAAATAGCATGTGTACCGGCCAAGGGAGCCAAAGGTGTGTCGGCCAGTGGCTAAATGGGAGATGTGCCGCTGAAGGCCAAAGGAGGTGTGCCGGCCAAGGTTAGAGGTGTGTGCCTCTAAGGGCCAAAACTGATGTGCCTGCCAGGGGCCGGAGAGGTGCATCGCTGGAGAGTCAAAGGGGGTTAAGTATGTGGGCTGGGAGATCTGTGGGCCATCCAGGAGCATGGGAGAGGGATTGAAGGCCGGGGGAGAAGCCACTTAGCTGTGGTGTATTGGGAGAGAGGGTGAGGGTCTCCCTCCTTCCTAAACCAGTGGTCATAGCAGAGGGCCACGGAAGGAATCGAAGGGCCTATAAGGCTAAGGATCGTGGGAGGACGGTCATATAGACACGGAGGCCCCAAGAACACCAGAGAAATGGGGAGACGGAGGGAAGAACGGACAACCCGTTGGAAACCGCGAGGACTAGCATAAGCCAACGAAATCAAAGAGAAAACCCAAGAGGAACAACTTTCATTCATGGGAATCGAGAGGGCACGGCCCTATATACATATCATAGCAAAAAGAATGCCAAAGATAATGCCATGGCCGAGAAAGGGAAAAAGGCCCCAGAAAAGAAAGAATACATAAAAGGAAGAGGGGGAACGGAGGGCAGGAGGGAGGTCAGCCGCCCCTAACTCTCTCCCCATTACCTCGAACCCTCCCTCCCTTACTCTTGCTCTCTTCCGGTGGTGGTGGTCGTCGAAGGAAGCTCCCGGCAGGGAGGGAGCCTCTTCTTCTTCTTCTCTCTTCTTCTCTTTTCTTCCGCGTGTATGTGTCTATCCGTCTGCCTCTTGTCTTCTCCCTCTCCTCTCCCCTCTTGTTCGAAACGAAGGGGAGGGGTTTTTATACCCCGGACGGCGGGAGTCTTCGTGCAGGGGCGTCGAAGCGGGAAGTGGCCCGTGATCATGAGGTTTGACCTGCCTGTCCTGGCTGTCAGTGGACTAGGCCACGTGGCCCAACGATCGGCTGCCACCTCAGACGGCCCCACTGCGCGCCAAGGATGTGTAGGGCATGGGCCTCACGTCGCCCGTTGAAAGAGCTTCACCGCTGTGCCGTTGAAGGGCTGAACAAGCGTGCCGCTGTGGTGCCAAAAGAGCGTACCGCTGGAGCCCCGGATGGGCGTGCCGCTGAACGGCCTGAAGGGCGTGCCGCTGAAGACCCCAAAGGGCCGTGCCGCTGAAGCCTGCTGAGGGCGTGCCGCTGAAGCTGCTGAGGCCTGCTGAGGCCCCAAGGGGTGTGCCGGTGAAGACCCCCCCCACGGGGGGTGTGCCGGTGAAGACCCCCCCCATGGGGGGTGTGCCGTTGAAGGCCCCCCCCATGGGGGTGTGCCGGTGAAGACCCCCCCCATGGGGGGTGTGCCGGTGAAGACCCCCCCATGGGGGTGTGCCGGTGAACCCCCTTGGGGGTGTGCCGGTGAACCCCCATAGGGGTGTGCCGGCGAGGGCCGCGGCAGGGTGTGCCGCTGAAGGGGGCGTGCCGCTGGAGGGTTCTGCCAGGGCGTGCCGCTGAGGCCTCAACTGGGCGTGCCGCTGAAGGGCTAAATGGGCGATTTTGAGCCCATTGTGAGCATGAGTTGTGGCCCATTTGATTTTCTTCGAGGCCCACGGGCTGTGGAGCCTTTTGTGCTTGATTTCTCCGGGGTTTCTTCACTCGGCGCCGTTGTTAATGCTGGGCCGAGCATGACATTTGGATGTGCGATTTTCGGTGTCCACACCACGTCATCAACTCCAACACCTCCTATAAGGCGTTGCTTGGCCGGCCCTGGCTACACCAGAACAGAGTGGTGCCCTCCACCCTGCATCAATATATCAAGTACCCTTGCGAGGGGAAGGAAGTCAGAATCTTCGCCGACCTCCACCCGTTCGAGGTGTTCGAGTGTCACTTATTAGATGCTAATCTGTGCTTAGAGAAGGCGAAGCAAGCTCCTCGAGCCGCCCATGACAAGGGAAAGAAGAAAGTAGAGTCGGGCGGTTGGTTTCCTCCGCCGCCCCCAGGCTATGTGGCTCCCCCACATGTACCATTCATTGCACAAGAAGGGGGGGTATTCAAGGCGGCTCCTCTCGCCATCTACCCTGCACCGGGGGTGCCCTGCCTCGAAGACCTGCTGGAAGATGTCAGGGTCCCACCAGGGATCGTCAAGCCAATAATAGAAATAGAATGTCAAGCAGCCGAGCAGCTGAGGACTTTCGAGGTGCCTAACCCTGAAGGGCCGCCTACTATCTTTTATGTTGCCGGGGAAAAGCCAGTCAGGGAGGACGATGATTGCCGGTTCCCTGACGAGCTGCATGACCCGCACGTCCCCATTGCTGGACTTCCCCACATGACTGACCAGGCAGCTAGAATGGTCAGAAAGCAGAAGATTCCTTCCTATCAGCCCTCCAGCCGGAAGGAAATGTTTGAAAAGATGTGGAACCCACCAAACATGGATCGACGGTTACTGCAAATCACCAAGCACCCCGGTTTGGGTTTTTCACTAGAAGATTATTACGAAACTGATGTGATATCAATTTCGGCCTTGTCCTGCGATGACCCCGCGGAGACTGTAGATTTGCGGGAAGCCCATCAAGATGTATATCCCAGGCCTCCGGTTGAGGAGGTGCAAGACGAAGAAGTGTTCCTTTGGAACCCCCTCCGCCGCCGCTGCATGGGGAAAACCTCCTCTTTCTCCGACAGGCTAGCCTCGCAAGAGCACACCGCTGAGGCGCCCTCACTCCGGCCTGCTGGCGAAGCAAGAAGTAGAAGCATGGGTCATGCTCCAAATTCCCCTCGATACGACCCCGTTATGTATGCCTTGTACCATAGGCAGCAACGGGAGATCGAGATGTTAAAAGCACGGCTGGCTGAGTTGACCTCGCTAGTTGCCGACCTCATCCAGGGTTCTCTCCGCCCGTGGGGTGGCCACATGTCTCGACCCCGAGACACCAGTCCCCATGTCCCCGTTTGGTCAAGAAGGGAGACAAGAGACACGGCAAGCCCATTAACCGGGCGGCCAACCAGGTGAGGCCTGACACTCCAAGAGAAGCTGTAGAAGACCTACTCTTTCCCAAGAGAGAAGACTCAGGGTATTTTCGACTGGGCCTGCTATTACGGCAAGGTCTCCCTCCCGCGGTCCAAGAGGCCGCAGGACACCCGAAGGAGCGGGGACCCATTATTTTGTCCTTACCACCAGATGCTGGGCCACGCCATCGAAGACTGTTATGTCTTCAAAGACATTGCTCAAGACCTCATCAACAGGGACGAGCTCAGGATGGGAGACTATGTGGTAGCCCCGCCACGCCCCCACGTGGTGGACAGCCCCAGAGCGGGAGCCTATACCGTATCCATCCGGTACCAGACCCCTGAAGATGCGGCTTCCCCGGCCCCCGCCGGAGCTGTCTATGATGAGTACACAGAAGACCCCGAGGTGGCCATGTGCCTTTCTGCACCAGCGGACCCCCCGGACCCGGCGGCTACGGTCCAGGAGGAGTGCGCGGCAAATGCAGCCTCCGCGCCCCTTCATGAGAAACAAGAAGAGGGGGATGGCGTCCTCGAGCCCGAAGACAATGAAGATCAAGACTTCGTCGATTTGTCGCCAGCCCCGCCGAAAATTGAAAATGGCGGCCAGGCCACAGTCGACGAATTGATTGAGATCAACCTTGGCCACAGTCGCCAGCCCGATCCAGGAGAGAGGGCAATACACAAAGTTGCTGCAATAATTCTGGGATTGCTTTGCCTGGAACTATAAAGAAATGCCTGGGCTCAGCCCCGAGGTGACTCAGTACATCTTGGCCATTGATCCCACGGTGGAACCAGTGAAGCAGTCTCCCCGGCGTATGAGGCCAGAATTGATCAGCCAGATCTGCAAGGAGGTCGACAAGCTCATAGATGTCGGCTTCGTGGCGGAAAACCAATACACCACTTGGTTGGCCAACATCGTACCGGTGAAGAAGAAGAATGGACAGATCAGGATTTGCGTGGATTTCCGTGACCTGAATAAAGCCTGCCCAAAAGATGACTTCCCGGTGCCTATCACCGAAGTGATGATTGATGCAACCACTGGCCACGAGGCCTTGTCCTTTATGGATGGATCGTCCGGCTATAACCAAATTTGGATAGCCGACCACGACCGGATTCACACGGCTTTCAGGTCGCCCAAGGGGATATTCCACTACAAGAGGATGCCCTTCAGCCTCAAGAATGCCGGTGCTACATATCAGCGGGCGATGACCAAGATCTTCGACGAGCTGCTGTACAGCAGAGTCGAATGCTACATTGATGATCTAGTTGTCAAGACTAAGAAGAGAGCTGAACATCTGAGCGACCTCAGGGTCGTCTTCCAAAGGCTCCGGCTGTATGGGTTGAAGATGAACCCTATGAAGTGCACCTTTGGCGTGTCCAGTGGTAAGTTCCTCGGCTTTATTATCCGGCACAGAGGGATCGAGATTGACCCCTTCAAGATAAAAGCCATTCAGGAGTTGCCCCCTCTGAAGAGTCTAGGAGAGCTGAGGTCCCTACAGGGCCGTCTAGCCTACATCCGCAGGTTCATCTCCAACCTGTCGGGGCGTTGCCAACCCTTTCACAAACTGATGATGAAGAATGCACCCTTCGGCTGGGGTCACGAATGCCAGCACGCATTCGACCAGCTAAAAGAGTACCTGAAGACCCCGCCAGTCCTGGGGGCACCTGTCAAAGGCAGACCGCTTATTCTCTACATAGCGGCTATCGAATATTCACTGGGGGCAATGCTCGCCCAGAATAATGATGAGGGAAAGGAGCATGCGCTCTACTACCTCAGCCGGAGATTGGTGGGAGCGGAGGCCAAGTACACTCCGATAGAGAAAGTCTGCCTTGCTTTGGTCTTCGCAGTCAAGAAGATGAGGCACTACATGTTGTCCCATGAAGTGAGCTTAATATCCAGGGCTGACCCCATCAAGCACATTCTCTCCCAGCCTGTCCCGAAGGGGCGCCTTGGCAAATGGGCCGTGCTGCTCATGGAGTTTGACATCACCTATGTGCCGCAGAAGGCCGTTAAGGGACAAGCCGTCGCGGATTTCTTCGCAGCACACCCTGTGCCCGAAGACTCCCCGTTGGCCACAGAGCTACCCGAGGATGAGACACTGGAGGTGGATCATGTCCAACAAGCTATCTGGCAGCTATACTTTGACGGGTGTTCGAGAACAGAAGTGACCCCGTCCGGACGCGCCAAAGTACGGGCCGGAGCCGGCATCGTCCTCAAATCACCAGACGGAGAAGTGATGCACACTTCCTGCTGCATTAGCAAGCCCTGCACAAATAATGAAGCAGAGTATGAAGCTCTGATCATAGGCCTCCAGGTGGCCCTCCAAATGGAGATCAAAATGCTCCAAGTATTCGGCGACTCGCTGCTGGTCGTTAAGCAGGTCCAGGGGCAGTTCGACGTCCGGAAACCTGAGTTGCTCCCTTATCACACTAAGGCAAAGGGGCTCATGGAGCGGTTCTACCTCCTCGAGATAGGCCATGTCACCAGAGGGGAGAATGCACAAGCCGATGCCCTGGCAAAATTGGCAAGCTCACTAACAGTGCCTCCAGATGGATCTCTCAATATCCAAGTAATAAATCAGCGCCAAATGCCCAGTATGATAGAAGAAGAACCAGAAGAAGAAGAGCTAGAAGTCACTACAGCAGAAGCCGTCGGCCTACCTGACTGGAGAGACCCCCTGATGCAGTGGTTCAAATACCAGCAGTTGCCCAAGCAGATAGAAGAGAAGATCAAGCTAACCAGAATTAAGGACTCTTATGAGCTCCGAAACAGAATATTATTCCGAGTGGTGGCCGACGCCAAGCAGAAATTACTTCTCCGATGCTTGTCCATTGAGGAAGCTTGGAGGGTCGTGAAGGAGGTTGTGAACACCTAAAAAGATGATCATCTCTCCGACATAAAAGGATAGAAGATAAAAAAAACTAAATAAAAGGGGGAGCAAGAGATTGCTATATGGAGGGTGATCGCCAGAGGGGTTACCTCAAAAGAAGGGAGATTGATCGCGAATACCTAATGAAAAATAATGATGCGGGATGATTGTAGATTTCCTCCTCCTCCTTCTACCGGCCGGCCGATGAAGGGGTTTTTTCTTCTTGATTACCCTTAAACAAATCACAAACAAACAAGATAAAAAGGGATTAGCCAAGTGTGTGTAGTATCAACCCAAAGATAAAATAAGATGATGGAATATGAGCATAAAGTGTGCACCTTTCGGTTCTTTTAAAACCCCTAAGAGAATTAGGGAAGGGAGGAGATGTGATGCAAAGCTAATGCAAAAGAATTATGATGAATGATGATAAAACAGTAAACTAAAGAGTTCTCTGCTGTTCCTGACAACAGTAAAGGGAGAACCAATTAAGTCGGCTGATGCAATAGGAAGAAGAAACCACCGCAAGAGCAAAGGATGCGCAGGGAAGAGGAGAGTGGAAAGCTTCGTGTAGAGAACCTATTTCTGCTATTACTAATCCCTCTTTTCTTCTCCCTTTAGCCAACCTTTTGCGAACTCGACCCAGGGATGCATTTATAGGGCGGAAAACACAGATCTAATGGGATAAGAATTGGCAATAGCCATTCACGGCAAGGTCTCTAGTTACCTAATCCAACAAGATGATCAAATAGAGCAGGCAACTCTGCCAGGAAAGCTTCGTTCAATCTGAACATGGAAGGGAAAGAGACGACCCACATAAAGGCGTTATCTGAAATTGACGACCTGGGTCGGGGCGTTAATTAAAATAACGACTGGTATAAAGGCGTCAATTAATGGATTTAATTTTAGTAAGAAACACCTTCCTTATTTGAAAATGATGAAGCGACGCCTGAGGGAGAGGCGTTAATTAGAAACACGACCCAGAGAGGGACGTTAATTCTTATTTTTCCAATTTGAATGAAATTCGTTAAATTCCAGAAACTGACGCCTCTTGGTTCAGTCGTCCTTTCTTTAAAACGCACCCATGAGCAAGCCGTTATTTAAAACATGCCTTACTTCAAGTCGTGAAAAATAATTAGAAAAACACATAAAATCACACAAAAAAGAAAAACTTCGTATTATGGAAATATTGAATTTCACTTTGGGGCGTTAACATGGTGACATGAGATTTGATCAACATAGTATCAATTTTGGTGTGTCTACAGTTGCCCCGCCTTGGCGTCTGCTTTGCAAGGGAGTGAGACGAAATGAAGTGAAAGTGTAGCAAGCGAAATGAAGTGGAATGAACTGATAAGTAGATGCCAAGGTGTGATGTGACACGCCTCTGACACTAAGCATTAGAAATCTTTCCAAGATTCTGAGTGAAACAACTCCGGGTGATTCCAAGAAAGCATCGATTGGCTGGATAAAGGAGACTAAACTAAACAAAATGTGCGCGAGGGCACAACAGGGAGGCACCTTTGGAGAGCGGTTACCAGCCAATGTGGACGTGCTACAACCAAGGTGGATTTGCAGAAAATTAAAGTGAATTGAGATGAAGACCCAACAAAGGGACGCTTTCAAGGAACTAGCCTGAGCGGCTTCAAAGAGAATAAAGTATTTGATTTAGAATGGAATATCTCATGTCAACTCAATTAAGAGCGAGTGACCTTCATTATTGCCATAACATGAAGATTTTCTTCATTAAGCTCAAAGTCCTACATGATGCATGCTGGGCTAAAAGAAAAATAAAATAAACTAAAAATAGAAAATAATCAAGGATAATATTGCCAAGCCATCTAGATTTGGTCAAGAATCCAGATCTCTGAGCTGACACTAAGCCGAAGCCCGTTTGTCCACGCATCAACTTAGAAAGTGGAACCATCGTCCCAAACCTTTAATGACTCAACGGCCTATCCGTGTGATCAAGATTCTCCTGGAATTATCACTATTTTTTGGTGAAGGGGAACTCAAATTCCAGGTTCATCAGAACCACAAGGTCCTTGATATACTATAATAGCGTAGAATACCATATAGTAATAATGCTTACAGGAAAGAATACAAGGATGGAATGGTGTTACTTCAACGAGTTACTCATGCGTCTCGAAACCTGCACTTTTCTGCACTTGAAAATTCATTAGTCCTCATGATAGAAATAATCCTTAATTCAAAACAAGACATGACCATAAGTGTACAATCACACATAAATTCTAATTAAAAGACAGCACTTAAGTTCATTAATTCACATCAGCACATGCCAGCTTATAAAAAGACGACTGATGGTAGTGGCGTCAAAAGGATAAAAGACGGCTAGTATCAAGGCGTTAATAGCTTTGAGATTTCAAGAAAGTGACGACCCTCATCAAGGCGTGAAATAAAACACGACCTTAGACAAGTCGTTAATTCAATAAACGACGCCCTGAATACCGTCGTTAATTAACCATAAATTTGAAACACACGCTTCCGACTCTGAATCAGAAAGCTAAACCCAGTGCTACTTGTAATCGACTCTGCAATTTCGAACGGGCATAAGATCCCTCAAACTTCTATAAAAGGGGGGATTTCTCTCAACAAATCATTCGAATCCTATTTTCTGCTGCTTCTTCTTCTGCTTTCGCAGGTGCTGCTTGTTCCGTTCGGCTTCTTTCTACAGACAGTTACTCAGAAGATGGAGAGAACTATCAAAAGGACCAAGCTCTCCACTCTCAGGCTCTCCGAGATTAATGGGCACCTTAGCAATAGGATTGCTATGAACCAGGTATGTTCAAAGCTTGAATTGTGTGTCTTCCTATTTCTCTTTCAAACTCTCATCTCTTCTCTCCCTCTGTGCCTTCTTTTCTTTTCTTTCTCTACACAGGAATACCCAAGCATTCCAGGAGCTAGGAGATTCACAAAAAACAAATGGCTTCCCCTCTTGCTCTCCAAATTCAATTTAGACATGAGGGTTTTTCTTTCTCGATGGCATCTCCTAGGTTTAGTTACCCATGCCAAACATTATGACCAAATCCACTTAGATTGGGCAGCTATAGGAGCTCTTATGGAGATATGGCGCCCTTCTACCCACACCTTCCTCTTCTCTACTTTTGAAGCCACAATTCTATTAGAAGAGCTAGAGATGATCTTGGGCTTAAAGAAGATGAAGCAAGGGGATGAGGAGAAGATGGCCATCATGCCAAGACAAATCTCCTCCCATGAATTGCTTACAAGCTTGATTCCTAGCCCCAACCTAATGAGCCAAATCAAAGCCACCAAGGGGATTAACCTCTTAAAGCTTGCCTCATGGGTCTACAAAAAGTCCGATCAAGCTAAAGAGGAAGATGAAATAGAACGAGTAGCAAAAGCCTTCGTTGTGTGCTTGGCGGGGGCAATCTTGTTCCCCTCCACGGAAGATTTCTTGGAAGAGACCCAATTGGGTGCTATAGCTAGCCTTTGGGAAGGAGAGAGAGTGGGACCGGCGATATTAGCCTTTCTATATAGCGGGCTTACCTCGGCAGCAATGGGGAGACCGATTTATGGATGCATGCTTGCACTCTCTAGTTGGGTAGATCTCCACTTCAAGTTCGATCCATGTGAGGAGGCCCAACAACCATCAAGAATATTCTCGAAAAGCCCACTTTCCTACATGACCGGCTCATTGGGGTTGAGCAATAGAGTGGTGAACCGGATTCCCCAAATCAAGAAAAGAGTAGAATGGAGGGAGCATCTCAAGGTGATGCCAAAGAACTTATTCACATGTGCCCCGGGATTACTTAAAGCTCAAGAACTCCATGCACGATTCTCTCCCGGGACGGATCTTCGGTTAATAGGCGCCACGGAATTCGTGTTATACAACTCTCATCGGTGCCTTCCTCAACTTGGGCTCCCACGGCGACTATTCGAGGACCCATCTCATCTTCCTCCTATCAAGACAAGGGACATTGGCAGCAATAAAGATGGAGAAGAAAGCACAACAATCCAAGCACTGTGGAAAATCTGCAAAACTCATCAACCTGTGGAGAACTTAGAAGAAGACAGAGATCAGTGGAAAACATATGTAATAGCTTTAAGAAGTTTGAGGCCCAAAGTGGCTCATTAGGTGCATTAATCTTTTCATCAATAATAAACAATGATAATATTCTGATTGAGCCAATTTTCTGATCAGTTCTTCCAAAACTTGCGTTTCTGTTCTAAATAACGACTCAGAGAATGACGTTAATAACATAAATAACGTCTCCGCACTTGTCGTCGCTCATTGATCTTTTTTCTAAAAATCAAAACATTAATTCCCATAATTGACGACTTCAGCAATGGCGTTAATAGAATCATGCCTCAAGTCAAGGCGTTAATATGATTCAAATTCCAAAAAGTATTCGTTAAAAATCTAAAAGTAACGCCTTCAGATAAGCCACATCTCATGTCAATAACGCCTGTAGCCAAGCCGTTAATTAAAAACAGTAATGATTATTCCAATCACATCAATCAATTCCCATTAAATGCTCCTGACGACGCTTGTTATTCCCCATGCGAAAAGAAATCACGCCTCAAAGCACGTCGTGAAATGGTTAAGTAACACCCTCTGCTCAAGTCGTCTTTTTAACAAGAAACGACTTTTATGGGGTCGTTAATTCTTTTTGACCGTTCAACTTTGCTTTCCCTCCTTTGTTCTTCTTCCTTCGTCCATTTCTCCCCATCTGCAACCCTAACCGAACCCCATCTCCCACTCTCTATCCCTCTCATTCTCTCTTCCCCTCACCCCCTAGCCATGGCCGGCGGTGGACTTAAAAGGCAGAGGGTTAGCGCCCCCGATGTCGTGGACCTGGAAGGCGAGCACGAACCCGCCATGGAGGAAGCTCCCCCCGTGGCGGCCGAGGAGGCACCGGCGGCGGAGCACGGCGACGAGGGACACGGTGGAGACGACGAGGCCGAAGAAGGACGAGAAGGAGATGAAGAAGACGAAGAAGATGATGAAGATGGAGAGGACGAAGAAGGAGGAGAAGATGAAGAAGAAGAAGGAGAAGACGAGGAAGAAGAAGGAGAAGATGAACCACCGTTGGCGGCCATTCCCCGCCGCGGCCAACTCCGACGGCCACGGCAACCCCGACAACCCCTCCGTGGGGAGTTGGCTGGACCTAGACGACAAAAGGTAAGCCCCCAGCCCTTATTTCCATTTTTTTATTATTTTTATTTCCATTTTTTTTCCATAGCCCTCGGTGGGGGAAAACCAGAGACTCAGAAAGAAGACGCCCCCAGGGGTGTCGTGAATTAAAGAAAAGACGCCCAGACATGGGGTCGTTAATTCATTTTTTTTTGTTTTGAAAAAAAAATTAATCACATGAGAACACGCCCTATAGCATGTCGTTAATTTGAATTATCATGTTTAAACAACATGCTATTAATTTCCATGCTTTTATCAATTCAATTATTTATTTTTCTTCAATATGTTTGCCATGATTTATTTCGCGTGCTGTTTTATTTTTTTAAAACCCTGGAAAACAACACCCCCTATAGGGGCGTCAATTCATTTAACAACGACACAGGGGTGGTCGTTAATTTGAAACTTCCAGAACCAAATTTCAAAACAACGCCTCCCATAGGGGCGTCTTCTAGATAACCAACGACCCAGGCTGGGTCGTTAATTCAATAAACGTAGATAACCATTTAGAAATAACGCCACCCTCAGAGGCGTTAATCAAGCAAGCCACGACCCAAGGTTGGTCGTTAATTAAATCAAACAGCAAACATCTCAGTAAATGCAGTTTTCACATGAAATTTAAACAATTAAGCAAAAAATTCTTTCCTTATGCACGCAGGGATTGATGAGGACACGCATTTCCTGGGTCCAGGTGCGAGCAGCATATTATGGTCTCCCCGAGTTTCAGAGAGCTAGGGTAGATGCCATGGGATTCGGGGCTTTCCTTAGCATAGAGCCAGTTAGGCCAGACCTAGCACTAATCCAGGTTCTGAGAGAGAGATGGGATAGGACTAGCCGGGCATTCCTGATGCCATGGGGTCATATGATCCCCACCCTAGAGGATGTAGCTAGGATTACAGGGCTGAGGGTAGACGGTGAGGCTGTGAGCGGGATCACCTACCCTGACTATACCGAGCTTACCCAGAGACTACTAGGGTTAGAGATGGTTTATGAGACACCTAGCGAGTGCAGGACCGTCTTCCGCACCGACCTCACCACAGCTATGGGACTGGGGGACGCTAGACAGAGACCCAGGGAGTCTTTAGAGCAGTTTTCACAGAGGTTGATGGACGGGGCTAGGGCAGCCTATTGCCAGGACCCGGCTGACAGAGAGAGGGCAGACAGAGATCTGAGGAGGTTCTTATTTTTGATGCTTGGGAGGCTGCTGCTCGGCACAAAGGGCGACGTCATCAATTGCCGATTCCTAGGGATATTCGAGGACCTGGAGGGAGTCGGCAGATATGCCTGGGGAGCAGCGCTGCTAGCACACTTGATAGCCGACCTCTCCACGGGGACAGGTCGAGAGACGACTGTCAGTGGCTTCTCACCTTTTCTTCAGGTATGCATTTTTCTTTTTATGTGTGTTTTTTTTTGTTTTTTTAGAATACATATGCATATGACTGCTTTGCTAATATGATGCATGGATGCAGATTTGGAGCCACTTGTACATGCCCATGGGACGCGTCGACCCACGGCCTGGAGGTGAGGGATCTTTCCCTCTAGCACGGTGCTGGCTGCCGGTGGTGTTTGGAGCCCCACTCGCCTATGAGTTGTGGGTATTACGCAGGGAGTTCCGAGACTTCCCTCCCTCACTGGTACGCATGATCAATGTTATGTATTTCTTTTTACGTTTATGTTATATGATGGATATGATGGATGTATGCATGCTTGTGAATGCAGGTGCGGTGGAGACCCTACGAGGGGATGATCGACGAGGGCCAGCCATGGGTCATAGCGGGCCAACCTCGCTTTGAGCATGAGCTTTGGGTTCATTGCCTTAGCGAGATTGAGCCGTTACGGCTTAGGCTGGTGATGAGGACTCTCGACCTTCATCAGGAGTGGATAGAGGTTGGAGAGCCGCGAGGGATTGGGAAGAAGACGCGCGGTCGTACCAAGGAGATCGACTGGAGAGTGCGGTTCGCGGACCAGTACGCCGACTGGCAGCGAGGCGGGACCCGCGTCACCTCACGTGCGACCGACAGCTCCGAGTACCTCCGGCGCTACTGGGAGGTTTACGCCGGCCGACCCCAGATGAGGGTCCTAGGGGTATGTATGAATGCACTTATTCCTAAATTAAATGCAAATGCCTACATATATATCATGTGACTAATGTGTAATGGATGCAGGATGTGCGAGATATAGCAGTGATGGATGCACAGGCCCACCTGCACAGCCTGGAGGCACAGCTGGCCACTACGCGGGCAGACCTTGAGACCTTGGTGAGTGTTCAATTTATCTCTATATGCAAATGAATTTTTGTCCTTGAATTATTGATGACTAGCCACTGACAATCTCAATAAATGCAGCGTGCCCAGCAGGGAGCAGCAGGGAGAGATACGGGAGAGGCATCTAGCTCGAGAGGGCCTAGTGCAGAGGCGACTGCACTAGCGGAGCAGCTAGCAGGGGCAGTGACACGGGCCGAGTCGGCAGAGCGCGACCTCGCCACACGGGTAAATTCAAAACTCAGACCTTATTTAATTATCTATTATGTGCTGATGAAAAAAATGTTTTGCAGACGGAGGAGCTCCGAGCCGCTCTTACTTGCATCGAGGAGGGCCAGCAGGCGATGGCCACACGGGTGAGTTTTACTTTTAACCATGCATTCATTTCATAAATTGCTGAATTATTGCACTAAATGTGGAACTGATTACTTGTTTACCTGTTTGCAGACTACACAGTTACAGGCGGCTCATACCCGGGCTTCCCTAGCTGGGGCGGAGTTGGCGATCCGTGAGCAGCGGGTCGCGGAGCTGGAGAGGGCTTTGAGGCGGCGGGAGGAGCTGCCTCAGGACGTAGCGGAGCTACGGGTCGCTCTTGAGCTGGAGCGGAGAGAGCGTGCGCGAGAGCGCGAGGAGCGTGCTCGGGAGCATGAGGAGCACCTGGCAGACCGTGCGCGTCACCACGAGCTACAGCAGTCAGAGCGTGCCCGGTACCAGGAGCAGGTGGCAGCGCGCGAGCGTGAGCTGGCAGACTTGAGGACCCAGCTAGCCGTTACCCAGGAGCGGCTACGAGCGTCAGAGGAGCGTCTTCAGCGAGGGCGGGAGCGGGCGCGAGCTGCAGGGTACAGCTTCACCAGCTCTACCTTTGTGGCGGGCTCTTCTCTTCGAGAGAGGAGCGAGGTAGGGGGCCAGGTTCGAGTTCCAGCTTCTTCACGGGGGCCCATGCCCCCTCCACCAGCGCCTCCTCGGGACGGCGAGGACGAGGTAGAGAGTAGGAGAGAGGAGGGTGGAGGCGAGAGCTGAGAGAGACTTACTTGTACTTCTCCACCCTCACACCTGTACTCAGATATTTATGATGTATATATATGAGATTGAAATTTTTGTTACCTGAGCACTTGTGTAGTTGTGTACTTGTTGTCGCGTACTTTGCTCCTTTTCCACGTTCTTTACTTTTGCTTCACTTTGCCCTATACCTGCAGCTGTAGTTCATACTTGAACAAACAGGTTAATTCATCTGTTCGACTTGGCCCCTTGCTCAATAAGCAAGGGATGTCTTTACTTTTGACCTTGATGACGGGTCAAGGGGCCAAGCCTTTAATCAAATAAGATGAATGAAATAACCAATAAAGGGAGATGCAACACGCAAGCACACATGTGCAACCCATAATAAAAGATGTCCATGTAAAATGCAAGCACACATCATGAAAGATAAATCACCATTTTTTCTTTTTTTCCTTTTCATTTTTTTCTCTTATTTTCTCAAAAAGACGCCTTAGACTAGGTCGTTTTTCATATAAAAGACGCCCTCAGCGATGGTCGTTAATTATGAAAAAGAGTTTGAATTTCGTTGAAAAGACGACCTATCCAAAGGCGTTATTTGATAAAAGACGACTTCCACGCAGGCATTAATTACCCAAAAGGCGCCTTACTCAGAGGCGTTAATTTTTTTTTGCTGCTTTTAGAATTAGGTTGACAAAGCTACCAGGGCACTGGGTCCTACACGGTCGTCATTGAGGATTCATTGATCTTTCTTATTTAATCAAAAAGGGGTCGATGTGATAATGGTTAAAACTTATACGCAAGATCTCGCACGATGCAATCTCCTAGGTCAATCTCGACCATTCTGCTGGTTTATGACTTACCACAAAGAAAAAGGTGGAAGAAGATATAAGGAAGCCCATAAGAGATTCTGAAAAGCTCGAGATAAAACTACCTCCCCTACCCTATGCCTGTTGGGGTTCGGTCTTTGGCATAGGGAAATTTTGTTGCATTTTACCTCTTTTATATTGCATGCATACGCCCAAGGTTTTCCTTGCGGGGACTTTGCCCTCTTAACATGCTTTTCTTTTCACGATTTGACTTTCACTTTGAAACTGATTTGTACTGAAAAAAAACCTAATTGTACTTGGGCTTTTGCGGCATTTTGTTCCCTTTTGGGCCCTGACTTCCACTTACTAAGGCGGCGGGTAGGCTTGGCGGGTCACCCCGAGACCTCCCTTCCTCCTTATGGGCCGAAGAGGAAAAGAATGGGTATTGTCTTCACCTTTAGTCAGGTTTTGACTTCCCATCGGATTTTGCACCGCTTGAGTTCGAGGTTTAAGTGTGTAGTGTGTGCGGGAGTCGACCCCATTTTAAGTTAACAAGACTGATGAATGAATACTGAATTTTGACCTTTCAGACTTTGCGTCCTCGTACGCCATGGCAACAATTTTGAGATTTTGAAAATCTTTTTCCTTCCCTTTTTTTTTGGGTTTTGGAATTTTCTATTTTGTTTGGGTTTTTGGAAATTTCTATTTTTTTAGATTTTGGAAAATTCTATTATTATTATTATTATTATTATTATTTTTTTGGATTAGGGGTAGTATTTCTTAAGGTAGAGCCCATTCCAAGGATGAGCTAGCTCTTCTCCTTCAGCATTAATCAATTTATAAGCATTGCCAGGATAAACATCTTTTATAACAAAGGGGCCTTCCCAGTTTGGTTGGAGTTTTGAACGGGGTCCACCAGGTTTTACGAAGATTCTCTTGATTACCATCTCACCGATTTTGAATTTTCTCTCAATTACTTTCTTTTGATAAAAACGTGAAAGCCTATTTTGATAAACGCGCGCATGCTCAGAGGCGACCAGACGCTTTTCATATAGGAGTTCCAACTGGGCAAGGAGTGAATCACGACGCTCATCAATAGAGGATTCTTTGTCCAATTGTACTCGCAGAGAGGGAATGAGAATCTCATAAGGAACTACCGCCTCCATTCCATAAGTAAGGGCGAAAGGGGTTTGCCCAGTGGGGGTACGAATGGAAGTGCGATAGGCCCAGAGAGCTTCAACTAGCTTGTCTGGCCAATCAGAAAATTTATTAGCCTCACACGTTTTCTTAACAATTTTGATCAATGTCTTATTAGTTGCCTCTGCTTGGCCATTGCCCTGTGGATAATAGGGAGAAGAATGATGCAATGCAATGTTATACCTGTTGCAGAGATCCTTGAGCTCTTGAGAGATGAATTGAGGTCCATTGTCGGTGATGATGGTGCTTGGGATGCCGAACCTTGCGATGATGTTCCTCATTATAAACTTGCAGACGGTCGACGCTTTGATCTCCACGAATGCTTCCGCTTCCGCCCACTTGGTGAAGTACTCCGTTGCCGTAAGGATGAATGACTTTTGCTTCGTAAGGAGGTTTGAGTCACCAAGAGGTCCAATGATATCGAAAGCCCACATGGAGAAAGGCCATGGGGAGGACATAGGATGGAGTGAAGAAGCAGGAGAATGAATCTTGTCAGCGTGCAGTTGGCACTTAACACACCTTCGAACATAGATGGAGCAATCCTCTTCTAGAGTTGGCCAATAAAAGCCTAGCCTAAGGATCTTCTTAGCTAGCATCTGGCTGTTCACATGACCACCACACACTCCTGAATGCGCCTCTTCCACGACCTTCCAGGATTCATCATCGTCGAGGCATCTTAATAAAACACCCGTGAGCCCTCTTCTATAGAGCACACCTCCAACCAAACATAACATTGAGCCACTCTTCTAATTGCCTTCTTCTCCTCCACAGTGGCTTCTTCAGGATAAGATTGATCATTGCAATATCTGGCAATCTCATAATACCAAGGTTTCTCTTCATCAGCCAATTCTTCTTCCCAATCTAACAACATGACCTCTTTGCTTTTAAGAGCTTCACTCCGCCTGACCTTCTCGAGCACCTTGTCCCTAATGTCGAGGAATGCACGATCCTTAATAGCTGGAGTGTCACGCTGATGAATGAGGGGAACATGAAAATCTCGCTGGGGAGGAAGACTAAAGCAGAGGCCAAAGAGGCAAGAGCGTCAGCTAAGATGTTCTGGCTACGAGGGACATGGACGAAGATCAAGTTGGTGAAGAGCTTGGCATAAGCTGAAGCAAGTTCCTGGTATGGTTTGAGCTTAGGATTGATAGTGCGGCATTTGACAAGCACCTGGCGTAGAATGAGCTGACTATCACCAACAATTCGTAATTGGGTAACACCATATCTATGAGCGGTTTGAGGCCGGCCAAAAGAGCCTCATACTCAGCTATGTTGTTTGTGACAGGGAAAGTAAGCTGAGCGGCGAATGGGATGGTGACCCCTTCTGGAGTTAAAAGAACCATGCCGATCCCTCTTCCTTGGAATTTAGAGCTCCATCAAAATGTAACGTCCACATAGGATCGTGGGGTTGATTAATGGACATTAGTTCCTCATCTGGAAACTCCGAATTGACAGGATCAAATCGGGGTAGAGGGTGGTGAGCAAGATGTTCGGCAATGGCGTAGCCTTTGATAGCTTTCTGTTGAATGTAAGTGATGTCGAATTGAGAGAGGAAACTTTGCCAGCGTGCTAATCGGTCGGTAAGGATAGATTTTTCAAGAAGGAATTTAATTGGATTCATGCGAGCAATGAGGTGAACCTCGTGAGCTAAGAAATAGTGCTTTAACTTCTGAACTACCCAGACCAAAGCGGCGCAAGTCTTCTCTATAGCTGAGTACCTCTGCTCACAAGGGTTGAGAAGTTTAGACAAGTAGTATGCTGCCCTCTCCTTCCCTTCTTCATCCACTTGAGCTAGGACAGCACCCACAGAGTCATCCAGGACAGAAACATAGAGAATGAGTGGTTTGCCTGGAACTGGCGGCCTCAGGACAGGAGGATTGGCCAAATAATCCTTCAATCCTTCAAAAGCTGCCTGACATTTGTCATCCCAATTAAACTTGACCCCCGGCTTAGTAAGCTCGTAAAACGGCCTGCATCTTTGTGAATGCTGGGAGACAAAGCGGCGAATAAATTGCAACCTCCCGATTAATCCTCGAACTTCCTTCAAATTCCTGGGAGGAGGCATATCTCTAATGGCCTTCGCCTTATTGGGATCAACTTCAATTCCTCTTTTGCTGACAATAAATCCAAGCAACTTCCCTGATGAAACACCAAATACACATTTCTTGGGGTTCATTTTCAACTGATACTCTCGTGATCTTTGCAAGACTTTAGCTAGAACCCCAGGATGCTCAATCCTTGTTCTTGATTTTATCACCAGGTCATCCACATACACCTCAATATAAATGTGGATCATATCATGAAAAATTGCCATCATAGCCCTCTGATAGGTGGCTCCAGCATTCTTGAGTCCAAAAGACATGACCACATAGCAGTAAGTACCCCATGGTGTAGTGAACGATGTTTTTTCTTGATCTTCCTCAGCCAAGCGAATCTGATTATTACCCGAAAAGCCATCCATGAAGGAGAGAGTCTCAAATCCTGCCGTATTATCAATTAAAACATCAATATGAGGGAGGGGGAAGTCATCCTTAGGACACGCACGGTTGAGGTCCCGAAAGTCTATACAAATCCGAACCTTTCCATCTTTCTTCATGACCGGGACGATGTTAGCCACCCAGTTAGGATAGAGGACAACTCTAACAAATCTGGCCTTATGAAGCTTGTCGACCTCTTCTTTCATTTTTAAAGCCATGCTAGGGTGGAAACGTCTCAACCGTTGTTTGACCGGGACAGACCCTGGCTTAAGTGTAAGTCGATGTTCAACGAGCGCAGGGTCTAATCCAGGCATGTCTTCATAACTCCATGCGAACGTGTCCTTGTATTCTTGAAGTACCAAAATAAGCGCCTCCTCTTCGGATGGCGGCAAGTTCTTTGAAATGAGGACAATCCTGGGGTCTTCTTCCGTACCCAGATTTATTTCTTTGGTAGGCTCTTCTACTGAGGCTGATGGTTCATCAAATCTTCTCATGCCACTAGCAAAGGCATCAGCCTCGTCCTCATATTCTTCGTAACTTTCATCCCCCTCTTCAATAGGGTCTTCATCGTTCATAATCTCATAGACACCTAAACTCTCATAAGAAGCACAAGTACCCTCATATTCTAATTCTGGCAAGATGATCGGATTCTCTAAAAATTCGGGAAGAGTTGAGCATGCCTGGCACCTTCTAGCCAATTCTAACAAGAATCTACGGGGAATCTGCTTACCCTTGGGTTTCTTATGTGAAACTACCCCATGAATCTTATTAGAAGAAGAAGAGGAGCAACTAGCTTGATCATTAGAAGAAGAAAAGGAAGGAGGTAAAAAAGTGGATACAGGAGGGGATACAGATGAAGACCCCTCGCAGGAGGGGTGGAAAAGGTTTATCAATGAATCTTGGAAGAGCGGCCCCTGGGTCGGGACACACTCAGAAAGGAGATAAGAGGTCTCCTCAACAGAGATGGAGGTTTGAAAAGTTGGAATTTTGGCATTTTTTTTCTTCTTCTTTATTTTTTTCTTCATTTTTATTTTCTTTTTTCAATAGAAAGCAATGTGAAGGGGGAATAACAGAAGGAGGAGTGGAAATTGACAGATTGGAGAAGGATTGAATCAATAGCGACCCGTGCAGGGGTGCGGTGGAGAGTCTGGAGAATTGCTCGAGGAGCAAGGGAAGAATGGGAGGAGAAATTTGTAGTGAATTTGGAGACATGATGACCATAATCGGAGGCGGTCTCGGCACGTGGGAAACAGTTGAGCATACAAGGAGGAAAGAAGAGACGAATGCATGGAAGTGAGGGAGAAGAGGCCGGCCCACATCCTGTCTGTCGTGAAGCCTTCTTCGTATGGCACATCAGGCTCTCCAGTGTCTGTATAGTTGCTCAATAACTACCTTTTATCTGTTATCACAGCAGGTTTTTCAATCAGCTCATGGATCAATGGCGGCCATTCTGGGTCGGTCGGCATAAATAGACGACTCAAAGCAATAGCAATATCATTCATGTCAAACCATCTATACCAGTCACACTCTGGATCACCCATTTTCCTTCTCTTATCAGGCCTTAGAGACTCGAGGGCTTTATAGGTGGCCAATGGAGCCATATGACGAGCAAACTGTCTAGCATGAACATCTTGACAGTCTAACATGGAAGTGACTATTGTAGTCTGCTCATTATTTTGAACGCCACCTTTAATAAAATGTGTCTGCAATGTCCAAGTAAGCGGTTGGCGATCTGTCTTCAAAGTGGAGGTCATAACTGCCCATGGTTCCTCTTCATTCTTGCTTGGCCCTTTATAGCCTAGGCCGCCCCGTGCAATCAATCTTTGTGGCTTGACAGGCTTAGTTCTGCCTTGGGAATTGACCCCCAGGCCTTTGCCAGCCTGGTACCCCATTCTCATCAGAATATTCCAACACGGGGTATTCATCATATTTTTCTTCTTCTTCCCCTTGGCAGTTCGGGGTGTCATGGCAACTGTTGTAACTGTCTCGGGTGGCATCGGCCTTGGGTGAGGGATATCCAATACTGATAGCAACGGCTTGTTGGAAGGCCAAATAGAAGGGACTGACGTTGCTAAGTGTATGTCTTCATCTGGCAGAATTGGCATGCTAGTGACTTTAATAATGCGGCCCTTATGTGGAAACTTGAGGCATTGATGATTTGTAGAGGGCACTGCATCTAGCTGTTGAATATAGGGGCGACCCAGGATGCCATTAAATGTTGGATCCATGTCCAATATGTGAAAATCTACTGTGATTGTAGCTGGACCCAAACTGACTTTTAATGTTATCATGCCCAAGGGAGGCTTCTTGGTGTTGTCATAAGCTGTGACTGTTATAGTGGATGGCCGAATCTGATTTTCAGGAATGCCGCACATCTTCAAAGTGCTAGGCGGCAATACATTGATGGATGCCCCAGTGTCCACCAAACATTGTTTTACTGCCACTTTATTTATGTCAACTGTGATACACAGGGCATATTTCCTTGCTGGTTGAGGTGCCAATTCATGTTCATAAAAAGTAATTGCTGGCTGACCGCTAGCGGGCGTTAAGACTGTAGTTATGTGCTCGACCGGGATGTCTTCATTGACCATAACTTTCTGCAAATATTCTTTCAAGGCCAATTGATGGGTCGTTGACCTCTTGATCAGTTCTAGAATAGAAATTCTTGCTGGAGTCCGGTCGAGATGCTTTAGTAAATCATACTGAGTGCCTGGAACAGACTCTTGCTCTTGCTCTTGCTCATTGGGCCCCTGCGTGGGCTCCTGCTCTCTCTGGGGAAAAATGCGCTGGAACATCCGTCCACTGCGGAGCGGTGCTATGGTTTGGCGCGCCTCTGTCGGGGTAAGTGTGGAGGGAGGGTTGGAAGATGAAGAAGGAACATTAGTGTTGACAAGTGGTGGAGAAGTGTTCGAAGAAGGAGCCCCCGTAGGAGGTATTGGAGAAGGGTTCAAAAGAGAAGCCCCTGTAGGAGGCGTAGGGGTAGAAGGGGGTGTTGGAGTGTGGGTGGAGATAGTTGGTTGAATAAGGAGAGGTCTGGGTATAAATGGGGGGTGGACTGATGGTGTAGGAGTCCTTGCCGGCGGAGGAGCAATGGTGGTGGATGTAACGGGTGTTGGTGATGGGCAGATGAGAAGTGGCCTAGATGACAAGGGCGAAGGGTTGGTGACAGGTAGTGGAGTTTGTTGCGTGATGGGCTGCGATGGTGGAGGACGGGTAAGAGAGGCCGGGTTGGCAAGGATGAGGAATTAGTTGGAGCGGATGGATTAACAGGGCGCAGAAGGGGACGAGTCAATTGGGGAGTGGAAGAAGGAAGTGTGCGCAAGAGGCGCGGAGGTTGATTTGAATTATGGTTAAGTGCCCCGACAGAGGCGTTTTCTTCGTGCCATCCTTGTCCTCTCTCCACCTCGTGGAGGGACGTGACAGGGTTCACATGCTGATTTGGGGGGTGCTCCGGCAGTGGGTTGTGGACAATCCCCATGTCTTGCTGTGGTGCTGGAGCTTGCTGTTGTACCTGTGGAGCTGGTTGCTGCGGCTGCTGAGCCTGCTGTTGCCGATGAGGCCTTCTTACTTTTAAAGAAGCGATAAACTGTCTCATCTCGTCCCAATTAATACCGCCCTGATCATTCAAATCATAAATATAGTCCTTGAAATGAAAGCAGTGATCAATATTGTGGCCAGGGGAGCGATGGAAAACACAATAGCGGGACGTGTCAACATTAGCGGGCCACGCTGCCCTTTCTTTTGGTAACATGAGCAGATTGGCGGCCATCAGGGCATTGAAGATATCTGGGAGACTTTCTGGCAATGGCGGGTAGTGGGCCCTTTTGGGGCCTAGTGGTCTCCTTTGTTGTTGTTGTGGCGGTCCGTAGTTGGCGGGTGGTGGTACTTGGTGATATTGTTGTGGAGCTGGTGGATCCGTGCGGTGCGTTTGGTTTTGTGGAGGAGCAAAGGAAGGTTGAGGAGCGAATTGGTGTTGTGGGGATGAGTTGAAGAGGGTGCTTTGTTGTGGAGGTGATGGAGGTCGTGGGTTAGATTGGCGGGAGGGTGTGGGGTTGCCAACTACGCCAACTTGCTCATTTGTAACGGTGCCCTCAGTCGTGGGTCCGCTATTGTTGACATTTGTATTTTTCTTGACCACCCGTGGTCTTGATTCAAACATGCCCATGATGGGCGAATCTTTCATCTGAGTTTGAATATATCGAGCTCTTTCATAGAGCTCCTCCATGGTGGTCAATCTGTTCATGGCCAATATGTGCCGGAACTGAGGGGTTGCATTTGAAATAATCATCTTAACCTGTTCCGGTTCTGACAACGTATCTTTCAATTTTTCGGCCATTGATCGCCATCTATCAGCAAATATGATGAAGTCTTCCTCTGGCTTCATTTTCTCCGCAACCAGATCAGTAACTGATAGGGAGGGTCCAACCCGGTCCCTATATTTCTGCAAGAATTTCTTTTGAACTATATCGAAGTCACTAGCATCTGCCGGGTCTAAAGAATAAAACCATTCGAGGGCTGGCCCCTCTAAAGACCTTCTAAACAAATAAGCTAATGAGGCTTTATTGCCTTGCCAAAAAGAAGTTTCGTACATAAAATCTTTCAAGTGAATAAATGGTTGCCAGTCCCATTATATCGCCGAAAATTCGGCATCTCAGAAGGTGGTAGATGAAATACTGGCAATGTGGGGAGAGAAATCTCCGGGGCATTCTTTGCTGCAGTGACTTTCTTGAGTTGCTCTTCCATGCTAGCCAACTTTTGAAGGAGCAGAGCATTGGAATCTGACTCGACTGGGGCCGAATTTGGAATGAAAGAATTTGGCATAGGCGTCCTTAGAATTTGGGGAGGTTGAAGGAATTGAGGCCTAGCCGCAGAATAACTTGCCTGTTGGGCCGGCATAGCCACAACGGGCGTTGGTGGACGTGAAGGAGTTTTGTGCAAGACCGCCTGGTCAGTAGAAGCATGGTGGCCACTCACGGCTGGAGGGGGATTGGAAGATGAAGAGGGAATAGATTTCCCTTTCAAAGCGGCCTGAACTGCCTGCCGCTGGGAATCATCCAGTTGGGATAATGCATGAATTAAATCATTGACATTGAAAGAAGGGGAGGTGTTCCCTGATGTGTCCTGATTGGATGGTAAAGCTTGAGAGGAGGGTTCAACCTCATGAGTTGTGGTGTCAACCACATGAATTTGAGAATAATGAGCATGAGATGGAGGGTAGTCTCCCTCATGATAAATGGAATCCTGGAGGGGGGCCTCATAAGATTGACCAAAAATATTCTCCTCCACATCATCATAAGAATACCTGTAGCTTGCCATGTTGATGATTTTACCTGAACGAAGTTGCATATTTAAGTGGAGAGAAAGCTTAACTTGAAGGAATTATAACCACAACCACTCAATCTAATCAAGTTTATGCAAACAAGTTGTGATGAGCGCAAGCTTTTAGATTTAAGTTTGAGGTTAGGGTGAATTAAATTGAAAATCAATCCACTCTCTTTTGCAATGTGAACCCTAGTTATGAATTTGAGTGTGATCTCCGGGTTAACTAGGTTCTTTCTCTCTCCTCACCAACGAGGGGTTGTCTAAGCTCCGGATACTTCAAGGTACAACCAGCCCGGCGTCCGTGAGGGAATCCACGGGTGCGGGGACTTACGGAGGTCTTGGAAAAGGAATTTCCGGTCCAAAGAGACGGAATGCTCAATGGAGGGTTATTCCAATTCCAAGAAAGGTGTGTGGAATCCTAGTGTAGAGAGAGGAGGTCTCTCAACCAAATGCCACAAAATGCAGAATAATATGATCAGATCAAACATGTATAATCAGATGATGAACATATAAATCAATCCAGCATGAATAAACAGAGCAAACAGGTTTCTGTAAACACACAGGTAAGAAGCGACTTAGCAGCAGTCGCTAAAAGCAGAAGAAACGACAGGGGGGCTGCCGCTAATCTGTGAAGTGCTGACCGACAGTGCAGAAGAAGCGCCTTGGTGTGAGGCGCTGATTGTGAAAAGACGCCTCTGGCAGAGGGCGTCAAAAGAAAATAGTGCACAAGCTCAAAATAAAAGACGCCTTGATGCCAGGCGCTGCATTAACAAAGGACGCCCAGACCAAAGGGCGTGAATTCTCAGGGAGTGATAAACCAAATCAAGAGATATGATGAATAGCGCCTTTGTAGAAGGCGTTAAATAACAGAAAGACGCCTTTGGTAAAGGCGTTAAATTATGAAAAACGCCTTAAGGGAAGGCATTAAATAAGAAAACAACAGCGATGTTCACAAACTGGCTAATCCGCAGTGGACAATGGAGGGCGCCCGTGGGGCACAATGGAGGGTGCCCGTGGGGCGCAATGGAGGGGTACCGTGGGTACCAAAGGGAGGGGCACACGTGGGTGCCAATAGGAAAGGGCACACGTGGGTGCCGATAGGAAAGGGCACGCGTGGGTGCCAATAGGAGGGGGTAATCAAAAGAAAAACAGTGGAAGTCCCACCGTGATCGCCAATTTGTGAACACCTAAAAAGATGATCATCTCTCCGACATAAAAGGATAGAAGATAGAAAAAAACTAAATAAAAAGGGAGCAAGAGATTGCTATATGGAGGGTGATCGCCAGAGGGGTTACCTCAAAAGAAGGGAGATTGATCGCGAATACCTGATGAAAACAATGATGCGGGATGATTGTAGATTTCCTCCTCCTCCTCTACCGGCCGGCCGATGAAGGGGGTTTTTCTTCTTGATTACCCTTAAACAAATCACAAACAAACAAGATAAAAGGGATTAGCCAAGTGTGTGTAGTATCAACCCAAAGATAAAATAAGATGATGGAATATGAGCATAAAGTGTGCACCTTTTCGGTTCTTTTAAAACCCCTAAGAGAATTAGGGAAGGAAGGAGATGTGATGCAAAGCTAATGCAAAAGAATTATGATGAACGATGATAAAACAGTAAACCAAAGAGTTCCCTGCTGTTCCTGACAACAGTAAAGGGAGAACCAATTAAGTCGGCTGATGCAATAGGAAGAAGAAACCACCGCAGGAGCAAAGGATGCGCAGGGAAGAGGAGAGTGGAAAGCTTCTATGCTGTAGAAAACATGTTTCTGCTATTACTAATCCCTCTTTTCTTCTCCCTTTAGCCAACCTTTTGCGAACTCGACCCAGGGATGCATTTATAGGGCGGAAAACACAGATCTAATGGGATAAGAATTGGCAATAGCCATCCACGGCAAGGTCTCTAGTTACCTAATCCAACAAGATGATCAAACAGAGCAGGCAACTCTCCAGGAAAGCTTCGTTCAATCAGGACACGGAAGGGAAAGAGACGACCCACATAAAGGCGTTATCTGAAATTGACGACCTGGGTCGGGGCGTTAATTAAAATAACGACTGGCATAAAGGCGTCAATTAATGGATTTAATTTTAGTAAGAAACACCTTCCTTATTTGAAAATGATGAAGCGACGCCTGAGGGAGAGGCGTTAATTAAAAACACGACCCAGAGAGGGACGTTAATTCTTATTTTTCCAATTTGAATGAAATTCGTTAAATTCCAGAAACTGACGCCTCTTGGTTCAGTCGTCCTTTCTTTAAAACGCGCCCATGAGCAAGCCGTTATTTAAAACATGCCTTACTTCAAGTCATGAAAAATAATTAGAAAAACACATAAAATCACACAAAAAAGAAAAACTTCGTATTATGGAAATATTGAATTTCACTTTGGGGCGTTAACATGGTGACATGAGATTTGATCAACATAGTATCAATTTTGGCGTGTCTACAGAGGTCCATGTCGGGACAGCTGGCGCACACCAGGCGGGACCGAAAATGAAGATTGAAATAAAGAAGCTCGGCTATTATTGGCCCGCAATGTTCGACGACTACTGCAAATATGCTAAGTCGTGTCAGAAATGTCAGGAGCATGCCATCATACCCAGAAGGCCCCCCGTGCAGTTACACCCAACCGCGCCTAGTTGGCCGTTCGCCCAGTGGGGAACGGCCGTCGTGGGTCCCTTACCTGCATCTTCCACAGGTTGCAGGTATATTTTGGCGGCAACCGACTACTTCTCTCGTTGGGCAGAGGTTGTCGCCTTACGAGAGGTCACTGGAGAGATCGTGGTCAGGTTTGTCCTCCGTAATATCATATTCCGGTTTGGCGCGCCCGACCGAGTTGTGTCAGACAACGGCAGCCACTTCCGTAACCAGAAGGTCTACCGGCTGGCAGAAAAATATAAAATTGATTAGAGGACATCGACTCCTTACAATCCACAGGCTAATGGGCTAGCCGAAGCTTTTAATAAGACACTCTGCACCCTCCTGGCCAAGACTGTCGGCTCTAACAAGAAGGACTGGTAAGAAAGGATGTACGAGGCGCTATGGGCGTACCGAACCGTGTACAAAACTCCAACAGGCTGCTCGCCCTTTTCTCTTGTATACGGCTCGGAGGCAATCGTCCCTGTTGGACTGGAAATACCTTCCCTCCGAGTCGCCATTCAGCATGGGCTTGTCCTTGAAGGGCAGACCAACACTGAGCGAAGACTCGAAGAACTCTCCAGCCTGGAAGGAAAACGGCTTCGGGCCCAACAGAACATTCAGGTCTACCAGGCCCGGATTGCATGCGCCTTTGACAAGCTTGTCAAGGAACGCGAATTCAAGAAGAGTGACCTTGTCATGGTCAAGAGAAGAAATCTAATGGCTGCCAACCCCAAGGGTAAGCTGAATGAGAACTGGCTCGGACCCTACGTAGTCCAAAAAGTCTACAAAGGTGGGGCCTATGTAATTGTCAACCATCGCGGGGAGGTTCAGTTCCCGCCGCTTAATGGAAGGCACTTGAGACTGTACCACGCTCCGGCGCCCCCGTTCAATCAATAATATAACCCTCCGCCCTATTTTGGGTGGATTTGTGTGATTAATGTCCAAACAACTTGACCACTATCCATGTTTTCAAAAAGGGAGAAGAGAAGAAAAAAAAAGAAGAGGAAGGTAAAAAAAAGAGAGAGAGAGAAAAAAAGAGAAAAAAAGGAGAAGAGAGAAAGAAAGAAAGAGAAGAGAGAGAGAAAAAGAGAGAAGAAGAGAAGAGAGAAAGGAAGAAAAGAAAGAAAAAAGAAGAGAAGAAGAGGAAAAGAGAGAAAAAGGAAAAAAAAAGAGAGAAGAGAGAGAAAAAGAAGAAAAAGAAGAGGAGAAAAAGAAAAAGAAGAGAAGAGAGAAAGAAAAAAAAGAAAAAGAAAAAAAAGTGAGGAAAAAAAGAAAAGATACAAGAGCAAGGGAAGAGTGGAAGCCGAGAAAGGGGGAACTCCCCCCATTTCCAGCCGTCGCCCCGTAGCAACGGAAGTACTAAAAGAAATTTCTAAACAAACTCTTCTCTCCGTCCTCCTCGGGCGGTGAGTACCCCTTTGGCTCGGACCTCCTGTCCGGGTCATTAACTAGACAAACTCTTCTCTCCGTCCTCCCCGGGCGGCGAGTACCCCTTTCGCTCGGGCCTCCCGTACGGGTCATTGACTAGACAAACTCTTCTCTCCGTCCCCCCCGGGCGGTGAGTACCCCTTTGGCTCGGACCTCCCGTCCGGGTCATTGACTAGACAAACTCTTCTCTCCGTCCCCCCCGGGCGGTGAGTACCCCTTTGGCTTGGACCTCCCCCGTCCGGGTCATTGACTAGACAAACTCTTCTCTCCGTCCCCCCCGGGCGGTGAGTACCCCTTCGGCTCGGACCTCCCGTCCGGGTCATTGACTAAACAAACTCTTCTCTCCATCCTCCCCGGGCGGTGAGTACCCCTTTGGCTTGAACCTCCCGTCCAGGTCATTGACTAGACAAACTCTTCTCTCCGTCCCCTCTGGACGACGAGAAACCCGGTCTCTGACCGAGACCCCCCCGCCTGAGGCCAGTACGTGTTTCCAACGTTGTGGCGAGGCCAGTGAGTAGCCCGTTCGGTATGGTGGAGTGGTCCCCTCGTCCTCCCCCTGGGAAGGCGAGCACTCTCCCGTGCCCTGACATGGGTTCCTGCCTGGTCCTCCTGGAGCGAACCATCGCAAAGACTCACGCCCTCCCGAAGCGTCCCGGCACAAAAAAGAGAGAGAAAGGACAATATACGCGAAAGAGGAGGAAGGAGAAAAGAGGCCCCCTAGGGGAATGCGTGCTAGAAGAGCATGTGAAATCATAAATCTGTTGTTCAATTCAGATAAAAGAAAATCAACCTACGTGAGCTTCGGGGCATACCCCTGTGTTACATTCAAAAGAAAAGAGAAAGGAATTAAGGGGCGCAACGCTCAGTCGGTGCCCCTGAAGATGTCCTCGAGGGGGAGGATTCCGACGCAAGGAAAATTCATCATGTCGCGCAAGCGGCCCCTCCGTTCTTCGAGTCGAGCAAGCTCCGCCTCCACGGACGCCGCCTCGACCTGGGCAACGGCGAGAGCCTCGCCTTCCGCCTCGACCGCTCTTTCGGCTTCGGCAAGGTCAGACCTAGCCGCGGCGAGGTAGCTCTCCAGTTTCGCAATTCGGCTCTTAAGGGAGTAAACATTGCTCTGGCCTTCCCCGAGAGCCTTCTCATGACGCTCCTCATCGTGACGCCGGGCCTGCAAAGTTTGTAAGTACTCGCCGGCCTGGGCATCAAGGGCGGCACATTCGTCAGGAGCCTGGGTCTCGAGGAACTCGCGACGCTTAACATACTTCAGTAATAGTAAGACTCGTCGCGACCATTCCCCCAGTGGACAGCCCAGCACTTGTAACGCCCCGGTCAGCTGCGTCACTATGGTGTGTACCTCCCGATATGATAAGGAAAGGTTGGCAAAGAGCATCGTCCGCAGCGTTACCAGCATCTGACGGACTGGCGCCTCTGACGATGTGTGACTGACCGAAGGCATGGCTGGGGGAGTGAATTCCACGGTGCTGTCCACCTCCGCCCACAAATCGGCGTCCACGGCGGCTGAAGAGGACGGAAGAGCAAGAGTCAAGTCCCCTGGCCGGCCTGGCTCGACAGAGGACCTCTGGCCAACCACCGCTGGGGGAATGGATAAGATCATCGCCGAAGCATCTGGCGCCGCCATCATCCGCTGTTCTCCTGCCCCCTCTTCCCCTGCCCGATCCGTTTCGGCCACTAGTTCGACCGGCGGGGGTGCAGGTGCCGCTACTCCGGCCGAAGGAGGGGCTTCGAGTAAAGTCGGACCCGACGCCATCACCCACGGACTTTTCTCTCGCGTTTGGGATCCCTCCAGATGTGCGCGGAGCCCCGCAAATATTTGCTTCAGGAGCGGGTCCTCCATTTGGGCCGGGAGCTTCGGGAAGGGTGGAAGTGGAACCATCAGCCGGGGTAGGCGTCCCGCCTCCACGAGCGCTGCAAGGCTCTCCGCCCCCAAGTCCGTGACTGAAGCCAATCCCTCCACCGCTATGGGGCCAATATTTGGTCTCCGTTTGGCGACAGCCTTCAGGGCACGGCCGGGCGTCTTCCCTGCCGTTGTCACCACCTGACCATATAGCGTATGGTTAGCCACCCGCTGCCTAGAGCAGATTGCGCAAAGTCAAAAGGCAGGAGGAATCAGAAGACCCATGCTCTTACCTCGACCACCGGGACGATGCTGCCTTCGGGCGCAATTTCCCCCTCCTCCAGAGGCTCGTCTGCCATTTCGGTAGTACTCGGAGGCTCCGCGGACGCCTCCTGTTAAAGGGCGTCGAATAAAAGGGCTAGCCTGCCCAAGCCCACATCAACCTCCACCTGGCAGTCGACCGGCGCAACTGGAGCGGCCTTCTCCACAACCTCCGGCTGGCCAAGCTCCTGAAAATCCGAGGACAACAAGAACAAGATCATTAGCCAACTATGGGAAAAAGGGGGGGTCCGGCCCAAGCAAGCTCACACTTACAGCAGCCCTCCCCATAAAGCTTGAGGAGCCAGCAAGTAAGGGGGCCTTGAAGGCCGGCTCGGGCGGCCCCGATGCTTCAGACGCGCCCTCGTCGGAAGTCGCTTCATCAGAAGAATAGTTATAATCTACCTCTTCGCCCGACGAAGATTCGACCGCCACAGGCTCTGCCCTCGCCGGCAAAGGGGCCTCCGCTTCCAAGTCAATGACTAGCGCATCCTTCCATGGACTGGGTGAGGCTGGTACGGCGGACTTCAGCTTCTTCCTCACATACAGCTGCGTCGCCGGGAGGTGCAGGCGGGGTCATAGCGGCTCAATAACTGCTACATCGGCGCCTGTCACATAAAAGAAAAGGGAGGTCATGCCAAGGTCAATGGGTTCCCAAAGAAGGAAGGAAGTCAAGCAAGCGGACGGAGACAACTACCCCCATCGGCATCTGCAACATGAGGCGGCTCGCGGGTGGCCTTCTTGATGGGCGACACTGCCCCGGGAACCGTGATCTTACCCTCGCCCGGGATTGGCACAACTGCTGGCTCCTCGCCTGAAAAAGACAAACGCAATTGTCAGGCGCACATGCAAGGCCCGCCCCGGGGGGGTGGAACAAATAAATCCCAAGGGACGGCGGCGGTCGGGGAACCTCACCATCGTCATGACTCGGCTCGGTCCGAGTGACTTCAAATTCCTCAAAAGACAGAATGGAAGCCACCGGGGACCCCTCGGCCCGCCTTCGCTTCGCCGCTTGCCGCCCGGCCGCCTTGGCAGCAGCCAATGCCTTCTTCACAGGCAACTCCGCCCGGGACCTCCCCCTGGCTTGTGGTGGGGGAGTCAAAGTTGGCGCCAAAGTCACCCCTGCTGTGGCCGCAGCTTCACCCACATCGGGGATGGGCGCAAGAACCGGCTCATCCACATCTGGAACAGGCGTGGGCACGGGCTCTTTCATAGGGGCTGAGACAAAAGGAAACACTCAGGTGTCTAAGCCTTGCCTCAAAGTAAAAGAATATATATACATATATAAAGAAGAAGAGACTTAAAAGGCACGCCGATGGTCAGGGATGCTAACCGGCAGGTTGGCTCGGCTCGGTCCGGGCAACCTCGAACTCCTCAAAAGAGGGGACTCGTGGTGCTGGAGGAGTGGCCGTTGGCTCCTTGGCCACCTCTGTTTTACGCCGCTTCGTCTCCCGCTGCTTGGCCACCTTTGCGGCGTCCACTGCCTTCTTCACAAGTGATTTGGCCCGGGGCCTCTTCGCAGCCTTGGGCAAGGGGGCCGTGGTCGGAGCCGACAGTGCGGCTTCGAAGTATGCGGACTTCTGGACGAGCCGAAGGAGATTTCGGTACGTCGCCGTTTGCACGCTGTCGGGATGGTCTGGCAAAATAGACACACGCATATGGTTAGCACCCGGTAATATGCTGGGATCGCAGCAATAAGAATAGAAGAAGTGGAAAGACCAAATACCATGAGGGCCGGTGTATAGCCGAAGCATTATCGGCCAATAGCTCGGGGACGGCTCCTTATCCCGGCGCGCTGCCTCTCGGACGAGCCAGCACACGTCCTCGATTTTCTGGCACCGGTCTGTGAGGGCGGCCAGGTCCGCGTGCTTCTTCAAGGAGAGATGGCAGTAGAGGTTGAAGTGGTCCATGCCCCACCCGTCAGCATAATAATACGGGATGTGCAGGCGCTTGCCCAGGATGGCGGCCGTCTGATCTTCGATCTTCAGTCCGTTCACCCGGAGGAGAACGTATAGCCATGTGGTGTCCTTATAATTTTCGGGCCTCCTCTCCTCCCGCCTCATGAATGTGCGGTATGGGCAGAGCATGTCTCTCTCCGGGCGCCAGCTCTTAGCAGGAGTCCCCTCTTCCTCTATAGGGAGCGGGTAGTTAATGAGTTCCAGACGGTCGCTCCCCACCCACTCCGCACAATATTGCCATTACGGACCCTACGTCCGAATCGGCACGAATTCTCCCGTTGCGCTGGCATTTTTTTTTCTTGC
The DNA here is from genome assembly GCA_022559845.1 of Amorphophallus konjac. Classification (NCBI taxonomy): domain Eukaryota; kingdom Viridiplantae; phylum Streptophyta; class Magnoliopsida; order Alismatales; family Araceae; genus Amorphophallus; species Amorphophallus konjac. The sequence continues at coordinate 587,066,471 of CM040121.1, read as the reverse complement.
CAACGAATACGCCTTACCTTCCGGCGCAAGGCTCCGTGCCCTAGCCGACACTCGCGTATCACTCGCTTGTCAAAAAATAGAGAAAAAAAAGAGAAAGTAAAGAAAAGAAAATGGGGTTAAAAATAGAGATACCCCGCCGGACTTGCCCCTACACGGGGACAAGGGTAAAAATGGCAACAACCCGGCTGTGGCGAAAACCCGAAAGGGCGCTACAGGCAAAATCGGGTACCCCGCCGCGTGAAAACCCGAGAGGGCGCGTGGGCAAAAGCAAGAGGGGGCCGGTACTGGCGAAAACCCGAAAGGGCGCTTGTATCGGTAATGTGGTTCAAAAAAAAGAAAGAGAAAAGAGAGAGAAAGAAAAGAAAAGAAGAGATCAACAAACCAGGTCAGCTCCCGACACCCTGTCAGCGTTGACGAAGAGACAAAGAGACAACAAACCAGGTCAGCTCCCGACACCCTGTCGGCACTGACGAAGAGACAAAGAGACAACAAACCAGGTCAGCTCCCGGCACCCTGTCGGTACTGACGAAGAGACAAAGAGACCAACAAACCAGGTCAGCTCCCGACACCCTGTCGGCGCTGACGAAGAGACAAAGAGACCCACATATCATGTCAGCTCCCGACACCCTGTCGGCACTGACGAAGAGACCAAGAGATCAACAAACCAGGTCAGCTCCCGACACCCTGTCGGCACTGACGAAGAGACCAAGAGATCAACAAACCACGTCGGCTCCCGACACCCTATCGGCACTGACGAAGAGACAAAGAGACCAACATATCAGGTCAGCCCCCGACACCCTGTCGGCACTGACGAAGAGACAAAGAGATCAACAAACCAGGTCAGCTCCCGACACCCTGTCGGCACTGACGAAGAGACCAAGAGATCAACAAACCATGTCGGCTCCTGACACCCTGTCGGCACTGACGAAGAGACCAAGAGACCAACAAACCAGGTCAGCTCCCGACACCCTGTCGGCACTGACGAAGAGACCAAAAGACCAACAGACCAGGGCGGCTCCCGACGCCCTGTCGGCATTGATGAAGAGACAAAGAGGTCGATAAACTGGGCCAATGCCCTACATCCCGCCGGCGTTAGCAATAAGAAGAAGAGACAGACAAGTCGCGTCGGCTCCCGACGCCCGATCGGCGCCGACAAAGAGAAAAAGGGACCAGTACACCCGCGGGCACCGCCCGGCTCATCCTTTGCCTGCGCTACCCGTGGGTGGGGGGCATTTGTGGACACCAAAAATTGCACACCCAAGTATCCTACTCGGCCCAGCACCAACAACGGCACCAAGTGGAGAAGCCCCGGAGAGACTGGTCATCCGGACTCCCCAAATATGCACACTACCGCGAAGCTGTCCCCGGAGTCACGACAGCCAAGAGAAACCAACCCCCGGGAAGCTCACAATCGGTGGCCCCCGAAGGGAATCAAGCGAGCCACAACCCGTACTCACAACGGGCCCAAAACTGCCCATTTAGCCTCTCAGCGGCACACCCCCAGGGAGCCCCAGTGGCACACTCCCCAGGGAGCCCCCAGCGGCACACCCCCAGGGAGCCCCAGCGGCACACTCCCCAGGGAGCCCCCGGCGGCACACCCCCTGGGAGCCCCAGTGGCACACTCCCCAGGGAGCCCCTGCGGCACACCCAGGGGGGCCTTCAACGGCACACCCCAGGGGGGCTTCAACGGCACACTTCTTTGGGCCTTCAACGGCACGCCTTTTGCCCCCTTCAGCGGCACGCTTGGGCAACCTTCAGCGGCACGCCTTTTGCCCTCTTCAGCGGCACGCTTAGAGTGTCTTACAGCGACACGCTTCTTCAGCCCGCCAGCGGTACAGCGTGAAGGTTTTTCAACGGCCAAACGACGTGAAGCCCATGCCCTACATATCCTTGGCGCGCAGTGAGCTGTCCGAGGTGTCAACCAACGGTTGGGCCACACAGGCTACTCCCCTGACAGCCAGGACAGGGGAAGTCAAACCCCATCATGACCAGCTGCTTCCCGCCTCCGACTGCCGTGCTCGAAGGCTCCCGCGGCTGGGAGTATAAATCCCCTCCCATTCTGCCAAGAAAAAAAAAGGGAGGAGAGGAGGACAGAGGCAGAGGGCATACACACAGAGACGAACAGAGCCTGCCACCGAGGAGAAGAGAGAAGAGGAAGAAGAAGCTGCTCCGGCATTGGAGGCTTCCATAAGACCAGAGAAAAGAGAGAGAGAGTAAGAGTGAGAGAGAGAGAGAGAGAGAGAGGGAGGGTCTGTGTACCAGTGGGAGTGGGGAGGAGTAGGGAGCCGTCGCCTCTGCTTGACCCCTACTCCCCTCCTATTTCCCCTCCATATTCTTCCTTTTCTTCTTCTCCCCTCTCCTGTGGCTTCGGTCTTGATGTATACCGTAACGTGTATGGCCAGTCACGGTCATCTTTCTTTATGAATGAAAGTCTCTGGCCCTTTCTTTTGGGTCTTTTCTAGCCTCTCCCGATCTATTCTGCAGTATGGTGTGTCATTCGTTTTCTCCTCTTATCCGGTGCTTTTGGAGTCTCCGTAGCGATGTGATTCCTCCGGTATAATCCTTGGCCTCATGGGTTCTTTACCTTCTTCTACGGCCGTCAGTTGTGTCCATCCGTTTGAAGGGAGAGAGGGAGCCTTCTCCTCTTCCTGAACACCCAACTACCAGCAGCCTACCCTTGGCCTTTAACCCTTCTTCTTTTCCTGAATAACCTGCAACCCTCCCAGTCTACACACTTAGCCCCCTTTAGCCCTTGGCCGATATACCATAACGGCCCTCAGCGGCACACCCCTCCGGCCCTTGGCCGGCACACCTGTAGTGGCCCCCAGCGGCACACTCTTCCGGCCCTTGGCCGGTACACTCATAACCACCCTCAGCGGTATACCTTCCCTGGGTGCCTCAGCGGTACGCCTGGCCCTGCCCTAGCCTGGTACGCCCTGGCTGATCCCCAGTCCACCTTGTCCAGGCCTAGAGGTCTTCGGCCCATTGTTTTCCCCCGCGTTTTCCCGAAGTTTTACTAAGGTGTTGCCACCCTCGTGCGCCCACCTCCAGTTGTCGGGTTCCGCCACTCCGTGTGGGCGCGTTCCCTGTATCTCCCTTACGCTCGGGTCAAGGGGAGATGCTGCCGAATTTTTGTCAGAAAATAACATGTTAAAAAGGCAAAAGGAAGCAACAAACGAACAGAACGATCAACGATAAAACTTTCCGACTAATCGAGCCACTGTCGGTAGCGTGAGAAGAACTGAACTGAATAACGACATAACATATCAGATGTCTGACTTGTGAGCAAAAAGGCTGAACAGAACCAAGGAAAGGAGAAGTTTATATAAGACTATATAAAAATCAATAAACGAAGAAAAGAAAAGCCTTAAAAATAAATAATAGAAGATCCCAACCTTCACCGGCGTGCTTTGTTGTGACCCTAGCGGCACACTCCAATAACCTTCACCGGTACACCTTCATCCCTCTCCCACTACCTCATTCTCCCCTTCGCCGGCACACTTCCCTCAGCGCCTTCAACGGTGCACTCATCTGGCCCTTCGCCGGCACACTCTACCGCCCCATCCTAACCCCCAGCGGTACACCCCTGCTTAGCTCCAACGGTACACTCTCATTACCCTCAGCGGTTCACCCTTGTTACCCCCAGCGGCACACCCCTCTTTACACCCAGCGGTACACCCCATTCCCCAGTGGTACGCCCCATCTCCCTTCGCCGGTACACTATATATGTGTATATATGTATATACATATGCATAGCATGATAATAACAACAGCAGTAGCAAATGAATTAATGAAACTCATGCTAATTAAAGGACTCCAAATGTGTAGCAGTGATAATGATAGTAAAAGGAGGGGGTAAGAAAATAATAATAATAGTAATAAATAAAAGAAGAGAAATCATTCAGGACTAAATGCGTAAAGAAGTAATAGATGACAGAGGAAAGAGAGGAACATATAACTAAGAAAATCCCAGATAAAAATACCAGGGTCTACTTTGCAGCCCCATCGCTCCCTATGACCCGACACAAAAGGAACAATAATGTCGTCCTCTCAGGCCGGGCCCGGACCTCGGGAATCATTCCGACACGGTCGAGCCCCGACCTGATCTTGGGCCGACACTCCGATTAGACCGGATTCGTTTCTCGCCATCGGGTCCTTCCGGGCCGCCATTAAGATTGCCGTGCACTCGGCAGACATTTGGACGGATTCGTCCCGGTTTTCTCGTCGCGTTTCTATCACAAACCCGTGTCCGAACATGAAAAGGTCCACGAGTGACCGACGTGGTCGATGACTTGTGGTCCGAATGCAACCCTTAGTGTGATCTATTCCTGTCCCTTTCTCGCGCAATTAGTATTATTCTTTTCGGCCGCAGGGCCCCTAATTTCGGCAATTAATCAAGGGTGTTCCCTCGTATGGGGGATGTAAATGACGTCGTGACCTTTATGGCATGACGGGATCTGGTCCCGACACGAACCATACAATCGTCTGACGAAGTCAGATCGAGCGCACCATGGGGTCTTCGGAGCCCAAAAAGATTGTCACTCTGGTGACTGGCACGCCCACGCACTTAATAGACGAATCAACCATCCCCGAATAGACGAGCATAATAGACGAACGAAAAGTGCGTCCACAGGTTTATGCTGCGGAATGTTTGAAGTGTTCTGCCCCTTATTCAACACATTTTATAGAGTAGAGGGTGAAACATCTCTCGACCTCTGGAGCTTATCACAGCTTTCCGGCCTACCCATTGATGGTGAGCCGTATGAAGAGGTTTGCTTGGAAGATTCTAAAAAGGACAGCTCTGATGGCGAAGGCAGGTACTCACTTGGCTACTCGTACCGATACTTAATGAAAGCCTATCGCTCCATCTGTTTGGCTCACAATAGAGGATCCTCCAAGGGTTACCATCCTCGAGAGAAAAGCAGCAAGCTAAGGGTCCGGATAGGACAGTGGATTCAGTATTTCTTCGACGGCCCTTTAAAATATGCAGACTTCCCTTCTGTGGGTCCGACCGCTAGCAAGCAGATAAGGACTCCTTGTTACAAGTCAGTGCTGCCGTCTTCATTGCGCCGTATAGGCAAAGATGGTCCGAACCTGGCAGGGGTGGACCCTATCACACATTGTGTGGCTTATTTCACATTCTGGCTGTGCACCTTCGCTCTCCCTCAAGGGGACGAGACGATCATCCGGCCAGAAGCCATATATCCGGCCTGTCAAATGGCCCGGGGGATGAGGTTGCCCGGTGGCCTTGTGCTTGATCTACAAATCACTAGGGGACCTGTATAAGCATCGGACTCCCCGCTCTTTGAGGACCGTGGGTCCATTTCATTTCTTTAATGCTTGGGTGTGCAGTTTGTTTCCCGAGCTGGCTCCCAGAACTTTGCAGTCAGATACATTGTTGCCCAGGATGATCGAGTTTGCCAGTGCCGAACCTGGCTCTTTTTCCAATCAGCTATTCAAGATAAGGGGCATGTTGGTAAGGGTACCAGTAGACGCCCCTTGCAGCATTCATTTCTGGAGCTTGGCAGCAGGTTCAGCTCCGTTGGTCCATCCTCAGAGAGAATGTAAGATGGAGGAGGTAGAGACATGTGTGCATCCTGTTTCAGGGGCTAATGCCGTTCGGTCTATTATGGAGCTGGAGCTGGTCAGGTGGGCCATGGCCATCCGGCCCAGTGTTTTAGTCTTCAGAAAGGGTGGCCTGCTTCTCCTGGAACCATATTACCCATTCCGCTTCGGGAGGAACTTCAGCTATGACCAGCACATTCCCACATCAGTCGCTCAGTTCCCCCTGGACAGTCGGGCCAAGCACGGGTCCACCATTGTTGGTGACGGCCGGTTATGGTGGGATTTCTTTCATCGCCAAGATGGCGCAGCCTTCAGAGTTCCGACAATTTCTAACCGTGTTCCCCGTGTTACATCAGAGTACATCAAATGGTGGAACATTCAGACCAGCTTTTATAGGGATGGTAGGGGTGCATTCTGGGACGTGGCCGAGCGTTCTTTCTTGAAGCAACAACCCGGGCCAGTATTTGACATCACCGAGGCCCATCTGAAAAGGATTTATTCACAGCACCCGAGAGAGGCAGCAACGTATTTGGCCAAACGTCGGACCTTGAAAGAAGAAGGCTCTGAGCCACCTACTCCGGTCTTTGCTGCTATTAACGAGGATGCTTTTGTAAAGAGCTTAAGGCATCTATGCCATGTAGGGAGTGCTCAGTTGGAGACGCAACAGTATCCATTCCCTGTTGAAGACCCGCTCCTGACAGTAGTCCCTTGGAAGGGTTCGACAGATAGATTTCATCCCTACAGGACGTTTGTGCGCCGGGAAGATCAAACTCAGACGTATTATAAGCACACGTCTTGGTTGTTTATTCTGTTGAATGTCCATGGGCTATCTGTGGAAAGCCCGATAGCTGGCATCTTGAATAAGCCACTGTTCATTTCTTTTCATTATGTTGACGGCTGGGGCATGGATCACCTCGACTTGTTTCACTGTCTCGACTTCCACGGTCACAGTGATTTGGCTACATTAGTGGAGAAGTGCCAGACGGTTGGTGACGTCTGCTGGCTTATTAAGGAGTCTGCCTCCCGCTCAAAGGAGGTGGCTTATCTGTACTGGCCGCTTTCCACTTTCTATGATGGCCCGGCAGGTACGGTCTTTCTTTTCTGACTATAGTGTCTTTTGCTCATTGTTGAACTCTGCATCCATTGGCTTTCATTGCTCTCTTTTTGTGTCTTCAACAGACAGACCAGATATAAAGCTGCAAGGACTTTACAGGAAGATTATTGCACAGGCTGAGAAGCCCGCTTATTTTGAAATTCCTGCAGCAACACCGACCACCACTCCCCTGCCTCCGGGCAAGAAGAGAAAATCTTCTGCAGTTAAGACTGCAGTTGTGAAGGCCAAGAAGGCCAAAAAGGTTCATGCTCAACAACCGGCCTTGACAGTGACGGACACTGGGACCCCTCTCCTTGATATCCCCTCATTTGATGAGTTCGAATCTCAGAGGGAGGCCGCCCAGACATCCGCCGAGGGTAACATTAGTAACTTGCAGCTGTATCTTTCATTATCTTCTTTGCTGAATTTCAAGGGGATCTTTGAATCCGACCCTTCCCCTTTCTTTGTACAGCCCAAGAGCCGATTATGGCACCTTCTGAGGTGGACACCAGGTTGCCTTCCCCCACACCGGCTAACGAGGGGGAGGGTAAGTGTGCTTTCTCACCTTTTCTTGCACATTTCAATTATTCTTTTGTCGTCTCTCTCACAAGATTTTCACTACAGTGATGGCTGGAGAGGAGGCTGGAGCTATGGTAGCAGTAAGAGAAGTGCCTCAGCCACAGGAGGGTCATAAAACCCAGGCGAAACGGGGCATTGTCCTCGCGAGGCGCATAGCTACCCGGTCCTCCTCCCGGCATGGTCCTGGAATGAAAGCCCAGCCCGTGGATAGTGTGGAAATATCCTCCAGCAGCTCTGCGACCGCCTCTGGTGCAGAGGGAGAAGAAGCGGGTTTCAGCGATAGCGAGGCGGACATCTCCAAATTAGAGGTTCCGTCCACATCTACCAAAATTCTTTCGCCGTTCCATCCTCCCAAATTGCTGGTGCTGTCTTCTGAGGAGGAGTTGCAAGAAGAGTTCATCGGTCTGGACACCGCAGTAGATATAACCCCTCCCTTTGTTGCTTCAATTGGGGAGCTTTCCTCTCCTCTGCACTCTTTCGAAGACATCGACATCACATTGAGAGTGAGTCTCTTTCCTTTTCTTCTCATATCTCGTCATTTCACCGATTTTTCTTTCTTTCATTCATTGCCTGATGTCATTTTGATTTGTTCGCAGGAACCTGCCGTCACCAGCCCAGTACCAACTGCCGCTCCCGAGCTCACTTCATCTGAAGCTTTGGCTATTATCCCAGCTCCGTCGACAACCTGTGGGGGTATTCTTGGAATTGTTCATCCCGTGCCGATAAGGATACAATCTTCCACGGACCTGGCATTATTGGACTTGGGAGCCTCAGGGGAGAGCTCAGCTCTTATCCGAGTTTTAGATTTCAGAGCCGAGGCGGACCCAGCTAGGGGTTCTGCTTTTGTACCGACCGCAGTGATGACCATTGCACCTGAATCAACGGTCCCTACAACGGCGATTATGGAGATTGATCCCCTGCCCCTTCGGGCCATAGCCCCTGCGGCCCTATTCTTGAAGGAGGTGCCCGTGGCAGAAGAAGTGGCCGAGCAGGAGGAAGCTGCTGCAGAGGCTGGCCTGTTATCCGTAACTGGCCCAGAAGCAATCTTCATGGTTTCAGAGTTGGAGGAGGGGGTACCCCGAGAAGAGAGCATTGAAGGTGCAACCATTGTACTGGAGACCCATGACGGGACATCCCCGGTACTCCCTAGCCCTTCTCCTCTGAGCATTTAGACAGCAGTCCTCGGGGAGCTGGTGGTGGAAGAACATTCAGCCCTGCAAGAGGTTATAGAGAAGGCCCAGTCAGCCCCTTCAGCAAATCTGCCTTCTTCCTCTTTCCAGTCGGATGTTACATTATGGGTCGACATTGACAGTGAGGTGACCTTTGAAGTAACCCCCTCCCTTTCCTTCGGCTTTGCTTCATCCAAGAGCTTCGTTTGGCAAAATCTGGACATGCTGCGCCAATTAGTGGAGTCCCAGCCTGGGCTGACTTATCTACAGCTGAAAAAAATAGCCGAACGTTTCACCGCTGGTCTGCAGGCGATGGGCTGTCCCCTGGAAATATAGGCCCAGCGCGTCTTATTGTTGTTGAAATTTGTACACCACCGGGATTTCTTGGCACACATTATGTCTGACAGACTGGCGGCTTTGAAGTTGCAGAAGGTAGAGTGCAAATCTGAGCTGGAGAGAATGAGCTCTATCCTTCAGGAGCGCCAAGGCCAGCTACAGTCTCTGACACAGCGGGAGCAGTTCATACGCGACCGGATGAGCATTCTAGAGGCTGAACTGGCTGATCTCCGAGATGAACTGCCGCCGATAACAAACTCTCGACCGCAGTTCTTGGAGGAAATAGCTCTGTTGGAGGGGCATGTGGCATCTTTTCAGGATGAATCCGTTCGGCTACAGGAGGAGGAGGCTCGTCTACATGAGTTGGGAGCTGCTCCGTATGTAGGTCCTCTGGCCTTTGAAGACATATTTCGGCGCCAGTGAACATCTATTCTCCCTCCCTTTTTTTTGTAATACAATTTCCCCCCACAGGGGCTCCCCTTGTATTCTCTTTCTTCTTCATATAGTGAAAAAGAATCTTTGTGCTGGTCCCATATATAATTGTTCTTTACTTGCTGTACTATCATTGCTTCATGGCGATTTGGCAGCGGTTTTAGCAATCCTCATGCGAATAACCCGTACCTAGTAGGAGAGCGTCCACCCTTTCAGGGAAAGGATGGGGAACTCGCTCCACCGCGTGACGGTATCCGAAGGGTGCTTAAACCGAACTCCGTTGGTAGCAGCAAATGTCTTCTTCGGCCATATGTGCCGCAAGGGAGATTATTTGCAGGAATGTGAATGAAAAGGGTTTAGAGTATCATCTGGAACGGGCGAATGGTCCATCCCGGGTAGGTTTCAAAACTGATCGGGACAATGTGCCAATCGACCAGTGGCTGATTTTATCATCGATATTGGATTTATATCGATGCAAAGAGGCTTTATAGGTTTCGTCAGAATAGACGTAAGGTCTAGACCGGGTAAGCTTTATCGCGGGTGGGACGTGAGAGCATATGTGGTTTTCATCAGGAAAGACGTAAGGTCTGACCTGGACAGGTTCCGTCATGGATCGGACAAGGTGCCGGTCAATCAATAGCTGGTTTCATCATCGATATTGGGTTTATATCGATGCAAAGAAATTTTATAAGTTTCATCAGAATAGACGTAAGGTCTAAGCTGGATAAGTTTCATCATTGATCGGGCAAGGTGGCGATCGATCAATAGCTGGTTTTATCATCGATATTGGGTTTATATCAATGCAAAGAAATTTTATAAGTTTCATCAGAATAGACGTAAGGTCTAAGCCGGATAAGTTTCATCATTGATCGGGCAAGGTGCCGATCGATCAATAGCTGGTTTTATCATCGATATTGGGTTTATATCGATGCAAAGGAATTTCATAAGTTTCATCAGAATAGACGGAAGGTCTATCCTGGATGGGTTTCATCATTGATCGAGCAAGGTGCCGGTCGATCCATGGCTGGTTTCATCATCGATATTGGGTTTAGATCGATGCAAAGGAATTTTATAAGTTTCATCAGAATAGACGTAAGGTCTAAACTTGATAGGTTTCATCGTTGATCGGGCAGTGTGCTAATCGATCAGCAGCAGGTTTCATAAGAGTGGTGATGGGTTTTATCGTCGATGGGATTTTTGAAAGAGGTATGAAGACTTTATCAGGGCAGTCGTAAAGTCTATCCTGCGAGGGTTTTATCGCTAATCGGACAAGATGCCGAGCGACATATGGAAGGTTCTTGTAAATGGCGGGAGATGAAGGTAGCATGCCATTGGCATGGAACTTTTGAAATTACCACTTTACTGACCCAAGCGCCCTTTCGGGTTTTCACCGGAGCCAGCCCCCTCTTGCTTTTGCCCACGCACTCTTTCGGGTTTTCACGTGGCGGGGTACCAGATTTTGCCTGCAGTGCCCTTTCAGGTTTTCACCATAGCTGGGTTTTGGCCATTTTTGCCCTTGATCAGAATGCCCGAACAAGTCTGGCGGGGCATCTCTATTTTAAGCCCCATCTTATCTTTCTTCTTTTTTTTTGTTGCACTAGGACTTTGGCTTTGCAAATTGTCAATCCATGTGCTCAACTTGTGTATGCTTCATCATTGATGTGGGTGTTAACATCAATGCAAAGGGGTATGAGGTTTCATCATCTACCCAGGCAGAAGGCCTGGGTCGACTTGAGTGTGTTTCGTGGCTTAGGCGTGAAGCCGTTCACCAAGAGCATAACTGTAATCGTTAATGTGGGGATTGACATTAACATAAAGGAATAGGATTTCATCATCTATCCAGGCGGAGGGTCCGGATTGATTTGAAGAAATATGTTGTGTTTTAATCAGAGTAGACGGAAGGTCTATCCTGGATGGGTTTCAGCATTGATCAGGCAGTGCGCCACTCCACCAGTAGCTGATTTCATCACCGGTATTGGGTTTATACCAATGCAAGGAGTTCTATCGGTTTCATCGGGACAGACATAAGGTCTGCACCGGGTAGGTTTCATCGTTGATCGGGCAGTGTGCCAATCGATCAATAGCAGGTTTCATCATCGGTATTGGGTTCATACCAATGCAAGGATTTCATAGGTTTCATCGGGATAGACGTAAGGTCTAAGCCAGATAGGTTTCATCATTGATCGGGCAGTGCGCCAACCGATCAATAGCATGTTTCATCATCGGTATTGGATTTATATCGATGCAAGGATTTCATAGGTTTCGTCGGGATAGACGTAAGGTCTGAGCCGGATAGGTTTCATCGTTGATCGGGTAGTGTGCCAATCGATCAATAACAAGTTTCATCATCGGTATTGGGTTCATACCAATGCAAGGATTCCATAGGTTTCATCGGGATAGACGTAAGGTCTAAGCCGGATAGGTTTCATCGTTGATCGGGCAGTGTGCCAATCGATCAACATCAGGTTTCATCATCGGTATTGGGTTTATATCGACGCAAGGAGTTCTATCGATTTCATCGGGACAGACGTAAGGTCTGCACCGGGTAGGTTTCATCGTTGATCGGGCAGTGTGCCAATCGATCAATAGCATGTTTCATCATCGGTATTGGGTTCATACCAATGCAAGGATTTCATAGGTTTCATCGGGATAGACGTAAGGTCTAAGCTGGATAGGTTTCATCGCTGATCGGGCAGTGCGCCAACCGATCAATAGTAGGTTTCATCATCGGTATTGGGTTTATATCGATGCAAGAATTTCATAGGTTTCATCGGGATAGACGTAAGGTCTAAGCCGGATAGGTTTCATCGTTGATCGGGCAATGTGCCAATCGATCAATAGCAGGTTTCATCATCGGTATTGGGTTCATGCCAATGCAAGGATTTCATAGGTTTCATCGGGATAGACGTAAGGTCTAAGCCGGATAGGTTTCATCATTGATCGGGCAGTGTGCCAATCGATCAACAGCAGGTTTCATCATCGGTATTGGGTTTATATCGACGCAAGGATTTCATAGGTTTCATCGGGATAGACGTAAGGTCTAAGCCGGATAGGTTTCATCATTGATCGGGCAATGTGCCAATCGATCAATAGCATGTTTCATCACGGTGGGACATATGATAGGTTTCGTCAGAATAGATGTAAGATCTAAACTGGATAGGTTTTACCGTGGTGGGTCTTGGACCGAAAGTGGAAGGGTTTCATTGGAACAGACGGAAGGTCTACTCCGAGATGGGCTTTAGCATTGATCGAGACGATATGCCTCATGACCAACGGGGTTTCATCATCGGTGGGACATACGGTGGATGTGCTGCCGAAGGAGATTCATGAAGTGAACTTTTTGTATTACCTCATTACTGACCCGAGTGCCCTTTCGGGTTTTCACCGGAGCCAGCCCCCTCTTGCTTTTGCCCACGCGCCCTTTCGGGTTTTCACGTGGCGGAGTACCCGATTTTGTCTGTAGCGCCCTTTCGGGTTTTCGCCACAACCGGGCTGTTTGCCATTTTTGCACTCGTCCGAGATGTTTTGGACAAGTCCGGCGGGGCACCTCTATTTTAAGCCCCATTTCTTATTCTTTCTTTTTCATCATTATTTTTTTTTATTCTCACGTTGTTCTTTGGGCGTGTGCCATTCATTGATGCGGGATGAACATCAACGCAAAGGAGAGTAGGGTTTCATCATGCAATTCAGACGGAAGGCATGAACTGAAGTTGGTGGACGGCGGCTTGGGCATGAAGCTGTTTGCCGGGAATGTGGATCTTATCGCTGGTGTGGGGATAGAAATCAACGCAGAGGAGAGTGTAGACACGCTAAAATTGACATTATTTTGAGTATATTTCATATTGCCGTGCAATGCCCCATTTGACCCTCAAATTAGCTTGTTTGAGTGGTTTTTCCCACTTTTCTTGAATTTCTCCTATTTTTCCCTCATTTCCTTCTTTTTCCTATTTTTTTGGATTTTCTGGGCATTTATCTGAATATTTTGAAATTCACGACCTGGGTAAGGGCGTGTTTTTAAAACACGACCTGATCTAGGGCGTTTCTTGGAGAAAGGACGCCCACGCCTGAGGGCGTCAATTCTTCATGTTTGACCGACTTCCCTCACTTTAAAAACTTGAAATTAACGCCCTTCCCAGGGGCGTGTTTTTTTAAACGTGGCTTTGGTTGAGGCGTGTTTTACTATTGGAGTTTTTATTTCTAAAAATTGATTTTTTTAGAAACGCCCTTGTGTAGGGCGTGTTTTTTAGAAACGCCCTTTGTGCAGGTCGTCAATTCTTGAATTGACGCCCTGGTTCAGGTCGTGTTTCACTTTTTTGTTCCAAACGAACGCAGCCTTTCCCCAGAGAGTCCTTGCTTTGTTTGGTCACTTCCCCATCTTAATCCTTCCCTCTTTGGACTCTTTCCCGTTCTTATCTTCTCCTATATTTGATCTGTTCTATTTAATAGAGCCGGTGGCTCTGTTAATCAGATTGGATCCCCTTCGATTTTTTTTCTTCTTTTCTTCCGCTTCTTCTTCTTCTTCTTCTTCTTCTTCTTCTTCTTCTTCTTCTTCTTCTTCTTCTTCTTCCTCTGTTTTCTTCGTTTTACATGTTGCTGCTGCTTTGGCCGAAGGAGGGGCTGCTGTGCTTCATCTTCACCCTCTGCAGACTTTCTCCCCATCGAACATTCAAGCCAAGCATAGGATCCTCTTTCCCCTTTTATTCCTCTTTTATTCTATTTTATTAGATTCATGGCATAGTTCATACGTGCATTCGTCTATCTCCTGTTAACTTCTATTCTCAACTGTGTTGAGAAATCTCCCCCACAGTGCATCTCTTGCACTCTTTTTACTCTTTATTTTACATATTCATATCATCATATCATATATCTCCCACCCTTTTGCATAGGGGTTTAAGGGCAACCACCCTTAAGGTGTGTTCTTGCACATACTTTCATGCTCATATTTTTATTAAGGATTTGATGCTACACTCACCATATTTCTAATCCAATCAATTTTTTTGGTATTTGATTGTTTTGCAAGGGTAATTAAAGAAGAACTCTCTTCATCGGCCGGCCGATTTGAAGAGAAAGGAAAGCACTCACAATCACCCGCGTTCAAGGTATTTTTCGCGATCCCTCCATGTTTTCATTATTATATTTTTTTTGAGGCGTTCGCGTCTCTGGCGATCACAAATTCCCCTTAGCACCTCGTGCTATTTCATGCTTATTTATTCATATTCTTAATTTTTCCTTAAGTGGATTTTTAATCTACATCTACAAATTGGCGATCACGGTGGGACCCCTATTGTTCTTTTTTTGATTACCCCTTTCCCCTTTGGCACCCTCGCGTGCCCTTTCCCCTTGGTACCCTCGGTACCCTTTCCCTTGTGTCCCACGGGCACCCTCTATTGTGCTTTGCACTCTCCCCACTAGTGATGGACTAGTTTATTAGATCTTCTTTTTAGAAATTCCACTTATCCTCCTAAAAATAAAAAAATCTTAATGAGCATGATATCCTGTTGATTGCCTTATTTGTGTGAATGTGAGTGTTTTCATTTTACCGGTCGTTGAGCTTCCTATGAATTAACGCCTCAACCTGGGGCGTGTTTAAAATTAGCGCCCCCAGACAGGGCGCCTTTTGATTCTATAACGCCTTCTGGCAAGGGCATTTTCCAGCGCGTCCCTGGTGCTTTGTGAATTAACGCCCTGCCACAGGGCACCTTTTTATTGCATAGCGCCTTGTGGACACCGAAAATTGCACATCCAAAATGTCATGCTCAGCCCAGCATCAACGACGGCGCCGAGTGAAGAAACCCCCGGGGAAATCAAGCACAAAGGGCTCCACAACCCGTGGGCCTCGAAGAGAATCAAATGGACCACAACTTATGCTCACAATGGGCTCAAAATCGCCCATTTAGCCCTTCAGCGGCACGCCCAGTTGAGGCCTCAGCGGCACGCCCTGGCAGAACCCTCCAGCGGCACGCTCCCTTCAGCGGCACACCCTGCCGCGGCCCTCGCCGGCACACCCCCCCATGGAGGGGTCTTCACCGGCACACCCCCATGGAGGGGTCTTCACCGGCACACCCCCATGGGGGGGGTCTTCAGCGGCACACCCTCAGGGGGGTTTCAGCGGTACACCCCCTTTGGGGTTCAGCGGTACACCCCCTTTGGGGTTCAGCGGCACACCCCCTTTGGGGTTCAACGGCACGCCCCCTGGGGGGGTCTTCAGCGACACACCCTGTAGGGTCCCCAGCGGCACGCCCTTCGGGCCGTTCAACGGCACGCCCATCCGGGGCTCCAGCGGTACGCCCTTTTGGCACTACAGCGGCACGCTTGTTCAGCCCTTCAACGGCACAGCGGTGAAGCTCTTTCAACGGGCGACGTGAGGCCCATGCCCTACACATCCTTGGCGCGCAGTGGAGCCGTCTGAGGTGGCAGCTGGTCGTTGGGCCACGTAGCCTACCCCACTGACAGCCAGTACAGGGGCAGGTCAAACCCATCATCACAGCCGGCTTCCCGCCTTCGATGGTCGTGCTCGAAGTCGTCGGTGGTCGGGAGTATAAAAGCCTCCTGTTAAAACACGGGGAAAGAGGAGGACAGACAGAGAGGGACGGAGAGAGGAGTTGGAAGAGGAGAAGAAAGAAGAGAAGAAGAGGCCCTCCCGGCCTGTGCTCCGTCCGACGGCCACCGGGAAGAAACAAGAGTAAGAGAGAGAGAGCTTGGTGTATTGGGGGAAAGGGTTGGGGATAGTGGCCGATGTCTTAGGCCCGGACGTTTTCGTCTCTCTTGTATCCCATTTCTCCTGGGGATTCTTTCTCCTTCTCCCTTTTGTCCATGGCCCCATCCGGGGGTTTGCTTTTGTAATGTATATGTAGGGCCACGCCCTCTTGATTCTCATGAATGAAAACCACCCTCTCCGGGTTCCTCTTCGATCTTCGATGTTCTATGCTAGGCTTTGCGGGCTTTTCGACGGACGATCCGTTACTCCCTCTATGTCTTCATTCCTCCGGCATCTTTAGGGTCCTCCACGTCGATGTAGGTTTCCCCCTTCTATTAGCTTTGGCTCCGTGGGCTCCTCACTCCCTTCCACGGCCATATACCGTGTTCCCGGGCTTGAGGAGAAGGGGAGTTACCCTTCTTTCTTCCCAACCGCTCAGTTACTAATAGGCCACCCTTGGCCTTGAAATCCCCTGTCTTTCTTCCTCTTTCCCTGAACAGCCACCAAGTACCCCCCCCCCAGTTGCTAATACCCTTTTCAAGCCTCTCAGCGGTACACCTTCCCGGCCCTCAGCGGCACGCCCAGATCAGCCCTCAGCGGCACGCCCAGATCAGCCTTCAGCGGTGCGCCCACCCTTGGCCTTCAGCGGCATACCCTGTTCAGCCTCCAACGGCACACTTTGTTCAGCCTTCAACGGCACACCCTGTTCAGCCTCCAACGGCACACTTTGTTCAGCCTTTAACGGCACACCCTGTTCAGCCTACAACGGCACACCCTGTTCAGCCTTCAGCGGCACACCCCCTGTTTAGCCTTCAGCGGCACACACCCTGTTCAGCCCTCAGCGGCACGCCCTTCAGTCCCTCAGCTTACCCCTTTGTCCAGTCCCAGTCCAGGTCCCTTAGATGTCTTCGACCTGTCGTTCTCCTTCGCGTTTTCCGAGTCTCTATAAAGGTGTTGCCCCCCCCCCCCGGGGGCCCACCTCCAGTTGTCGGGTTCCGCCACATCATGTGGGCGCGTTCCCTGTATCTCCCTTACGCCCCGGGTTAAGGGGAGATGCTGCCGAATTTTTCTGAGAAACTAATAAACAATTAAAAGAGGCAAAAGGAGGCAACAAACAAGTAAGATAACTGACGAAACCTTCCAACTCATCAAACCACTGCCGGCATCATGACAAGAACTGAATCGGGCTAATTAACCACCTGGCCGCCCGAAAACCCGACCCGCAAGAAAAGAGACCGAACCGAACCAAGAGAACAAATGCGGGAGGAATTTTATATGAACTTACACAAGGGTTAAGACAAGAAGAAAAGAAAAGCCTTAAAGCAGGTAATCGAAACTGAGTTAACCTCCATCACTCCCTGCTCAACTCCCAGCGGCACACACACACCCAGCCTCCAGCGGTACGCCCCTGCAGCCCTCAGCGGTACGCCCTTTGCAGCCTCCAGCGGTACACTCTCTACAGCCCTCAGCGGTACGCCCCCCCCTGTAGCCCTCAGCGGTACGCCCCAGCCCTCGGCGGTACACTCCCGTTTTCCCCTTCGCCGGCACACTATACATATACAACTTGACAAGGGCATTAATAATAGCAAATAAATTAATAAAAATTACGCTAATTAAAGGACTCCGAATGCGTAATATTAATCACAATAAAAGAGGCGGGAGGGGTAATAGAAAAATAAATAATAAACCAATGATAATAATAAGAATAATCATGCATAGAAGAAGAGAAATCATCCCGGACAAAGGCACGAATAAATAGTAAACATCAAGTCAGAAATCCCAGAAGGTATAACCTAGAAAGCTCTAGATAAAAGATGCTAATGCCCACGCCGCAGCCCGCTCTCTCCCCGGGATCCGGGGCAAAAGGAACAACAACGCTGCCCCTTTAGGTCGAGCCCGAGTCTCGGGAATTCCCCCGATATGGCCGGGCTTTGATCTAACCTCGGGCCGACATCCTAATCGGACTGGATTCGTTTTCTCGTTCCGGATACCTTCCGAACCCTCATTTAAAATTGCCGCATGCTCGGCAGACATTTGAAGGGATCTACCTCGATTTTCTCATTGTGGCGCTGTCACGGACTTGTGTCCGAATACGAAAAGTCTACGAGTGGCCGACACGGCCGACAGTTTATGGCCTTAATACAACCTTCAGTGTGACCCATCCCTATCTCTCTCGTATAATTAGTGTTACTCCTTTCGGCCGCGGGGCCTCTAATTTCGGCAATTAATCAAGGGTATTCCCTCGTATGAGGGATGTAAATGACGTCGTGACCTTCATGGCGCGACGGGATTCGGTCCCGACACGAACCACACAATCGTCTGACGAAGTCAGATCGAGCGCACCATGGGCTCTCCGGAGCCCGAATAAATTGTCACTCCGGTGACTGGCACGCCCACGCACTCAATAAAACCAACAGACGAACGGGAGCCCCAGTCTAACGGAAAGTGCGTCCACAACTCTGGCACGCCCGGTGGGACCGCTCCACCCTTCATCTCTTTGCCGAAATTAGGGGCCCCACAGCCCCCTTCTTGTAATACTAACTGCGTTATCTTTTAAATGCAGAAAAGAAAAAAAAGTGAAGAGAGAGAGGCATCATGGAGCCGACAATGGGTGTCATCTGCAGCCCTGAGGTTGTGGAGAATCACGTGCGAGGTGGCTACCTGGCGGTACCCCTCACTTTCGGGAGCTTCCCTCCCACCGTGGGCTTCCCCAACTTCCTGGGGGTAGCCTTCGTCCAGATCCTCGACGTGGAAACGCCCGAGAAGCCTCAAACCAACGCTCCCGCTCCGGGAGCCGTCGAAGCTGCCGCCGGCCGAGCTGTGGCCGAAGACAACAATAGCGTCCGCACAACGACGCTCAGCTGCAACGTGCACCACGTGCACCAAACTACCGGCCCGTTCCACCAAGGGTCGACATCCCACCGGAGAAGGCTCCGGAAAAGCAACATCGGCGCGGGTCAGGGCGTCGCGCCTCCAACTCCGGGAAGTCCATGACGGTTGGGGCCCTCCGAGTCCGCCTAGACGGGCAGAGGTCCCAGGTGACACCGGACCGCATCATCCCAACCGTTCCAGTCCGCAATTCCTTTGAAGGACTGGCTAAGCTGAAGGAGAAGACGAGGCCCATAGCCCCGGTCGTAGCACCAAAGAGGACGCCGGGTCACAGGCCGGCTAAACTGAAGCAAGTCTGGGTGCCTAAGGAGACCCAGCCCAACGCACCCGCCCAGGCAGGGCCCAGCATCTTCCGCCCCAGGAGGACCCGACGCCATGACAGGGCTGAGGTAGTGACCCCCACTCTCCGACCGGCACCTGTCATCCTGGTGCCGTCCGAGGATGCTCACCACCGTCGCCGGGGGCGCCGACACAACGCCGCCCGCCCGGCACTCAGGGCCTACTCTCCTTCCGCTGCTGTCGTCGACTCGCAACCACAGGCCGCTCTCCCTGACCAGGAGTGGGAAGGGATCGAGCAGGCCATGAGAAGCTACCTCCGAGGCCCGGGTAGCACCCCCGCTGGCCGCCGGAGACTACTGGGGGCAATGACCTCCGCCTTCCAGGAAGAAAGGGGGGAACCTGCACCTAGTATGGAGTCGAGGACCCGCCCGGAAGAGCCGCGCCAGTCCCCTGTACGGGAGGAGGCGCCGTCCCGACGGTCGGTCTTCGACAGGCTAACATTCCCAGGAGGACCGTCCCGGAGGGCGTCAAGAAGAAACAAGAGTAGGAAATGGCTGACATTCACCTGCAACATGGCAGGAGTCCATGGTCGGTATGGGGCCTTACCCGCCGACCCGGAAGAATTGGCCAGAATAGCTGCCAGGCCAGGACCCCTTACCAGAAGAAGGAGAGCGGCAGGCGGCGCGACACCTGGGGAGCCCCTCACGGCCCTCACGGCCAATGTAGTCACCACCGGCGACACGAGTGGCGGACCCTCGACATCATCCGAGGACGCCCCGGCCGAAGAGACGGGGGGCATACCCAGCCTCCCCACAGCTGACCCAGCAATGCTGCTCATGATGCAACGATTCCAGCAGGAAATCGAATCACTTAAAAAGCAATTGAATGAGCGAAACACACCACCCCCAATGTCCTGGCAGACCGAGACCATACCCGAGGTACCCAGGGACAGGGGGCAGTCTTCCGAGGCAGCTCTTCCGGCAACCCTCGATCCCCCCGGGGGCACGCCCCCGCAGCAAGCACATTGCACAGCGGTGACCCCGCCACAGGCTCCGCTTTCACAAGGGTCCCCCATGGCCCCCCGAGCGACCGTGGTAGTCACCCCGAGCGCACAGCCCGCTCATTTCTACCCGAACCCGGTCGACCCGGCGACAGTCAGCCGATTGATGCTTGAGCAGATGATAGACATGAAGTTGGCCGAAAGGGGCGATGGGGGTCAGACGCCTTTCGACGTCTACCGGGTACCCTACCCGGTTCATTACGCTGCCAAGAAGCTGCCGGCTGGCGTCACCAAGCCGCCGAAATTCGAGAAGTTCAACGGGCAAGGATCTCCCAGAGAGCATATTGCCTATTATGTGAACGTCATGGGAGACTTGGCTGCTGATGAAGCCTACCTCCTGAAGTTCTTCGGCTCAACACTCACCGGGCTTGCCTTTGAATGGTACTCCGGCTTGCCGCCCGGGTCCGTGGCCGATTGGCCCGACATGCAGAAGAAGTTCAAAGAAAGATTCTACGTGGCCGAGAGAGAAGTTACCATGGCTGAACTCTACGCCACGAGGCAGAAGAATGATGAGTCGGCTCTCGACTACATTAAGAGGTGGAGGAACCTCAGCATGAGGTGCAAACGCCCCCCGCATCAGGAGGACGCAGTGCAGATCTGCAAGCAAAACTTAAAGAAAGAAATCCTAGAAAGAATGATCGGCACTGAGGTCAAGACATTTGACCGTCTGAATAATGTGGTAGCAGAGATCGAGGCATTCTTGGCCCGATACTCCTCCACCCCGGCTATGTCAAGCCAGAGGGCCAGACAGGCGGAGAAGAAGCCGGCTCCCCCGGAGGTGCATGCACTAGACTTCCAGGCTTTCGAAAAGCAGAAGGAGAAAGCCAAGGGAGCAGCTAACCCTCCGCCACCCAGAACCACAGAACGGCGAGAAGGCCCCTCACTAAGAGAGAAGATGAGAAACAAGTTGTATTCCTTCTCCCGGGACAAGTCCAAGCTCCTGTTTGAGTGGGCAACCAGCTACAATAAGATCACATTGCCAGAGCCGAAAAGGCCTGGCGACTCAAAGAAGAAAGATGACCCGCGCTTCTGTCTGTACCACCGGGTGCTCGGGCATACTATTGAAGATTGCTACGTCTTCAAGGATGTTATTGAGTCCTTAATCAGAGACGGGGAGCTGGACATGGGGGAGCATAAAGTAGACCCCCCGCAGCCACACGAGCTGCCCAGTATAGCCTCCTCCGTCAGTATGATCTCGCTATATCAGGAGCTGCCAGAAGAATGGGCGAAGGCCTGTGCCCGTGCCACTTATGAAACCTTTATCATGGCCCCAGCTCAAGACCAAGAAGGGTGGCAGACTGCACCCGGAAAAACCAGGAAGGCGCGCGCCCCTCGACCCACCCCAGGAATTCACTCGAGGGTAGCAACGCCCCTGCCTGCACCGCCCCCAATAAACCCTGTCTGCCACGACACGGCCCCCCGGCTGGTCATGAGGCGGCCCACTCACAACAGGAAGAGCTCTGCCCCGCTGCGGATGCACAAGAAGACTAGCCCGGCGGTTGAAAGACTCCAGGCTATTATTGATGGGCTCGAAGATTATGAACAACCCGAAATCCAGCCTGTGGAGCTGAAGGAGTATGTCCCCTGGACGGAGTTCGAATCACTCGATCTGGCTCCGGGAACAGAAGCTGATGCAGACAAAGAGCCTCCCCTGTGGGGTGAACCTCCTCAAGAGCAGCCACCCGCTGCAGCAGGCAAGAAGAAGAAGAAGAGAAGACCCGGGGGCAAGAAGAAGAAGGAGGTTGTCTTCGCCTGCAATACCCTCGCGGCGCTGTTCGACACTTCTCTCTCCCTGGAAGAGAAAGAAGAAGAGCCACCCCATGAGCCGGCAGAAGTGAGTCAAGCTGAAGCATCCACCTCCCAGCATGCCACCAGGTCAGGGAGGAAGTGGGGGCGCCCTCCTCAGGGCAGCCTCAACATCATGCTCAGGGGGGAACAACCATACCAGGTTCCCGAGCCCGAGGTCCGAGGCACTGAGATCCCTCCTCCATCAGGCCTCTACCCCGGAGGCACCAAGAGTCAAGGCGCCCCGTCGTTCGCCGAGTTCCTATCCGCTCGAGCAGGAAGGCGGGTGCACCCCCAGGGGTCCGCTGTGACCAGTAAAGCAAGCATTCCTCAAGCTCTACCGGCTACAGTTCCTGCCCAGCCGGAGGAAGAATTCAGCGGCACCCCAAACCTCGCCGAATTCATGCGAGCAGCAGAGGAGGCTCAACAGGCCCCGCCTGCTCGACAGGCCACAGCAGAACCCACAAAACAGGCATCCCTTGATCCGGCACCCCAGTCCCAGGATGAAGGCAGGCGCAGCAAGCCCGAGGAGATGAAACTGCTCAAGGTACGGGCGGCCGAGCGAATAGTCAGACATCTCAAGAAAATCCCGACCCGGTTCACGGTCTGGGAGATGCTGTCCTTGAATGAAGAAACACGGCAAGCCATCATCGCCGCACTCCAGACGCCAGCACACCTTGAAGCCTGTTTGGCAGAAATACCACCTGAAGTAGCAGTGGCTTTCACAGAAGATGACATGCTCCTACCGACTTGCAGCCATAACAGGCCCCTCTACATGAAAGGGCAGCTGAACGGCCAGCCTATCAACAGGGTCTTGATCGACCCAGGAGCAGCGGTGAATATACTCCCGTACCGGGTATACCAGAAGCACTACTTTGACGTACATCTGGTCGAAGTTAAAAATGTCAAGATTGCCGGCTTTAACCAGAAATGCGAAGTTCCTATGGGGGTCGCAGAGTTCAACTTGACCTTTGATGACTTCACCACCAAGGTCCAGTTCCACGTCATCAACTCCAGCACTTCCTACAAGGCGTTGCTTGGCCGGCCTTGGCTACACCAGAACAGAGTGGTGCCCTCCACCCTACATCAATGCATCAAATACCCCTGTGAGGGAAAGGAAGTCAGAATCTTCGCCGACCTCCACCCGTTCGAGGTGTTCGAGTGTCACTTGTCAGATGCCAATCTGTACTTGGAGAAGGCGAAGCCAGCTCCTCAAGTCATCCAAGACAAGGGCAAGAAGAAAATGGAATCAGGGGGCTGGTTTCCTCCGCCGCCCCCAGGCTATGTAGCTCCCCCGCATGTACCATTTATTGCACAAGAAGAAGGGGTATTCAGGGCAGCCCCTCTCGCCATCTACCCCACACCGGGGGCACCCTGCCTCGAAGACCTGCTAGAAGATGTCAGGGTCCCGCCAGGGATCGTCAAGCCGATAGCAGAGATTGAATGCCAAGCGGCTGAGCAATTGAGAACCTTCGAGGTGCCTAACCCCGAGGGGCCGTCCACTATCTTCTATGTGGCCGGGGAGAAGCCGGTCAGGGAAGACGACGACTGCCGGTTCCCTGACGAGTTGCATGACCCGCACGTCCCCATTATGGGACTTCCCCACATGACTGACCGGGCAGCCAGAATGGTCAGAAAGCAGAAGATTCCTCCCTACCAGCCCTCCAGCCGGAGGGAAATGTTTGAAAGAATGTGGAACCCACCAAACCTGGATCGACGGTTGCTGAAAATCACCAAGCACCCCGGTCTGGGCTTTTCACTAGAAGATTACTACGAGACTGATGTCATATCGGTCTCAACATGGCCCGGCGACGACCCCGCAGAAGCCACAGATTCGCGGGAAGCCTGTCAAGATGCATATCCTGCGCCCCCAATGCAGGAGGCACAAGACGAGGAGATCTTCCTTTGGAAACCTCCCCGCCGCCGTTGCACAGAGAAGACCCCCTCCTTCCCCGAAGTGTCGACCTCGAAGGGGCACACCGGCGAAACACCTTCGCCCCGGCCGGCCGGCGAAGCAAGGAGCAGCAGCATGGGCCATGCTCCGAATTCCCCTCGATACGACCCCGTCATGTACGCCTTGTACCACAGGCAGCAACGGGAGATCGAGATGCTGAAGAGGCGGCTAGCCGAGCTAACCTCGCTAGTCGCCGACCTGATCCAGGGCTCCCTCCCCCCATGGGGTGGCCGGATGCCTCGGCCCCGAGGCGCCAGTCCCAGCACCCCCGCTTTGTCAAGGCAGGAAATGAGAGACATGGCAAGCTCGCTGACCGAGCGGCCGACCAGGCAAGGGCTGACACTCCAAGAGAAGCTACAGAAGCCTTATTCCTTTCCGAGAGAGAAGACCCGGGGCATCTTCGACTGGGCATGCCACTACGGCAAAGTCTCCCTTCCACGGTCCAAGAGGCCGCAAGACACCCGAAGAAGCGGGGACCCGCTATTTTGCCCTTACCACCAGATGCTGGGCCACGCCATTGAAGACTGCTATGTCTTCAAAGACATTGCCCAAGACCTCATTGACAGGGACGAGCTCAGGATGGGGGATTATGTGATAGCCCCGCCACGCCCCCATGTAGCGGACAGCCCCAGAGCGGGAGCCTACACCGTGTCCATCAACTACCAGGCCCCTGAAGATGCGGCTGCCCCGGCTCCCGTCCAAGCTACCTATGATGAATACACAGAAGAGCCTGAGATGGACCTACGCCCCTCTGAGCCAGCGGGCCTCGCACACCCGGCGGCCACAGCCCAGGAGGAGAGCGAGGTGAATGCAGCCTCCATGCCCAGTCATGATGAACAAGAAGAGGGAGATGGCATTCTCGAACCCGAGGACCATGAAGACCAAGACTTCGTCGATTTGTCGCCAGCCCCGCCGGAAATTGAAAATGGCGGCCAGGCCACAGTCGACGAATTGGTTGAAATCAACCTTGGCACAGAAGACAATCCCAGGCCGACTTTTCTGAGTGCTCTCATGCCTCTACAGGAGAGAGAACAATACACAAAGTTGCTGCAAGAATTCCGGGATTGCTTTGCCTGGAACTATAAAGAAATGCCCGGACTGAGCCCCGAGGTGACTCAACACATCCTGTCCATTGATCCCAAAGTGGAACCAGTGAAGCAACCTCCCCGGCGCATGAGGCCGGAGTTAACCAGCCAGATCTGCAAAGAGGTCGACAAGCTCATAAACGTCGGCTTCGTGGCGGAGAATCAATACACCACATGGCTGGCCAATATTGTACCGGTGAAAAAGAAGAACGGACAGATCAGGATTTGCGTGGATTTCCGCGACCTGAATAAAGCCTGCCCAAAAGACGACTTCCCGGTGCCTATCACCGAAGTGATGATCGATGCAACTACTGGCCACGAGGCCTTGTCCTTTATGGATGGGTCGTCCGGCTATAACCAAATCTGGATAGCCGACCACGACCGGATTCACACCGCCTTTAGGTCACCTAAAGGGATATTTCACTACAAGAGGATGCCCTTCGGCCTCAAGAATGCTGGTGCCACATATCAGCGGGCGATGACCAAGATCTTCGACGAGCTGCTATACAGCAAGGTCGAATGCTACATCGACGACCTGGTCGTCAAGACTAAAAAGAGGGATGAGCATCTGAATGACCTCAGGGTCGTCTTCCAAAGGCTCCGCCTATACGGGCTGAAAATGAATCCCATGAAGTGCGCCTTTGGCGTGTCCAGTGGAAAGTTCCTCGGCTTTATCGTCCGACACCGAGGGATCGAGATCGACCCCTTTAAGATAAAAGCTATCCAGGAGCTGCCCCCTCCGAAGAATCTGGGAGAGCTGAGATCCCTACAGGGGCGTCTAGCTTACATCCGCAGGTTCATTTCCAACCTGTCGGGGCGCTGCCAGCCATTCCACAAACTAATGATGAAGAATGCACCTTTCAGCTGGGGTCATGAATGCCAGCACGCGTTTGACCAGTTAAAGGAGTATCTGGAGACCCCGCCTGTCCTAGGGGCACCTGTCAAAGGCAGACCGCTGATTCTATACATAGCGGCCACCGAATACTCACTGGGGGCAATGCTCGCCCAAAACAATGATGAGGGAAAAGAGCAGGCTCTCTACTACCTCAGTCGAAGATTGGTGGGTGCAGAAGCTAAGTACACCCCGATCGAAAAGATCTGCCTTGCCCTGGTCTTTGCAGTCAAGAAGATGAGGCACTATATGCTGTCCCATGAAGTCAGCTTGATATCCAGGGCCGACCCCATTAAGCACATCCTTTTTCAGCCCGTCCCAAAGGGGCGCCTTGGCAAGTGGGCCGTGCTGCTCATGGAGTTCGATATCACCTACGTGCCGCAAAGGGCCGTTAAGGGGCAAGCCGTCGCGGACTTCTTCGCAGCACACCCTGTGCCCGAAGACTCTCCGTTGGCCACAGAGCTACCCGAAGACGAAACACTAGAGGTGGATCAAGTGCAACAAGCCGTCTGGCAGTTATACTTCGACGGAGCCTCAAGAACAGAAGCGACCCCGTCCGGACGTACCAAGGTGCGGGCCGGAGCGGGCATCGTCCTCAAATCTCCAGATGGAGAGGTGCTACACACTTCTTGCTGCATCAGCAAGCCCTGTACAAATAATGAGGCGGAGTATGAAGCCCTGATCATCGGCCTCCAAGTCGCCCTCCAAATGGAGATCAAAATGCTCCAGGTGTTCGGCGATTCGCTGCTTGTCGTCAAGCAAATCCAGGGGCAGTTTGATGTCCGAAAACCCGAGCTGCTCCCGTATCACACTAAAGCGAAAGGGCTCATGGAGCGGTTCTACCTCCTCGAAATAGGCCATGTCGCCAGAGGGGAGAACGCACAAGCCGACGCATTGGCAAAATTGGCAAGCTCACTGGCGGTGCCCCCAGATGGATATCTCCATATCCAAGTAATAAACCAACGCCAGATGCCCAGCATGATAGAAGAAGAGCCGGAAGAGGAGGACCTACAGGTCGCTACAGCAGAAGCCGTCAGCCTGCCTGACTGGAGGGACCCCCTAATGCAGTGGTTCAGGCACCAGCGACTACCCGACCGAAGAGAAGAAAAGATCAAGCTGGTCAGAACCAAGGACTCCTATGAGCTCCGAAGCGGAATATTATTCCGGATTGTCGCCGATGCCAAACGGAAGCTACTCCTCCGATGCTTGTCCATTGAAGAAGCTTGGAGGGTTATGAAGGAGGTCCATGCCGGCATAGCTGGCGCACACCAGGCGGGGCCGAAAATGAAGATTGAAATCAAGAAACTTGGCTATTATTGGCCTGCAATGTTCAACGACTGTTGCGAGTATGCTAAGTCGTGTCAGAGATGTCAGGAGCATGCCACCATTCCCAGAAGACCTCCTGCACCACTACACCCAACAGTGCCCAGTTGGCCGTTCGCCCAATGGGGAACGGACGTCGTGGGCCCCTTTCCTGCATCTTCCACAGGCTGCAAATATATTCTGGCGGCGACCGACTACTTCTCCCGCTGGGCAGAGGCTATTGCCTTACGGGAGGTCACCGGAGAAATCGTGGTCAGGTTTGTCCGCCGCAATATTATATTCCGGTTCGGCGTGCCCGACCGGATTGTGTCGGACAACGGCAGCCACTTCCGCAACCAGAAAGTTTACCGGCTAGCAGAAAAATACAAAATTGACTGGAGGACATCGACTCCTTACAATCCACAAGCCAATGGGCTGGCCGAAGCTTTCAATAAGACACTTTGCACTCTCCTGGCCAAGACTGTTAGCTCTAACAAAAGGGACTGGGAAGAAAGAATGTATGAAGCGCTTTGGGCGTACCGAACCGTATACAAGACCCCAACGGGCTGCTCGCCCTTCTCTCTTGTATGTGGCTCGGAAGCAATCATCCCCGTCGAACTGGAGATACCGTCCCTCAGGGTCGCCATTCAGCATGGGCTTGTCCCCGAAGGGCAGACCAACACCGAGCGAAGGCTCGATGAACTCTCCAGTCTGGAAGGAAAGCGGCTTCAAGCCCAACAGAATATCCAGGTCTATCAGGCCCGGATTGCACGCGCCTTTGACAAGCTCGTCAAGGAACGCGAATTCAAGAAGGGTGACCTTGTCATGGTCAAGAGAAGAGATCTCATGGCGGCCAACCCCAAAGGTAAGCTAAACGAGAACTGGCTCGGACCCTACGTAGTCCAGAAAGTCTACGAAGGCGGAGCCTATGTAATTGTCAACCACCGCGGGGAGGTTCAATTCCGCCTCTTAATGGAAGGCACTTGAGGCTGTACCACGCCCCAGCGCCCCCATTCAGGTAATAATATTACTCTTCGCCCCATTTTGGGGCGGATTTGCGTGATTAATGTCCGAATGATTTGGCCACCAGCCGGGTTCCCGAAAAAGGGAAGAAAGGAATAGAAAGAGAAAGAAAGAAGAAGCAAAAAAAAGAGAAAGACAAAAAAAAGAAGAAGCAAAAATGGAAAGAGAAAGAAAGAAGAAGCAAAAAAAAGAGAAAGACAAAAAAGAAGAAGCAAAAAATGGAAAGAGAAAGAAGGAAGAAGCAAAAAAAAGAAGAGGAAAAAAAAAAGAAGAAAAAAAAGAGAAAAAAAAGAGAAAAAAAAGAGAAGCCAGAAAGGGGGACGCCCCCCATTTCCAGTCACCGCCCCGCATCAGCGGGGGTACCAAAATTGATTTAAAAAGAAAAAGACAAACTCTTCTCCCCGTCCTTCCCGGGCGGTGAGTACCCCTTTGGCTCGGACCTCACGTCCGGGTCATTGACTAGACAAACTCTTCTCTCCGTCCTTCCCGGGCGGTGAGTACCCCTTTGGCTCGGACCTCACGTCCGGGTCATTGACTAGACAAACTCTTCTCTCCGTCCTTCCCGGGCGGTGAGTACCCCTTTGGCTCGGACCTCACGTCCGGGTCATTGACTAGACGAACTCTTCTCTCCGTCCTCCCCGGGCGGTGAGTACCCCTTTGGCTCGGACCTCATGTCCAGGTCATTGACTAGACAAACTCTTCTCTCCGTCCTTCCCGGGCGGTGAGTACCCCTTTGGCTCGGACCTCACGTCCGGGTCATTGACTAGACGAACTCTTCCCTCCATCCTCCCCCGGGGGGCGAGCACCCCTTTGGATCAGACCTCCCGTCTAAGTCACTGACTAAACGGACCTTTCTATCCGCCACCTCTGAACGGCAAAAGGGGTCTCTGGCCAAGTACCCCTCACTCGAGACCAGCACGCGCTCCCAATATTGCGGCAAAACCAGGGAGTTGCCCGTTCGATATGGTGGAGTGGTCCCCTCGTCCTCCCCCTGGGAAGGCGAGCGCTCTCCTGTACCCTGACATGGGTCCCTGCCTGGTCCTTCCAAAGTGAATCCCCGCAAAGACTCATACCCTGCCAATGGGCCCCTACACGAAAAGGGGGGAAAGATACAAGAGCGAGGGAAGAGGAAGAAAAAAAAAAACAATATGCACGGAAAAGGAAGAGGGGTGGGAAAGCTCCCTCCGGGATAAATGCACACACCAGGAACGCGTGAAGTCATAAATGCTTTGCTCTATTCAAAAGAGGATCAAACTACATGTGCTGCGGGGCATACCCCTGTGTTACATTCAAAAAAAAAGAAAGAGAAATTAAGGGATGTAACGCTCAGTCGATGTCCCTGAAGATGTCCTCGAGGGGGAGGATCCCGACGCAAGGGAAGTTCGTCATATCGCGCAGTCGGCCCCTCAATCCCTCAAGACGGGCGAGCTCCGCTTCGACGGACGCCATTTCAACGTCGGCAACGGCAAGAGCTTCCCTCTCCTCTGCCACCGCCCCTTCCGCCTCGGCGAGGCCAAGTTTGGCCGCAGCAAGATAGCCCTCCAGCTTCTCGATCCGGTTCTTGAAGGAACGAACGCTGCCTTCGCCTTCCTCTAGGGCCTTTCCGTGGCGTTCTCTACTGTCGCGTCGGGCCTTTAGGGCCTGCAGATATTCGTCTGCCTGAGCATCAAGGGCGGCGCGTTCGTCAGGAGCCTGGGTCTCCAGGAACTCGCGGCGCTTGACATATTTCAGCAACAGCAGAACCCGCCGCGACCATTCTCCCAGCGGACAGCCAAGCACTTGCAGCGCCCCCGTTAATTGCGTTACGATGGTATGCACCTCCCGATACGACAGAGAAGCATCGCCGAGAAGCATCGTCCGTAAAGTGATCAGCATCTGACGGACTGGCGCTTCTGAGGACGTGTGACTAACTGAGGGCACGACCG
The DNA here is from genome assembly GCA_022559845.1 of Amorphophallus konjac. Classification (NCBI taxonomy): domain Eukaryota; kingdom Viridiplantae; phylum Streptophyta; class Magnoliopsida; order Alismatales; family Araceae; genus Amorphophallus; species Amorphophallus konjac. The sequence goes on along the minus strand of CM040121.1, from coordinate 587,036,406 downwards.
GAGGGGTGAATTCTACGGTGCTGTCCACCTCTGCCCACAGGTCGGTATCTGCCGCCACTGAAGATGAAGGAAGGGCGAGGGTCAAGTCGCCCGGCCGGCGTAGCTCGACGAGAGACTCTTGGCCGACCATTGCCTGGGGAAAGGAAAGGACCATTGCCGAAGCCTCCGGTGCCCCCATCGTTTGGAGGTCACCTGCCCCCTCTGCCTCCGTCTGGCCCGACTCTGCCACTCCTCCAAGGGGCAGGGGTGCAGGGGCCGTTACCTCGGCTAGAGGAGGAGCTTCGAGTAAGGCCAGGCCCGAAGCCGCCACCCATGAACTCCTCGCTCGCGGCTGAGATCCCTCCAGATGCGCACGGAGCCCCGCAAATATCTGCTGCAAGAGCGGGTCCTCCATCTGAGCCGGGAGTTTCGGGAAGGGCGGAAGCGGAACCACCAGCTGGGGTAAACGTCCCGCTTCCACGAGCGCAGCCAGTCCCTCTCTCTCCAAACCCAAGACTGGAGCCGGCCCCTTCACCGCTATCGGGCCAATGCTCGGTCTCCGCTTGGCCACTGCCTTCCGGATACGACCAGGCGCCTTCCCCGATATCGGCATCGCCTGACCATGGGAATGGGAATCAGCAATTCGCCATCTAAAATAACCATGCAAAAGGGAGACCGTGGAGCCCGCATACTCACCTTGGCCGCTGGGATGATGCTACCTTCAGGCGCGATCTCCCCCTCCTCCAGAGGCTCGCCCACCGCTCTGGTAGTACCGGAGGGCTCCGCGGGCATTTCCTCTCGAAGGGCGTCGAGTAAAAGAGCCAATTTGCCCATGACGGCATCGGCTCCCGTTGGGCGGTCGATCAGCGCAGCCGGGGCAGCCTCCTCTGTGATCTCAAGTTCGGCCGGTCTCGAAAATCCTAAAGAAAAAGGGGGGGGATAAGGTCGTCAGTCAATCACAAAAAAAAAGGAAAGGGAGAGCCGGCCCAAACAAGCTCACACTCACAGCGGTCTTCCCCACGAGGCTCGAGGAGCCAGCAAGTAAGGGGGCCCCGAAGGCCGGCTCGGGCGGCTCCGATGCCCCGGACACGCCCTCGTCAGGAGCTAGCTTCGTCGGAAGAGTAGTTGTAATCTACCTCTTCCCCAGACGGAGACTCGACCGCCGTCGGCTCGGCCTGGACCGGCAGAGGAGCTTCCACCTCAGAGTCTCTGCCCAGCACGTCCTCCCTCGGGCTAGGCGAGGCTCGCGCTCCGATCTTCTTCCTCCTCACATATATCAACGTCGTCGGGAGGTCGGGATCAGGCCCCAATGACTCGGTGGCCACCGCAGCAACGCCTGTCATGCAAAAGAAGATAAGCCCGGGTGAATCTACTGGCCCCTAGGACAAAAAGGGGGGGGGGAGCTAACCGTGTAGTCGAAAATATTTACCCCCTTCAGTTCCTGCGACACGAGATGACCCGCGGGCTTCCTCAACAGGCAACGCCTTCTCGGGAACCCCAGCCGTACCCTCGCCCGGGAGCAACACGGGCGCCGATTCCTCCGTGCTGCCCGTGAGATAGAAGCGCATCGTCGCCACGCGCGAATCCGAGGCCAACTCGGGAGGCCGGTCGACCGCAGACGACACGGGCGGCCAATGAATCTCACCAGCTTCGCGGCTCGGTTCGGTCTGCGTGGCTTCGAATTCCTCGAAGGACAAGACACGAGCCACCGGCGAGGCTGCCGTCGGAGCCGGGGATGCCTCGGTCCGCTGCCGTTTTACCGTCTTTTGCCCGGCCACCTTGGCAGCAGCCAGTGCCTTCTTAACGGGCGACTGTGCCCGGGGCCTTCCCGTTGCCTGCGGCAAGGGAGCCGGAGCCGCCGCCGGGGTCGCCTCTGCCGGGACCGCAACTTCACCCATGTCAGGCGAGGGCACGGGCTCTCCCGTAGAAGCTAAGACAAAAGAAGTATCCAGGTGTCAAGACTCCACTCCAAAATAAAAAGGGGGGGGGGGAAGACTCAAGAGACACGCTGATGATCGGGAACACTGACCGGCAGGTTGACCTGGCTCGGGACGGGCAGCCTCGAATTCCTCGAAAGACGGGGCTAGTGGTGCCAGAGGAGCAGCCGTCGAAGCCTTAGCCGTTTCTATCTTCCTCCGCTTTGTATCCCGCTGCTTAGCCGCCTTGGCGGCGTCCACCGCCTTTTTCACAGGCGATTTGGCCCGGGGCCTCTTCGCAGCCTTAGGCAAAGGAGCCGTGGTCGGGGCCAGCGGCGCGGCTTCAAAATGCGCAGGCTTCTTCACCAGCCGGAGGAGGTTCCGGTACGTGGCCATCTGCGTGCTGTCGGGATGGTCTGCAAAGAAAAGAGGGGAAAGAACGAACATGCATACACCGTTAGTACCTAACTCACCGCGAAAGCCGCAGCGCTGAGGGATAAAACCGAAGAGCAAGAGGGAACTGAATACCATGAGGGCCAGTGTACAGCCGCAGCGTGATCGGCCAGTAGCTCAAGGATATCTCCTTGTCCCGACGTGCCGCCTCCCGGACTAGCCAACAAACGTCCTCAATAGTTTGACACCGGTCCGTGAGGTTGGCCAGATCCGCATGTTTCTTGGAAGAAAGGTGACAGAAAAGATTGAAGTGGTCCATGCCCCACCCATCAGCATAATAATAAGGGGTGTGCAGGCGCTTGCCCAGGATGGAGGCCGTCACATCTTCAATCTTCATCCCATTCACTCGGAGGAGGATATATAGCCACGTGGTATCCTTGTAATTCTCAGGCTTCCTCTCCTCCCGCCTCATGAACGTGCGATACAGGCAGGCCAAGTCTCTCTCCGGACGCCAGCTCTTGGCAGGAGTCCCCTCTTCCTCTATGGGGAATGGATAATTGATGAGGTCCAGACGGTCGCTCCCTACCCGGCACAGATCCCTCAGCGTCTTCTGATAGCTGTCCTTCGCCACTGGAGGCAGCTCCACTTTCGGCGTCGGCCTCCTATCCCGGGCTTCCCGACGAGCTATCAGATATGTCGCCACCTCCTTCTCTTGCCTGTTCTTGAGCCGAAGAAGATGATCTGGCTCAATGTCAAGTACTGGCACCGGTTGCCGGCTAAGGAATCTCCTTTCGGCGCCATCCCAACAATCGGTCTTGTGCAACCGATAGAAAGCCGTCCGGGCATTCCACCACTTTATATAGTCTTCAGTCACTCGGGGCACGCGACCCGGGGCTGGCACCCTGAAGGAGGCAGAGTCCGCCCGGTGGAAGAAGTCCCACCAGCTTCTAGCGTGCTCGGCGACCGCACCTCCCCGGACGTTCCGCGAAGGCAAGCCGAATTGCGCATGATAAGCAGGGATATGCTGGTCATACCCGAAGTTGCGGCCAAATCGGAAGGGGTAATACGGCTCCAGCAGTACGTTGTCTCCCTTCCGGAACACCAACACGCTCGGGCGGATAGCCAGCGCCCAATCCCTCAGCTCGGGCTCCAGCAACGGGCGCACCACGTTTTCCTGGCTGATAGGGTGGACATACCTCTCCACCTGGTCATCCTTGCATTCCCTCTTATTATTCACGAGGGGGCTTGAATGTGCGGCCAGTGTCCAGAAATGAATGGTACCGGCTGCATCCCGGGGAACCGTGGTCAACCGGCCCCGAATATCATACATCCGCATGGAAGTGGAAGCCGGCTCTGCACTCGCGAACTCCAGCATCCTCGGCACCAGCCCCCAATCCTGAAGGACTCGCGGGGCGAACTCCGGAAACAATGAACAAACCCACGCGTTGAAGAAATGCAGTGGGCACACGTACCGGGCCTGCCTCGGGAATTGGTGCGTGCTGAGGTCTCCCAGGGCCTTATAAATCAAACAGAGCGCCGCCGGGCACAGAGAAAGTTTGACACCCCACGCCATCTGGCACGCCGGGTAGATGGCATCTGGCCGGATCACGGTCTCGTCCCCGTACGGCATGGCAAATGAACACAGCCAGTACGTCAGATAGGCGGCACAGTGAGTTTGTGGGTCGACCCCCATCGGATTGGCCCCGCTCCGACGCCCCCTGGAGGGGATCTTCACATCATGCTTGGGCTTCGCACGTTTCTTGCGAGCAACAGCGGTGCCAACGCAAGGAAAATCTTCATACTGCTTCAGCCCATCATAGAAATATTCCAGCCATACCGCCATACGCACCCGTTTCCTATCCCCACGGGCGGGCTGCTTCCCCTTGTGCGACAGCTGGTACAGCTCCCGGTACGCCTTCATCAGGTACCGGTATGAATACCCCAGAGAATAATAGCCGTCCCCGTTAGTCTCGTCTTTGATCAAGTCCGGGAGGCATACTTCTTCATAAGGCTCCCCGTCAATGGGCAAGCCGCTCAGCTGGCTTAGGCTCCACAAATCAAGTGAAGTCTCTCCCTCTGCCGTGTAGAAGGTATTGGTCTCCGCACTAAATACTTCTATCATACCGCAACAGAGACCCTTGGAGATGGGATAACCGTACCGGGAAGCGTACACGCTGTGATAGATGCCAACTCGGACCAGCAACGGGGCGTAGTTGAACAGTACATATTCCGTGAACTCCACCGCCCCTTCTCGGAAGCTGTGGGCGTCTTGAAGCTTCAGCTCCCCGAACCAGCCCAGTGATAGTTCGTACTTGAACCTGATGGCCAAACAGTCCAATATGAACGGCTCCTCCCTATAACCCCATTTCAGGGGAGCCAAGAATAAACCAAATCGGGGCGACTCGCCATGCACCTTCCCCGCAGACATGTCCCACCTTGCTGGCGTGAACTGAGGGGCTCGCACTAATTTGTCTTCAGCCGGCAGCACTCCCTCGATCCCCAGGACCGGCTTCCATTCCCGGGCTTCTCCCACCAGATACATCGGAATGCTCCTAGGGACGCTGTACAATAGACTGTCCCGGGCATGCAGGATGGCCCGCTCGACGGCTTTTATAGTGCGAAAGTCTCGCCCCTCTCGGGAGCGCAGGTGCTTCAGGAATCGAACAAGGTGCCTATCCTTCGGGAAGTCTTTCCTGTACTCCCCGGTGGCCCGGTCAAAAGTGAAGCCGTTGTCAACTCTGGTGAGCCGGCCGAAGTCCATGCTCTCCCGGTCGGACCCCGACGACTCAGCCAAGGCAGCTATCTCCCCATGTTCACGGTCCAGGTCTTCTACGTTCAGCCAGGTGACCGCCGGCACGGGACCCCGCGGGATGAGGTCGGCACCGATAGCAGCAGCGGGAGCAGAGGAACCACTTGGGGCAGCCATTTGTCTGCAAAGATATGCAAATAAGAAGGTCAGAACAAATCACAAGCAAAAGGACTGCAAAGAAGCTTTACTACAAGTCAAATGAACAAAATATTGCCAATTTCTGACGAAATTTCGGCAGAGTTTCCCCTAGGCCAGAGGCGTAAGGGAAAACACGGGTGCGCGTCCACAAGGAGTGACGGCCCCAACAAAGCATGGTGGGCCCCGAGAGGCAACACCAGAAGTCCGCCGGTCAAAAGAGTCTTCTCCCCTAAAACTAAAAGCCCCCACATACTGCCTAAAGCCCCTTGGCCGGCACGCCCATGCTAGTGCCTTCCCCGGCACGCCCCTGCTGGTGGCCTCGCCGGCACACGCTCCTGGGCCTCTTCCCCGGCACACCCCGCTGGTGGCTTCCCCGGTACACCTTGGACCCGGCCTCCCCGGCACACCCATGTGCCCCGCTCCCCGGCACGCCCTGACAACGGCTTCGCCGGTACGCCCCTTGGCGAGCTGCTTTCGCCGGCACACCTCTCCTAGAGCCTTCCCCGGCACACCCTATTGAGGCTTCACCGACACGCTCGGTGCTCGCTCCCCGGCACGCCCCCAAGAGGGCCTTCACCAACACGCTCCGCGGGAGCTTCCCCGGCACGCTCCCCGTGCCCTCACCGACACGGCCTAAGGCCTCCTCCCCGGCACGCTTGGTGCCTGCTTCCTCGACACGGCCTAAGGCCTCCTCACCGGCACGCTTCCAACGTCACTTCCCCGACACGCCACTGCCTAAGGCCCTCGCCGGTACGCCCTCCTGCCTGTTCCCCGGCACACCCTGGGGAATCCTTCCCCGATGCGCCCTAACCGGCCCTCGCCGACACGCTCTCAAGCGCCTTCCCCGATGCGCCCTAACCGGCCCTCGCCGGCACGCGCAGGACCTCCCCCGCCAGTGCTATCGGTGGTGGCCGACGGCAGGGAAAAGAGGGGAGGGGAAGGGGAAGAGGAGAGGAGAAGAATAGAGGGGAAGAAGAGGAGGAACGAGGAGCCTAGGGCTCCACCGTCCGCCGGACGTGGAGAAGGAGAAGGGAGAAAGAAAGAGGAAGAGGAAGAGGGAGCCCTCTCGTGGCAGCCTCCCTACCCCGGCGAGAGGAAGACGACGACGGCGCTGGCCGCGGTGGCTCCCGGTGATGAAGGAGATGAAGAGAGGGAGGGGGAGGCAGACGGTCGCCTGCTGAAGAAAGAGAAGAGGGAGGGGGAGTTTGAACGGGGGGCGGTTCGAATAAACCGCCCCGCCCCTTTTATATGGCAAAGAGGACAAAAGAGAAAGAGAAAAGAAAGAAAAAGAGAAAAGAAAAAAAGGGAGAAAAGAGAGAGAGAAAAAGAACAAAGAAAGAGACTGGGGAAATTTCAAAAAAAAAAGGCGAGTGAACAAAAAGAATAGAAGAGAAAAAAAGGGAGAGAGAAGGGAGAAGAAAGAAAAAAAAGAGAAGGAGATAAAAAGAGGGATAAAAAAAGAAAAAAAAGGGGGGATAAAAAGAAGAAAATAAAAAAAAGGAAGGGGGAAAAACGAGAATTATTATTATGAATATATGCATATATACATATACATATATATATATATATACATATACATATATATATATATATATATATATATATATATTTAGGTGTGCGTAAATGAGGCACAAAAGTAAGATCCTCCCGGGGAAAACATCCCATCCCCACAAGCCGGGTCATACACACATCCGCACAAGCAAAACAACTTTACCCCTGCACACAGCCACCTCTGCAATGTTGCCGTTCCCATACCGACAAACAAGCCCGTCCATGGCACGTCGCCTCGGGCCTCGGCCACCTCCCATCATACAAAATCGTCATCACGGGCCTTACGCCCGGATCGGCAGAACCTCTATCCTTGCATTGGCATTAGCCCCTTGTCAACGAATAAGTCCCTTTCCGGCGCAAGGTCCCGTGCCCTAGCCACTCGCTCCGCACAATATGGCCATTACGGACCCTACGTCCGAATCGGCACGAATTTTCCCGTTGCGCTGGCATTGTCTTCTTGCCAACGAATGAGCCCTACCTTCCGGCGCGAGGCTTCGTGCCCTAGCCGATACTTGCATATCACCCGCTCGTCAAAAAAAAAGGGAGAAAATAAAATGGGGTTAAAAATAGAGATACCCTGCCGGACTTGTCCCTACACGGGGACAAGGGTAAAAATGGCAACAACCCGGCTGTGGCGAAAACCCGAAAGGGCGCTACGGGCAAAATTGGGTACCCCGCCACGTGAAAACCCGAAAGGGCGCGTGGGCAAAAGCAAGAGGGGGCCGGTACCGGCGAAAACCCGAAAGGGCGCTTGTATCGGTAATGTGGTTCAAAAAGAAGAGAGAAAGAAAAGAGACAAAAGAGATCAACAAACCAAGTCAGCTCCCGACTCCCCGTCGGCACTGACGAAGAGACCAAGAGACAATAAACCAAGTCAGTTCCCGACATCTTGTCGGCACTGACGAAGAGACCAAGAGACTAAGAGACAACAAAGCATGTCAGTTCCCGGCGTCCTGTCGGCACTGGCGAAGAGACTAAGAGATCAGCAAAGCATGTCAGTTCCCGGCGTCCTGTCGGCACTGGCGAAGAGACCAAGAGACTAAGAGACAACAAACCAGGCCAGTTTCCGACGTCCTGTCGGCACTGGCGAAGAGACTAAGAAACAACAAACCAGGTCAGTTCCCGGCATCTTGTCGGCACTGACGAAGAGACCAAGAAACCAACAAAACATGCCAGTTCCCGGCATCTCGTCGGCACTGGCGAAGAGACCAAGAGATCAACAAAGCATGTCAGTTCCCGGCATCCTGTCGACACTGACGAGGAAACCAAGAGACCAACAAAACATGCCAGTTCCCGGCATCTCGTCGGCACTGGCGAAGAGACCAAGAGATCAACAAAGCATGTCAGTTCCCGGCATCCTGTCGACACTGACGAGGAAACCAAGAGACCAACAAAACATGCCAGTTCCCGGCATCTCGTCGGCACTGGCGAAGAGACCAAGAGATCAACAAAGCATGTCAGTTCCCGGCGTCCTGTCGGCACTGATGAATAGACAAAGAGACAACAGACCAGGCCAGCTCCCGACACCCTGTCGGCACTGGCGAAGAGACAAAGAGAGAATAGACCAAGCCAGCTGCCGACACCCCGTCGGCACTGGCGAAGGGACAAAGAGAACAACAGACCAGGCCAGCTCCCGATGCCCTGTCGGCACGGGCGAAGAGACCAAGAGAACAAGAGACCAGGTCAGTTCCCGGCACCCTGTCGGCACTGACGAAGAGACAACACACTGCTTCAGTTCCCGGCATTCCGTCGGCACTGATGAAGAGACCAACATACTACCTCAGCTCCCGAAGCTTCGTCGGCACTAACAAAGAGACCAACAAACAACGAACCAGGTCAGCTCTCGACGCATCGTCGGCATCGACAAAGAGAGAAGAGACGAAGACACCCACGGGCACCGCCCGGCCCATCCTTCGCCTGCGCTACCCGTGGGTGGGGGGCATTTGTGGACACCGAAAATTGCACATCCAAAATGTCATGCTCAGCCCAGCATCAACGACGGCGCCGAGTGAAGAAACCCCCGGGGAAATCAAGCACAAAGGGCTCCACAGCCCGTGGGCCTCGAAGAAAATCAAATGGGCCACAACTTATGCTCACAATGGGCTCAAAATCGCCCATTTAGCCCTTCAGCGGCACGCCCAGTTGAGGCCTCAGCGGCACGCCCTGGCAGAACCCTCCAGCGGCACGCTCCCTTCAGCGGCACACCCTGCCGCGGCCCTCGCCGGCACACCCCTATGGGGGTTCACCGGCACACCCCCAAGGGGGTTCACCGGCACACCCCTATGGGGGTTCACCGGCACACCCCCAAGGGGGTTCACCGGCACACCCCCATGGAGGGGTCTTCACCGGCACACCCCCATGGAGGGGTCTTCACCGGCACACCCCCATGGGGGGGGTCTTCAGCGGCACACCCTCAGGGGGGTTTCAGCGGTACACCCCCTTTGGGGTTCAGCGGCACACCCCCTTTGGGGTTCAACGGCACGCCCCCTGGGGGGTCTTCAGCGACACACCCTGTAGGGTCCCCAGCGGCACGCCCTTCGGGCCGTTCAACGGCACGCCCATCCGGGGCTCCAGCGGTACGGCCTTTTGGCACTACAGCGGCACGCTTGTTCAGCCCTTCAACGGCACAGCGGTGAAGCTCTTTCAACGGGCGACGTGAGGCCCATGCCCTACACATCCTTGGCGCGCAGTGGAGCCGTCTGAGGTGGCAGCTGGTCGTTGGGCCACGTAGCCTACCCCACTGACAGCCAGTACAGGGGCAGGTCAAACCCATCATCACAGCCGGCTTCCCGCCTTCGACGGTCGTGCTCGAAGTCGTCGGTGGCTGGGAGTATAAAAGCCTCCTGTTAAAACACGGGAAGGGGAGAGGACAGACAGACAGGGACGGAGAGAGGAGTTGGAAGAGGAGAAGAAAGAAGAGAAGAAGAGGCCCTCCCGGCCTGTGCTCCGTCCGACGGCCACCGGGAAGAAACAAGAGTAAGAGAGAGAGAGCTTGGTGTATTGGGGGAAAGGGTTGGGGATAGTGGCCGATGTCTTAGGCCCGGACGTTTTCGTCTCTCTTGTACCCCATTTCTCCTGGGGATTCTTTCTCCTTCTCCCTTTTGTCCATGGCCCCATCCGGGGGTTTGCTTTTGTAATGTATATGTAGGGCCACGCCCTCTTGATTCTCATGAATGAAAACCACCCTCTCCGGGTTCCTCTTCGATCTTCGATGTTTTATGCTAGGCTTTGCGGGCTTTTCGACGGACGATCCGTTACTCCCTCTATGCCTTCATTCCTCCGGCGTCTTTAGGGTCCTCTACGTCGATGTAGGTTTCCCCCTTCTATTAGCCTTGGCTCCGTGGGCTCCTCACTCCCTTCCATGGCCATATACCGTGTTCCCGGGCTTGAGGAGAAGGGGAGTTACCCTTCTTTCTTCCCAACCGCTCAGTTACTAATAGGCCACCCTTGGCCTTGAAACCCCCTGTCTTTCTTCCTCTTTCCCTGAACAGCCACCAAGTACCCCCCCCAGTTGCTAATACCCTTTTCAAGCCTCTCAGCGGTACACCTTTCCGGCCCTCAGCGGCACGCCCAGATCAGCCCTCAGCGGCACGCCCAGATCAGCCTTCAGCGGTGCGCCCACCCTTGGCCTTCAGCGGCATACCCTGTTCAGCCTCCAACGGCACACTTTGTTCAGCCTTCAACGGCACACCCTGTTCAGCCTCCAACGGCACACTTTGTTCAGCCTTCAACGGCACACCCTGTTCAGCCTCCAACGGCACACCCTGTTCAGCCTTCAGCGGCACACCCCCTGTTCAGCCTTCAGCGGCACACACCCTGTTCAGCCCTCAGCGGCACGCCCTTCAGTCCCTCAGCTTACCCCTTTGTCCAGTCCCAGTCCAGGTCCCTTAGATGTCTTCGACCTGTCGTTCTCCTTCGCGTTTTCCGAGTCTCTATAAAGGTGTTGCCCCCCCCCCCCCCCCGGGGGCCCACCTCCAGTTGTCGGGTTCCGCCACATCATGTGGGCGCGTTCCCTGTATCTCCCTTACGCCCCGGGTTAAGGGGAGATGCTGCCGAATTTTTCTGAGAAACTAATAAACAATTAAAAGAGGCAAAAGGAGGCAACAAACAAGTAAGATAACTGACGAAACCTTCCAACTCATCAAACCACTGCCGGCATCATGACGAGAACTGAATCGGGCTAATTAACCACCTGGCCGCCCGAAAACCCGACCCGCAAGAAAAGAGACCGAACCGAACCAAGAGAACAAACGCGGGAGGAATTTTATATGAACTTACACAAGGGTTAAGACAAGAAGAAAAGAAAAGCCTTAAAGCAGGTAATCGAAACTGAGTTAACCTCCATCACTCCCTGCTCAACTCCCAGCGGCACACACACACCCAGCCTCCAGCGGTACGCCCCTGCAGCCCTCAGCGGTACGCCCTTTGCAGCCTCCAGCGGTACACTCTCTACAGCCCTCAGCGGTACGCCCCCCCCTGTAGCCCTCCAGCGGTACGCCCCAGCCCTCGGCGGTACACTCCCGTTTTCCCCTTCGCCGGCACACTATACATATACACATATACAACTTGACAAGGGCATTAATAATAGCAAATAAATTAATAAAAATTACGCTAATTAAAGGACTCCGAATGCGTAATATTAATCACAATAAAAGAGGCGGGAGGGGTAATAGAAAAATAAATAATAAACCAATGATAATAATAAGAATAATCATGCATAGAAGAAGAGAAATCATCCCGGACAAAGGCACGAATAAATAGTAAACATCAAGTCAGAAATCCCAGAAGGTATAACCTAGAAAGCTCTAGATAAAAGATGCTAATGCCCACGCCGCAGCCCGCTCTCTCCCCGGGATCCGGGGCAAAAGGAACAACAACGCTGCCCCTTTAGGTCGAGCCCGAGTCTCGGGAATTCCCCCGATATGGCCGGGCTTTGATCTAACCTCGGGCCGACATCCTAATCGGACCGGATTTGTTTTCTCGTTCCGGATACCTTCCGAACCCTCATTTAAAATTGCCGCATGCTCGGCAGACATTTGAAGGGATCTACCTCGATTTTCTCATTGTGGCGCTGTCACGGACTTGTGTCCGAATACGAAAAGTCTACGAGTGGCCGACACGGCCGACAGTTTATGGCCTTAATACAACTTCAGTGTGACCCATCCCTATCTCTCTCGTATAATTAGTGTTACTCCTTTCGGCCGCGGGGCCTCTAATTTCGGCAATTAATCAAGGGTATTCCCTCGTATGAGGGATGTAAATGACGTCGTGACCTTCATGGCGCGACGGGATTCGGTCCCGACACGAACCACACAATCGTCTGACGAAGTCAGATCGAGCGCACCATGGGCTCTCCGGAGCCCGAATAAATTGTCACTCCGGTGACTGGCACGCCCACGCACTCAATAAAACCAACAGACGAACGGGAGCCCCAGTCTAACGGAAAGTGCGTCCACACGCCTCGGCCAGGGGCGTGTATTGATTTGGCCGTGCACCCTTTACGAGTTGACGCCCTCACCAGGAGGCGTTTATTTGGTTTGTAGCGTCCCATATCAGGGCGCATTTTTTCGCTCCTGTGGGCCTTCCACAGTGATTCACGCCCTGCCCTAGGGCGTCTCTTTGCTGATAGCGACCTTCCCCCGGTCGTCTTCTTCCTGTGTTTTTTCAGACCCGTGCTCCAGTGATTACCATATTGATTGCTCTTGTTTATCATTGTGGTTTGCCTATATCTGTTGCATTCATTCATCTTTGCATTGGTTTGGGAGACCTCCTCTCTCCTCACTAGGATTCCACACACCCTCTTGGAATCGGGATGCCTCCATTGAGCATTCCGTCTCTTTGGACCGGAAATCCCTTTTCCAAGCCTCCATAAGTCCCCGCACCCGTGGATTCCCTCACGGACGCCGGGCAGGTTGTACCCTTTGAAGTCCCGAATTAGTTGGCCTAAACGTGGTGAGAGAGTGTTCCTAGTTGGCATTGGAGTTAAATCATATTGAAACTAGGCTCCTCCCCTTGTGTGAATCATATCAATTTGCATAAATTCATTAATTCACCAAGGTTCGAACATAAAAATCAAGGTAACCATTTCAACTTGGGTGTGTTTCTTTGCCAATTGTTTGCACATTATTTTGATTGCATGATGGCTTACCATGATAGGAAAAATAACATGTTCAATTCAATTAATGTTCATGAGGGTGATCAACCTAGCACATCTTATTCCCCTCAATTTCAACATGTTCATCAAAATTCTCACCATACTCTCAAGGGACCACGTCCTCATTCTTATGGTCATGCCCAGCCCATGGGCAATGTCCATTCTCATGGTCCCCCTACTCAATTTCGGGCCACTATTCCCTCAGGGCCGTCCCCTCCCAACGATGAGAAGGTCTCCCGAATCTTGCACGCATTAGATCATCTCACCCCTCAACAGATCCAAGCCCTTAAGGCCGCCGTTGAGGGCGCATCTCATTCATCTCATCCTCCTTCCAATCCTACACGGGTGGCCCATCACCCACCTCCCTTGTCTATTCACAATCCTAATCGGGTAGCCCATTACCCATCTCCTTCTATTCACACTCCTCCTCGGGTGGCCCATCACCCGCCTCCTTCTATTCTTCCTCCATCGCGGCCCCGAGGCCCTTATATTCCTTGTAATCCGGTCCATCCGGGTTCTTCTACGGGTCAGCCGGTTGATTCCCCTCCACGGCCTTTTTATACAACCCCTCCTTCAAGGCCCTGCCAACCCTCGGTTGCTCAAGTCACCCCCTTCCAGCAAACTCTTCTTGACAAAATCACTTTAATGGAGGAACAATTAAAGAAGGTCACGGCTCCTCCCACTCCGGTCAACCCTCTCCATGCCTTCCTAAATGATATTACAAAGATGGAGAGAGAGTGGAAGGATAGGATGGATGACTGCGACATTGGCGTTTCAAGCAAGCAAGAACCGGCAATTGAAGCACTTGAGCCGGTATACGATGATGAAGCTCCGCAGGCACCCCTTCCGAGTTTCCTTCGCTTTCCACTTCTCCCATTATCATTCGATGAACCTCCTGCTCAGGATGAAGCCACCGTCCCTAACCCTACCCCTGTTTTTGAAACCTCTTGGTGTTACGACGATGGGTCGATATTTCAATCACCCACGCCGACACATCTTGAGTCTCCTCCCACTCCCAACGCCGCTCGCCCCGTTCGGCATTTTCTCCGCAACAAACCCCCACCAATTACACCTCCCACAATTATACTTCCACCAATTACACCTTCACCAATTAAACCCCCATCAATTACACCTCCACCAGCTATGCCATTAACCTCCATATCACCAGCCTCCACTGAGCCCACCTTCGAATCTTCCCCAATTAACCTCCCATTACCACCACCTCAACCTTCCCTTATCCCTTTAACCCCAAAACCCACATTGCCTACTCCCCCACTTAACCCTTCACCTATGGTTAGTCCTGAGCAGGATCCACCACTTTTTGCACTCAAGCCAACCCCGACTGCTTTCGAGCAAAGGGAGAAGCTCGGCGTGTTTGAACCTCCACTTCCACTCATCCTTTCTACAACACCTCCCATTACACTTTCCATTATACCTCCACCATCCACGGAGCCTTCCGCTTCCGCCTCACCTCCCCTTATTACTCGGAAGGGGAACGCTGCTATAAGTACTTGCGCCAAGGATGATCAAGAGCCGGGCAAGATAGATTTGGCCACGGCTATGCGATTCAAGATTCAAGAATTCATTTACCGGATGCCAATCCGGATTATTGTGCCAAGCATGGTCGAGGAGGCCAAGTCACCATCATTGTTCAGAAGAGAATGCCAGGTGTTGATGTCACCCAAGGGCCGGGTAGGGCACCCCTTGTTCCAATTTCCAAATCCTGAATTCATTCTTCCATGCAAGGGGCGAATGCCCATTTTGTTCAACACTCCATATACGCCACAGTTAATGGGTAGCACAATGCTTCATGTTCCAACTTTCCAATCCTCTCACATTGTTGTTCTTTGCCTTCCAAGGGGGTTGTTATTTATTACTGAAGCTTCTTCCATTGGGCCAATTGGCTATACACTTTCGCTGCCATGGAGGGGCGGTTATTTTGGCGCTAAGGGGTCTTCCACTCCTTTATCCACCCTCTATCCCACTCCATCCATATTCTTGTCTATCACGTTTTCTTCATGGGCCACTCCCAGGGGAAAGAGGAGGATCTCACCCTCTCACCCTTCACATTCCTCATCTTCTTTGCATTTCATTGCGTTCATGCATTCACTGCATTCATCACGTCCATTCTATTGCATTCATATGCATTTGCACCTCCTGCTTCCCGGGTCTCCAAACCCGTATCTTCCCCGCCTTCCGGCACCGCCGGATCCTCCGTATTTCCCACCTTATTCATATTCATCTTCATTACTTGGGCATCGCGCCCCTTTCCAACCTTTTCATCTCACTCTCCCAGATTTCTCTCCCTTCTTCCCAGGGCATCGCGTCCCTCGGCATTTTATTCCTTCCGGAACCTCCGGACTTTTCCCTCGGGCAGGACGCCCCTTTCCATCTCATTCCTCCGGAACCTCCGGACTTTCCCCTCAGGCACGACGCCCCTTTCCACCTTTTTCATCTCCTTCCTCCGGAACCTCCGGACTTTTCCCTCGGGCATGACGCCCCTTTCCATCTCATTCCTCCGGAACCTCCGGACTTTCCCCTCGGGCACGACCCCCCTTTCCACCTTTTTCATCTCCTTCCTCCGGAACCTCCGGACTTTCCCCTCGGACACGACGCCCCTTTCCATCTTCTCCTTCCTGATTTCATCCCTCCGGAACCTCCGGATTCTCCATCTGATTCTCTCTATCTTTTCCCCAGGCACGACGCCCCTTTCCATCTTCTCCTTCCTGATTTCATTCCTCCGGAACCTCCAGATTCTCCATCTGATTCTCTCTATCTTTTCCCCAGGCACGACGCCCCTTTCCATCTTCTCCCTCCTGATTTCATCCCTCTAGAACCTCCGGACTTTCCCCCAGGGCATCACGCCCCTTTCCACTTTATTCTTCCGGAGTCTCCGGATCTTTCATACCTTTCCCTCGGGCATCGCGCCCCTTTCCATTTTCTTCCTCCGGAACCTCCGGACTTATCTCTCGGGCATCGCGCCCCTTTCCATTTTCTCCCTACGGAACCTCCGGACCATCCATCTTTCTTCCAGTTCATCTTTCTGTTCTTCCAAGACATCACCTCCTTCGTTCTCTCCTTCCTTTTTCATCACTCTTTTTCAGATTTCTTCTCAGGGCATCGCGTCTCTCAATATTTTATCCCTCCGGAGCCTCCGGATTCTTCCTCCTATCACGATTCTCCTCCTTTACTTCCGGACCCTCCAAATCCGCCTCTTTCCATCTACCAATTTCTTCTTCTAATTCCTCCTGATTCTGGGTCCGACCCAACTTCTTCCACATCCACTGCCTTGGGCATCTGCCCATTCTCCCATTACTTTCGAGGCTTTAGTCCTCATTCCTCCTTCTAATTCTCCTCTCCTTCTGTAGACTGTTCCATGTGATCAGGGTCTCCGCGCCTTAGTGAGGGAGTTCTATCCCTCGCCTCTTTTCCTTTTCTCATTATTCGTCTGAGTCTGGTCTTGGCACCACTCCTTCTTGTTAAGCCACTTTCAATCCTTTGTTTCCAATCCTTTTAACTGCCAAAGAGGACTATCCCACGATGATCAACCTCTCGCGGCAGCTGCTTTAACAAAGGTTGCAAGGTAACATATTGGCGTAAGTAAGCATTTATATGATATCATTACCTCATTACTTCACGCATGATTTTCAAAATGAAGTGCTTCCTAACAAGATTAAGAGTGGTGTTTTAGATCTTTATCTTAGGCTTTTGTTAAATTAAATCATTGTTAAAAAGAGTCTTTAGGCTTGCTTATGCAGCACCTTGGTTAATAAGAACCCCGCGCTGGGAATTCAACATTCTCTCCCTGCTTGTTAAGATCAACCCTCAGCTGGGCACCTCACACACTTCACGGCGTCCTTAGCCGGCTCCTTTGGTTAAACACCGTTGCTACCTTGGCCATGCCATGAGTATATCTGAAAGTCTTTTCTCTTCTTTACTCGGCCACGTGCAGGGGCAAGAGGTTGACGGATGAGATGACCAACCTAGGTAATCCCCAATGCGAGAAGAGTCTCAAATAGGGGCAGTCTTGACCCAAACTAAATATGAATTTCATGATATACATCTCGCCAAAAGGGCTATTATGAAAATCAAGTCAGAATTTTGATAAAAGCAAGATTGTGAATTATGGCATGTCAATAGTGGCAAAGTCCCCGCAGGAAAAATCCTGGTCGTATGCATGTCAAGGGTCTAAAAATCAAAGGCATAAAGCCCCGGCGCAACAGACTACCTCTTTGAGGGGGAACACCTTGGAAAGAATTCAAGTTCCGACATCTCCCATCCTGCATAAAGCTTATCTCCAATTATTCTTCTCTTCTCCCTCCAAGACCGAACATTTCTCAGGTATGGCCTTGGTAGGGGTACCGTTGATCAAGGGCAGTCGGTTATGGGGCGCCACCCTTCAATGCACGCCCAGCTTTGGGCAGTTTTTAGCAAAAGGGGAAGGAACGAGGACCCCTAGCCAGTGGTTTAAGACACCCTTTGATGCTGCTTTAGCAATGTCTAACCAAAATCAAACAAAATTAAATATTTCTTGTCCAAAATCTATAAAAATTTGAATATCTTTCCCAAAATTCATAAAAATTGAAATATTTTTCAAAACCCATAAAAATTTGCATATTTTTTCAAAATTCATAAAAATTTGAGTATATTTTCAAAAATCACATAAAAATTTGCATATTTCAAAAAAAAACTCCATAAAAATTACATTGTATTTTCTGATGGTGTTTTACAGGAACAGCTTTGCAAGGACCAAGAACACGGGATGAGTCCTATCTCCACTCATTGCTATCAATCTATTGATTCTCCCGATATTCTCATGACATGTCACCCTGGGCATTTTTGGTTATCACCTCCTTATATCATTTTGGTTATATCTCCTGATTATCATTCTGATTATTCATCTCCAGATCTTTCAATCAACTCCTACTAATTTCTCTTGATCAATTCTGCCGATGGGCATTATCAGATCTTGATCATTCAACTCCAAATCTTGATTAGCCAAGTTGGCATCCTCATGACAAAATAACAAACAATGATACTTTGCAATATCATGATTCAACTCATAATGGTTACTATGTTGTGACATGCTATTGATGCTTTGATTCATGCTATGCTTGCTACGCTTAAATGCCTTATTCATTGCTTGTTATCTTTTATATCTTGGCTGATGAATTTTTGAGCGCAGGATAAGAAGCTCTTGGTCCCACCGACTGGGCATCATCATCCAAGCCCGACGGTGCTTGCAGCTCAGTTCCCATGCTCATTGCCCCACCATCTCCTGTATGCATTTTACTATATGTTACATATGCTACTAGATTATATCAAGGACCTTGTGGCTTTGGTAAATCTGGAATTTGAGTTCCCCTTCATCAAAAACGATGACGATTCCAGAGGCATCTTAGTCATACGGATAGGCCGTTGAGCCGTCCGAGACTGGGGATGATGGTTCCTTTTTATGAGTTGGTGCGTGGATAAACGGGCTTCGGCTTAGTATCAGCTCGTGAAATCGGTTTCTTGACTCAGTCTTGGCAGCTTAGCAATATTATCCTTGATTATCTTATATTTTCATTTGATTTAATTTTTCCTTTTAAACCCAGCATGCATTCATGTAGGAATTTGAAACAATTGTTGAAAAATCATTCTGATGAGCTGACTTTGAGGGTTGAAGTTGATCTTAATCTTTCCAGATATGAGATATTCCATGCCGGATTGAATCTTCAGTTCGTTTTGTTGCTGTTTTGGGTGATTTTCTCGAAAGCTCCTTGTTTAGATTTTTATCATCTTATTTCAATCATTTCCCTTTGATCCACCTTGGCTGCAGCACGTCCACTGGCTGGTGACCGCCCCCCAATGGTGAAACTTACAGGTTTGTGACCTGGGGTACTTCCACCGCGCTGGAAGTTGATCATTTATTTTATCTCTTTCGTGCACCGCGTGCACAACTCCCCTTTTATCCAAACATTGTTGATTTCATTGAATTTCCCGAGATTTGCTTCATCTCGTGCTTTTGATTTGATTCTCATCAAGTGATGTTGATTGCATGTCTCATCACACCTTGGCATCTACTTTTCAGTTTGCTACGCTCCCTTGCAAAGCAGACGCCAAGGCGGGGCAGCTGTAGACACGCTAAAATTGACATTATTTTGAGTATATTTCATATTGCCGTGCAATGCCCCATTTGACCCTCAAATTAGCTTGTTTGAGTGGTTTTTCCCACTTTTCTTGAATTTCTCCTATTTTTCCCTCATTTCCTCCTTTTTCCTATTTTTCTGGATTTTCTGGGCATTTATCTGAATATTTTGAAATTCACGACCTGGGTAAGGGCGTGTTTTTAAAACACGACCTGATCTAGGGCGTTTCTTGGAGAAAGGACGCCCACGCCTGAGGGCGTCAATTCTTCATGTTTGACCGACTTCCCTCACTTTAAAAACTTGAAATTAACGCCCTTCCCAGGGGCGTGTTTTTTAAACGTGGCTTTGGTTGAGGCGTGTTTTACTATTGGAGTTTTTATTTCTAAAAATTGGTTTTTTTAGAAACGCCCTTGTACAGGGCGTGTTTTTTAGAAACGCCCTTTGTGCAGGTCGCCAATTCTTGAATTGACGCCCTGGTCCAGGTCGTGTTTCACTTTTTTGTTCCAAACGAACGCAGCCTTTCCCCAGAGAGTCCTTGCTTTGTTTGGTCACTTCCCCATCTTAATCCTTCCCTCTTTGGACTCTTTCCCGTTCTTATCTTCTCCTATATTTGATCTGTTCTATTTAATAGAGCCGGTGGCTCTGTTAATCGGATTGGATCCCCTTCGATTTTTTTTCTTCTTTTCTTCCGCTTCTTCTTCTTCTTCTTCTTCTTCTTCTTCTTCTTCTTCTTCTTCCTCTGTTTTCTTCGTTTTACAGGTTGCTGCTGCTTTGGCCGAAGGAGGGGCTGCCGTGCTTCATCTTCACCCTCTGCAGACTTTCTCCCCATCGAACATTCAAGCCAAGCATAGGATCCTCTTTCCCCTTTTATTCCTCTTTTATTCTATTTTATTAGATTCATGGCATAGTTCATACGTGCATTCGTCTATCTCCTGTTAACTTCTATTCTCAACTGTGTTGAGAAATCTCCCCCACAGTGCATCTCTTGCACTCTTTTTACTCTTTATTTTACATATTCATATCATCATATCATATATCTCCCACCCTTTTTGCATAGGGGTTTAAGGGCAACCACCCTTAAGGTGTGTTCTTGCACATACTTTCATGCTCATATTTTTATTAAGGATTTGATGCTACACTCACCATATTTCTAATCCAATCAATTTTTTTGGTATTTGATTGTTTTGCAAGGGTAATTAAAGAAGAACTCTCTTCATCGGCCGGCCGATTTGAAGAGAAAGGAAAGCACTCACAATCACCCGCGTTCAAGGTATTTTTCGCGATCCCTCCATGTTTTCATTATTATATTTTTTTTGAGGCGTTCGCGTCTCTGGCGATCACAAATTCCCCTTAGCACCTCGTGCTATTTCATGCTTATTTATTCATATTCTTAATTTTTCCTTAAGTGGATTTTTAATCTACATCTACAGAGAGTGGTTTCATCGTCTACTCGGACGGAGGGTCTGAGTGACGTTGCTGCGTAGCAGCTTAGGCATGGGGCCGTTCACAGGGAAATGTGTACATAAGTTTTATCGTTGATGTGGGGTAGACATCAACGCAAAGAAGGATGATATTTCTTCATGCAGTCCAGACGGAAGGTCTGAACTAACGCTGATGGGTAGTAGCTTGGGCCTAAAGCCATTTGTCGGAGGGGTAGATTCATTTAACAAGGATGAAGGGTCCAAGTTAAAGGAGTAAGCCGACCGATCTTGTCAATGATGACAAGGGCCGAAAGATAGTTGGACAGGATTTCCGGTGGGACTTTATGATGATCGTCTTTCTCGGAGTTTTATCAGGAAGGGTGAAAAAGGGAACTTTAAATTACCACATTACTGGCTCAAGCGCCCTTTCGGGTTTTCGCCGAAGCCAGCCCCCTCTTGCTTTTGCCCACGTGCCCTTTCGAGTTTTCACGTGGCGGGGTACCCGATTTTGCCTACAGTGCCCTTTCGGGTTTTCACCATAGCTGGGTTTTGGCCATTTTTACACTCGTCCGAGATGTTTTGGACAAGTCCGGCGGGGTATCTATATTTTAACCCCATCTTTACTTTCCGTTTTTTTTATTTAAAGGGTGGCAGGTCAGAGTATGACGTTCGACCCTTGGTTGACGGTAGACGGTTGTCGACCGGAACACCGAGCCTTGTGCCGAGCAGAATGGTTCATTAGTTAGCGAGGGCTGAATGCTGACGCAAAGGAATGATCTTTCGCCAATTCGAGCATAAGGCCCGTAACAGCAATACGGTGTATTCTTTTGAGGGCTCGGCCAGGGCGGAGTGCCACTAGACCAAGGGAAGGTAGCTCGATCAGGGCGGAATGCCACTGGACCAAGGAAAGTAGCTCGATCAGGGCGGAGTGCCACCGGACCAAGGAAAGGGTAGCTCAGCCAGGGCGGAATGCCACTAGACCAAGGAAAGTAGCTCGATCATGGCGGAATGCCACTAGACCAAGGAAAGTAGCTCGATCAGGGCGGAGTGCCACCGGACCAAGGAAAGGGTAGCTCGATCAGGGCGGAATGCCACTAGACCAAGGAAAGTAGCCTGGCTAGGGCGGAATGCCACTAGACCATGATAAGGGTAGGTTGGCTAGGGCGGAATGCCACTAGACCAAGATAAGGGTAGCTTGGCTAGGGTGGAATGCCACTGAACCAAGGAAAGGGTATTCCGATTGATCATTCGGGAAATGTTGGTTGTGCTGCATGATACAGTTTTATATGCTTTCCGTTGAGTGACGAGAATTGAATTTCCCCTCGATGGTTGACAACCACGTAGGCTCCGCCCTCGTAGACCCTCTGGACTACGTACGGACCCAGCCAGTTAGCAGCAAGTTTGCCTTTTGGATTGGAAGCCATGACTTCCCTTTTCTTGACCATGAACAGGTCTCCCTTCTTGAATTCTCGCCCTTTGACGAGCTTATTAAAGGCATTTGCCATACGGGCTTGGTACATCTAGATATTTTTCTGGGCTTGCAGACGCTTCCCCTCCAATTCAGCCAGTTCTTCAAGTCATCTTTCAGCGTTGGTTTGTTCGTCACGAACTAAGCCATGCTGGACTGCAATCCTGAGTGACGGTACCTCCAGTTCTATGGGGACTACTGCCTCGGAGCCGTACACCAGTGAATAGGGTGAGCAACCCGTGGGGGTTTTATAGACAGTGCGATATGCCCATAGTGCTTCATACATTTTTTCACCCCAGTCCTTTTTGTTAGAACTGCCGACCTTGGCTAGCAGGGTGCACAGTGTCTTATTGAAGGCTTCAGCCAGTCCATTTGCTTGTGGATTGTAAGGAGTGGAGGTCCTCCATTCAATTTTGTACTTCTCAGCAAGCCGATATATTTTCTGGTTCTTGAAGTGACTTCCATTATCAGATATTATTCGGCTGGGGACCCCGAACCAGAAGATGATATTGTGCTTGATGAATCTGGCAACCAACTCACCAGTCACTTCTCTGAGTGCTACTGCCTCCGCCCACCTGGAGAAGTAGTCTGTTATAGCCAGGATGTACTTGTGTCCAGCTGAAGAAGTCGGTAGTGGCCCGACTACGTCAGTTCCCCACTGAGCAAAAGGCCAGCTGGGAATCGTAGGGTGTAGAGCTACAGGGGGCCTTCTGGATACAGTGGCATGCTCCTGGCATTTCTAGCACGACTTTGCAAACTGGCAACAGTCTTCAAACATAGTGGGCCAATAATAACCCAGCTTCTTGATTTCAATCTTCATCTTAGGCCCAGCCTGGTGTGCCCCTGCTGTTCCGGCATGTATCTCTTTCATTGCTTGCCAAGCCTCTTCAGTAGATAGGCAGCGTAGCAAAATCTTCTTGCGGGCGTTCGCCATAATTCGAAACAAAGTTCCGTTTCTGCATTCATAGGAATCTTTAACCCTTAGGAGTTTCATTCTCTCTTCCTTGTTCTTGGGCAGCTGTTGGTGTAGGAACCACTGCAGTAGGTGCTGTCTCCAATCAGACGCCTGGACTTTGTCAACGGCATCAATCTCATATTCTTCAGGACATGCTTCCAGCATGCTGGGGACTTGCCGCCTGTTCATGATAATAATGTTGAGCGTCTCATCTGGCGGGACTGATAGTGAGCTGGCCAGCTTTGCCAGTGCATCAGCTTGAGCATTATGTCCCCGACCCACATGATTGAGCTCAATATGGTAGAAATTCGGCATGAGGCGTATAGCCTTTTGATAATAGGGGTTCAATTCTGGCTTTCACACTTCGAATTCTCCCTGTATTTGTTTTATTACTAACATTGAGTCACCGAATACCAGAAGCATCTGAATTCCCATGCTGAGGGTGACCAGGAGACCAATTATCAGAGCTTCATATTCAACTTCATTGTTGGTGCAGGGCTTGTTTATAGAACATGAGGTGTGCAACACTTCTCCTTCTGGCGATTTCAGCACAATGCCGGCCCCTGCACGTATTCTGGATTTCCCATTGGAATCAGTTTCTGTTCTTGATGCCCCATCAAAATATAATTGCCATGTGACTGGCTGGGTTTGACAAGCTTCGAGCACTTCGTCGTCAGGTAGCTCGGTCTCAAGCATAGCATTTTCTGGTACAGGGTGCTCTGCAAATAAGTCAGCCACAGCCTGACCCTTTATAGCCCTCTGAGGTATATAAGTGATGTCAAACTCCATCAGAATTACAGCCCACTTGCCTAGTCGACCTTTGAGTGCCGGCTGAGTCAATATATATTTGAGCGGATCTGCTGCAGATATCAACCTGATATCATGTGACAGCATATAGTGTCGGAGCTTCTTGACAGCGAAAACCAGTGCCAAGCAGGTCTTCTCTATGTAAGTATAGCTTTCTTCAGTTCTGATCAACCTTCTGCTAAGGTAATATAAGGCTTGCTCCTTTCCATCTTCATTTATTTGAGCTAACATTGCCCCCAGCGAACAATGTGTGGTTGCTATATAAAGGATTAAAGGGCTACCCTTGATTGGTGCCCCCAATACTGGAGGGGTCTTGAGATATTCCTTCAGTTTTTCGAAAGCCTCTTGGCATCCGTCGTCCCATAGGAACGGCACATCTTTCATCATGAGCTTATGAAAGGGTTGGCACCGACCCGACAAGTTTGATATAAATCGTCGGATGTAGGCCAGACGCCCATGCAGAGACCTTAGCTCAGACAGATTCTTCGGTGGAGGGAGCTCTTGAATAGCCTTGATCTTGGAGGGATCAATCTCAATACCCCTATGCCGGACAATAAATCCATGGAATTTTCCGCTGGTCACACCAAAGGCGCACTTCATAGGGTTCATCTTTAGCTCGTATTTCCGCAGCCTTTGAAACACTACCCGCAGGTCATGCAGATGGTCTTCTTTCTTTCTGATCTTTACCACCAGGTCATCAACATAGCACTTCACCTTCTTGAAGAGCAAATCATCAAAAATCTTTGTCATGGCTCTTTGGTAAGTAGCGTCGGCATTTTTAAGGCCGAACGGTATTCTTTTGTAGTGGAATATTCCTTTTGGAGTGCGGAATGCAGTGTGTACTCTGTCTTTTTCAGCAATCCAAATTTGGTTGTATCCGGATGAACCGTCCATAAATGACAGGGCTTCATGACCAGTGGTTGCATCAATCATTACTTCAGTAATTGGCACTGGGAAATCATCCTTCGGGCAAGCCTTATTAAGGTCTCGGAAGTCAACACATATTCTGATCTGCCCATTTTTCTTCTTTACGGGCACTATGTTTGCCAGCCATGTGGTGTACTGATTTTCTTCGACGAAGCCCACATCAATAAGCTTGTCGACCTCTTTATTGATTTGATTGATCAGCTCAGGTCGCATCCTCCTGGGCGGCTATTTTATGGGGTTGGCTTCTGGATTAATCGCCAGCAGGTGCTGTGCCACATCGGGGTTTAATCCCGGCATTTCATCATACGTCCAAGCGAAGCAATCTTTAAACTCCCTCAGAAATTGTATGTACTGTTCTCGGACCCTTGGTTCCAGTAGGACACTAAGAAAGGTCGGCCTTGGTTCCTCCTCTGTCCCCAAGTTTACTTCTACAAGCTCATCAACAGTGGCCTGGCCACCATCTTCAACTTCGGGTGGGGCCTCTTGCAAGTCAACAAAACCTCCCGGGATATAGTTTTCCTCAGTTTCAGAGTTCTCTAATTCTTCATGCTGGACCCCGGCCGGCGATGACTCATCATACAGGGCAGAAACCGTGTGACTTTGTTCAGTTTGCCCATGGGATATGACCGGCTCCGTGTACTGCTTAAAGATTAGGTCTTCCACTTCCGGAGGCTTTGCTAGCGTATATTCCTCTGGGGGATCTATATCTTGTAGAGCTCGAACTTCTTCCAGAATACGCTCAAACTCCAAGCATTCTCTTGTATCATCAGAAATCCGGTCTTCATCCGGGGTTCCCGTGTCAAACTTTGTTTCGACCTGGAACAGGTCTTCTTTGCAGGATAGTTCCTCCCAGCACCGACACACATCTATTTCGTCAGATCTCTCTGCCTCTGGCTGGCTATTGAAAGGCCCATCATCCATTAAAGACTGGTATATAATCTCTTCATCTTCTGAGGGATAATGGTCATAACCCGCCCCAGGAGGATCTTCATGTGAAAAGAAGGCGGAGATGACATCTACCTCGGCCTCATAGTATTCCTGTAGAGTGTAGCCCAATCCTGGGTGCTCGGTGATCTTCATTAACTCCTTGTTGTTCTGGGGTGGATCCCAAAGTTCTTGGAATGCTTTCTTCTGGGCAACGGGCTACAGTGAAGGCATCTGCAGTTTGGAGAACATCTGTGAGACCCGTTGTGTGGTATAGTCCAAGCCTGTGATTGGCACCATTCGGCTTGTGGATTCTTCTGGGATCATGCAGTCCTGATCATCCTCCTCAACAGGCTCCCCAGTATAGAATATGATGGGAGGCTCGCAGAAGCAAGGGACCTCCATAATCTTGAGTGGCAGCACTGTCTGGCATTCCAAACTGGTGATGGGCTTGACCAGCCCTTCCGGTACCCTGACTTGTGTATATTTTTCTTTCATCTCTTCATCCGTATCATCGGGATGAATGCTTGGAGGTGTAATCCGTGCAAAATCCCCGACATGAGAGATATGGGATACCTCATGCTTCTTGACATAGCCCCGTGGTGGCGGTAGAGACCAATCTTCTGTCTTTGCTATCGACTTCTTCTGACTAGTCACAACTTCTTTGTTCTTATCTTTTCGCAGAATATCCGTATAATAGGATGCATCGAGCATGTGACACTCGAAAACCTCAAAGGGGTGCAGATCTGCGAACACCCTTTCCTCTTTACCATCATGACAGTACTTAATGCACTGATGCAGCGTGGAAGGCACTATCTCGTACTCATGCAACCATGGTTGCCCCAATAAGGCCTTGTATGTGGTGTTGGAATCAATCACATAAAATCGCACCACAGTGGTGAGGTCCCCCAGTGTAAGGTTAAAATCCGCTACCCCCAAAGGTGTCTCACACTTCTGGTTAAAGCCGGCAATCTTCATGTCTCTGACCTTAGTGAGGTGCATATCAAAGCAGTACTTCTGATAGACGCGGTATGGCAGAATATTCACAGCAGCCCATGGATCTACCAGTATCCGGCTTAATGGCTGACAGTTGAGATGTCCCCTCATGTATAGCGGCCTGTTGTGGCTGGGATTTGGAATCAACATGTCATCTTCAGTGAAGGTAACTGCCGGCCCAAAATTGACTTCTGTCAGTAGTTCTTCGTACTGTGCTGGCGACTGTAGAGCATCAATAATTGTTTGGTGGGCATCCTCGCTCAAGAAAGAATGTCCCATATAGAGAATCTGGTAGGGAGATTCTTCAGCATTTTCATAATTCGGCTGCCTACCCGGACATTGGAGAGCCGCATTTCTTCTGCCCAGTGGGGATTTGGAGGTTCCCGAGGTGCTTGCTGCATTGCCTGCCCACTTCTTGTCTCAGCTCCTTGGTTGGTTTCTTGAGGGACTTCTTCTAGAAAGACGGCCCTGGGTGTTGCTGGAGAATCTTTTTCTTCTTCCTCACCCTATCTAGGCTGCAGAGCTGTTGGTTGCTGGTGCTTGTTACCTCTGGCTGTTGCAGTTTGTACTGGCTTTTCGCCCTCTAAACTGGATAAGAATTCAAGGAATGACGGAGCTCCATCCCCTTTCTTCTCTTCTTGGTATAGA
The DNA here is from genome assembly GCA_022559845.1 of Amorphophallus konjac. Lineage (NCBI taxonomy): Eukaryota > Viridiplantae > Streptophyta > Magnoliopsida > Alismatales > Araceae > Amorphophallus > Amorphophallus konjac. Next base: position 587,009,189 of record CM040121.1, on the reverse strand, counting down.
CTGGCAGGAGGAGGGATCTGGACACCTCGCATTTCAGGCTCTGGTATCTGATAAGGTTGCTCTCCCCTGAAAATGATATTGTGATTGGCTGGCGGAAGACGTCCCCATCTTCTCCCAGAACGGGTAGCATGCGCCGAGGTGGAAGCTTCAGCATGGTTGGCTTCCAATGGCGTGGCTGATGCCTCTGTGTCATCATCCTCCCCAGGCAAGGTGAACATCACCGAGAGTGTATTGCAGTGTACTGTCATGACTTTCTCTTTTCTTCTGCTCTTTGGCTGCCTTTTCTTCTTCTGGTGTTTTGGCTTTGCTGGCTCTTGCCCCCAGAAGGGTTCAGTATCATCTTTTTCCTATTTTTTCTCTGATTTTTCTTCAATGGTCAATTCTTCTAGCTGCTCCCAGAGTATGCAATCTTTCACCAGTAGGGGCTTCGGCTCAGTCTATTCATATTCGTCGAGCCCGTTGATATACTGTTGGAGACGTTTTGCCTCAGGACTTATTTCTTTTTGTATGGGAAGCGGAGTCTGCCTCCTCCGATTGTAGGTGGGGATTCGAATGACCGGCTGCGTCTCAGCTAGATGCCAGATCGGCTTTACTGGAGGTGCACCCGTTTCTGGAGTGGCATTCCGAATGGATGGTCCAGTTGTTCTGGTAACAGGTGTCCTTTTTCTAGTCTTCACCGGCTTTGTCTGCCATCCCTCCTGATCCCTTAGTGGGGTAAGGAAGCATGCTTCATAAGTGCGCCTGGTGCATTCTTCAACAGCCTCTTCGGGTAACTGCTGATATACAGAAATCATATTTGCAACCATCCTCAGTGTTGGAGGTTCATGAGGGCGTGGATGGTTCACCTGGTAATCCCCCAATTGCAGCTCACCCTTTTTGAACATACTTTCCATGACATCTTTAAAGACATAGTAGTTTTCTATAGTATGCCCCAGTCCCCGGTGATATGGACAGAATAGTGGGTCGTCCTTCTTTGCTGCATCGGCGGGTCTCTTTGGTTCGGGCAATGTTACTTTGTTGAACTTATAGGCCCAGTTAAATAGTGCACCCGTCTTATCTTTGGGGAATGAGTATGCCTTTCTCATCTTGTTCCTTAGGGAGACATTTTCTTTCATTTCTGCTGGGCCTGTCGGCGTAGGAGCATCAGTTGTATTGCTTTTTTCTTTCTGTTGTTCAAAGGTTCCGAAATCAATAGTGTTGGCTTCTGAATGCGATGGCCGTCGATCAGCAGCCTTCCCTTTTTGCATAGCAGGGACATTGGCGGTCGGACGTTTAGATAGGAACGTCTCGACCTCTGCAACTATGTTATTTAACCGGTCAAATGTTCTGACATCTGCCCCGATCATCTTTTCCAGCACCTCCCTTCTAAGATTCTGTTTGCATATTTGTACTGCATCTTCTTGATGGGGAGGTCGCCTGCATCTCATAGCCAGATTCCTCCATCTTTTTATATAATCCAGGGCGGTCTCATCTTGTTTCTGCCTGGATGCATACAGCTCAGCTATTGTGATTTCTCTTTCTGTAACATGAAATCTGTCTCGGAACTTCCGCTGCATATCGGGACAGTCAGCTACCGACCCAGCTGGCAAGCTGGAGTACCATTCAAAGGCTAACCCTGTAAGGGACGAGCCAAAGAATTTCAGTAAATATGCTTCATCAGCCGCCAGGTCGCCCATAACTATAGTGTAATAGGCTATATGCTCCCGGGGAGAGCCTTGGCCATTGAACTTTTCAAACTTCGGCGGCTTGCTGACGCCTGGTGGTAGTTTCTTGGTAGCATGATGTGCAAGGTATGGTACCTTGTAGATGTCATAGGTACCAGAATCGTCCCCGACTTTCTCAGACAGCTTCATCTCGACAATCTTTTCTATCATCAGTTTATTTGCCACAACTGGATCCACTGGTTCTGGAAAGAAATATGCCTGCTGGTGACTGAAAGGGGTCGTCATGACTGTTGTATGTAGCGTCGGCTGAGATACTGGCACATCAGACTGTGTTTGAGATGCAGAGGGCTGTGCTGCCACCTGTTGTAGAAGAGACTGATTCGGTGCCCTGCCTTCGCTATTCAGCTGAGGGACGGCTGGGACGGCCACCTCGGTTGAGCTGGAAGTTTGTCATGCCGGCTCGGCCTGCTTAGAAATAGGCGTATGCTCATTTCTCTCATTCAACTGTCTTCTGAGAGAATCAATTTCCCGCTGGTACCTCATGAACATCATCTGGATCATGGGATCTATGGTTGTTGGAATTTGCATCTCCCCCGAAGTCCCTTCAGCGGGGTCTAAGAGAGGATTATCTTCTTCTTCAGTGGTTACCACATTTACTGTCATTGTGGTGACCCTTTGGGCTTCATTGACGGCCGAGAGGTCGTCTTGATTAGCAGCTACTATCTTATCTTTCGCTGCCTTGCTTCTTCTTGTGACTGCTCCCGGTCTGTGCGCCAGGCTGATCAATTCTTCTGGTTGATCTGGTAACATACCATATCTTCCGGCGACGCCGGCCATATTGCAAGCGAGAATCTGCATTCTTCCTCTCTGCCTGCGAACTCTTCTCTTGACCTGTCCAGGATATGTCAGACGATCAAATACAGACATTTTCTTTTCTTCTTTCTCTTCCTGGTAGATATCTTTCTCATATCTGGCCCTACAGCCACCTTCATAGTCATTGGAGTCAGAGGACGAAGCCTCCATCATCACTTCTTCTCTTTCTTATTCTTCCACAGTGCCCATGGCACGAGTTAATCTTTGTTGCCCCAGGGAGGAGTTCCCTAGGCAATGAAAGTAGTCTTGAACCACTCGGTTCATCTCTTCCTGACTCTGCCCTTGTAGCTCTGAACGGGGCAGCAACCTCTCCTGAGTCCTCGACTGATAGGCCAGTCTCGAGACTTGAGCAGCCAAGTACTCTGACCTAGGATATCTGAATACATCGGCCTATCTAGCGCAGGCCCTGGCTCTCTGCAGAGCAGCTACAGAAGCAACTTCCTCCATTCTTCTTTCATCTTTCTTTTGAAAATCTTCGCCCCTCCTCCCGGGGTGAGTAACAGCAACATCTTTCTCTTTCTTCTCCCATCTCCTGCCCCCGGCCCTGGGGCGGACGGCAGCAACATATTCTTCTTCCCTTTCATGTCTCCTGCCCCTAGCTCTGGGGCGGGCGACAACAACATCCTCTTCTTGAGCTGGTGCCCAGCTCTGAATCTTCTTTGGCACCCAAATTTGTTTGAACTTGGTCGGCTTGGGCGCCAGCGGCTGTTTACCCTTGTTCTCCCAGTCGGCCCTCCTGGTGGCCAGCGGTTGGAATCTGTTGTTGGTATGAACCGATGGAATGACCCTGTCGGGCCGTGCATCCATGGGGCGGCCATTGAGGTTCACCCTCATGTTCCCCACCATCATTGTCTTTCCCGAGGCCGAAGGGTGACCTCCAGTTAAAGCAGACCGGCTTCTCTGGTTGTTTCTTCTTCTCCTACCAGCAGTGGCGGAGACAGCAGTCTTCTTCTCCAGGTGATGGACAAGGCAAGAAACAGCAGCAGGGGTAGCCATCGTCTTCTCTCCAGCTTTTGGCGCCACCGTGGTCTCTATCGTGGCGATCTTTCCGGCTTCGTTGTCGACTTGCAGCAGGTCGACAAATACCAGGCCCAAGCAGTTGGGCAGACCCACTACCGGAGGCATGGATCCGAACTCCGTTGGCACCGCCAGGTACCCTCCGTGGATGTGACCATCGACCACCTGCTGGCCGAAGTGAACAGCAACTAGTCCAGCCTCCATTTGTAGTTTCTGCGAGTAAGGTTAACACACAGTTAGAATTTTGAGAGAAGCCGTTGGGCCTCCTGCTTTGGCGTGGAGATGAAGGGAGACTAGGTCCCACCGGGCATGCCAGCTTGTGGGGACGGATTTTATTTATTTTTTTAATTTATTGTTTACTTTGATTTATTTATTTGTTTTGTTTATTAGGCGTGCCAGTCACCGGGGTGACAGTTTACTATGCGCTCGATCTGACTTGATCAGTCGATTGTGAAGTCCGAGTCGGGACCAAAAGTCCGCCACGCCGTAAAGGCCATGACGTTAATTACGTCCTCCCTAAGGAAGACAACCCTTGATTAAACGCCAAAGACAGGAGGAGAATAGCGGCAAAAGCCCAAATAAGAGCGTGCTAGTTTATTCGCAGAACATTAAATAGACTGAATAAAGCAAGAGTACGTCAGGTGCGGGGCAAATCTGGCAGCATATCCCCATTATCTTGGACTATGCCAAATGGGAATAGGAAACCATCCATGCAGTGGCAGGATGGGATCCGTGAAAGATCGGGTATATTTGACCCGGAATCTGAAGAAGGACCGACATACCATGATACGCCGTATGTCGATGCAATGTTTTACTAATATCCCCCTTCGAGGGACCATCGGAGGACATGCAGTGGCAGAACTCCTTAGGTTCAGCGGGGTTAGAAGAGAATATCACAGTCACTCGGTGTGATGTGGGTGAATTTCGGCAGCATATCCCCTTGTCTTGGAGCATGCCAAGGAGAGATAGACCATCATCCACGGGATGCTGGGATGAAGGCCGAAAGAGGAGGGCACTAGGCCCGAGAACACTGTCTGCATTCGTAGCACCGGTTGATATTCCCTTGGAAACCGTCAGAGCACATGTAGTGGCAGAGCTCCTTAGGTTCATAGGGTTATAGAGGAATCTGTGTCGGAACTGAATAACATAGGGGAAGTCCTTCCCCGTTGATGTATCTCCAGAGTATACACGATGGCCCATGGACAGCCCTCAGACAAGTACAGAAGGTGATCAGAAATTAGCATGAAATGCTTATGGAGGTTCTCGGCATAGTTATCACATGAAAAGGGGGGTTCTCGGCGCAAGGGGGTTCTCGGCGCAAGGGGGTTCTCAGCGCGCAAGTCATCGCGTCGGGAACCTTCCGTGCCGAGAAGATCACCTTGGAGAAGGCCTCTCGGCCAGTAGATTAGTGAAAGAAGGGGGTTGTTGGCGCACCCAGTTCTCGGTGCGGGAACTGCCGCGCCGGGGACTATTCGATGTGCCGGGAAGCTTCCGTGTCGAGAAGGTAGAGGGTTCAAGGGTTTTACGAAGCCCTGTTCTAGAGATTTGGGGTTTAGGCTCAGATCGAGACAGGATTTGGGATGCAGGAGGGAATTAGATCAAGGACCTTGCTGGAGGGATACCGGGGGATTATTGGAAGGCAAAGTCTGTAGAGGGATCGAGACCATCGTTCATTCAAAACACCTTGCAAACATATATATTTATTTACCGCCGGCCGTCCGGGAAGATCAAGAGATGACTGTCTCTGATTCCTTGGACGACCCTAATGGCATCGAGGAAACAATCCGGAGATAAGAGGTCACAAAACCCACAACACTGGAACTCCTCGGAAGCCCTGGGTCCCAACCATCCATGGGTTAGAATGAGGGACCATGTAGCCTTTCTTTCGGAGCAGAAACAAAGGGAGAGCAAAGAGTCGCGGCCAATGAGTACGCCGAACTTCCATTTCCAAATGAGCATACATGGAAAAGGTATTTGTAAAACAAGAAATGGACGCATTCAATATTGAAAACAAGGGGAAAGGCCTTGTTCCTCTATACATATATCATCGATTACATCATCCGACCATGCCCGTTCATAAGAAATGGGAGGGGGGATAAGAGCATTCTTCAGAAGAAGTAAAGAAAAGAAAGAGATACAGAGGATACACATCGGAGAAATGAAAAGGCAAAAGGAAACAAAAGCCGGGGGAGGGCGGAGCATTGACTCCTCTCCCTCCCCCTGTCGATAGACCTTCTCTTCCTTCGCAGCAGCCGCCCCTCTTCTCTCTCTTTTTCTTTCAGAGGTGTCTCCCTTGTATATCTCTATCTCTCTCTGTTTTTTTTAGTCTGTCTCCGCGGGTCTTCTTCTTATCTACTGAGAGTAGAAGGGGGGTTTTATAGCCACTGCTGGATATCCTCTCTGCAGAGGTGTCTCGGCACGCCACTGTCGATGGGGTACCTCCCGGCGCCCAAGGATGCAGTTTCTCGGCGCGAAGCTTTGGGCCTTGGTGAGGGGATCCCGGCGCCACAATCATAAGCCCATTTAGAGCTCTTAAATGTTTTCGATTCTTCCTGCTAGTGGGTTTCAAATATCAAAGCTATTAGCATCGTCTCTTCATTCGCTAATCCCTCGAGTCTTGTCAGAACAGGCGAAGGCCTATTAGTTGGTGAGTTGACATAGTCTTATCAGAACATTTTTGGAGATTTTCATAAGTCAATAGACTGCAATTCTTCATCAGTATTGCCATCTGGGCGATGACAACACCGGACATCAGCTTGGCCGGGGAGGGCTTCAGTCGGGTGGTAGTTTTAGTGATGAATTTTCTGTAGTTCTGGCGTTGCAGGAATCCCTGGGATCTTCATTTCTGTTTCAATCTTCTCTTCGGCCTCATCTCTATTCTTGATTACATTTCAGGTGTCAACAGTAGTACACCGCATGGAACTGAACACCAGCTCCATCTCGTCGAGCCAACTCCGAGCCATATCAGGGTCTGGCTGACCACCATAGTAAGGTGGATGGAACTGCATGAAATCCCTCACTGCTCGGCCTGGCCCACCCCTGGTCGACGAGCCCTCACCAGCCTCTCCGCCAAACTGCTGCGACATAAGCTGGTACATGCCACGGAAGAAATCCTCGGCCCCCAGAAACCTCGCAGTATCCACTGCCTCGGTGGCCGCTGGTGGCATTCTACTATGCTCCTCCTGCTCCTGCTGAACCTCCTCCTGGATCTCCTGACCTCCAGTCGACTGCCCCTACTAAGAGCGAGTGCTCCGCCTCGGCGCCATGCTCGCTCCTGAAGCAAAAGACAGGAAACACGGAAACAACAAGGTTAAGAAAAACACACGATGCCCGATGCCAGCGTCAACTGTACATCATTGCTGTGGACTAGTGGACCACCATACTTACTTATGATTCTCGTATAATCCCACAACCGCGCTCTGATACCAGCTGTAACGACCCGAGAATCCGATTACCGGGAAGGCCCGATAACCCGAGACTCGCACCGCCACCCACGAGTCCGAAGACTCGGAAGGGTTAATAAAAGGATGGTGTGGAGACTACACAAGTATCATAAATAATTGTAGAAATTAACCAGTTATATAATTAAGCAGGAAATAAATTAACATTTTACATGATATATGGTCCACAAGATAACAATAAAATAACAATAGTAGTAGTCCACAACTAGTATAGAGACAAGAAAGAAAAGTACAGCTACACGGGACATACCCCGACTCTGACCTCTGGCACTAACGCTGGGCACCTGAACCACGCTGAGCCTCAGGCGAGCTCCCCTGAAGTCGCGCCTCTCCTGAAACATGGTGAAAACACGCAGGGAATGAGTCTCAGAACAAGACTTAGTAGGGATCACTCGAACCCTACCTCGCAAACGGAGAAACCACTACACTAGCAGTAAGCGAGTACCTCGGAAAGGGAAACCCGGCCATCTATAAAATACCGGTCTCACGGCACGAAAAATCGACACACCGGTCACGGTGAAACGACCGGAACACCACGGCCAACACGATAAAAACCCGAAGGTCGAAGTCGCAACGACTGACAGTCTGTCACTCCGAACTCAACAGGAGTACCTCGCACTAGAAGCACAGTCGGTAGCGTCCCCTGACGTCTTATACTGCACCGCGGGTGAACTGCCTGACGTGGTAGCGCCTACCAAAGGCACGGACACCCTACAAGTAACCGCAAAACAAGTGACTAGCTAGGGTCACACTCGTCAGCGCGTGTCCACTGCCCCCAACCACGTGTGCACACACAGACCATGCGTCCTAGGTCTGACCTCTGACTGGTTTTCCCCTTAGCCGGACTCTGGCTACAGACGTGGGGCCCGACGGAAACCAGTCTAAAAACCGTCCTCAGGGTAAGCCTGTACACCTACTCCCAGGTAAGACCAGCACACGCGTACTGGTGGGCTATGACTAGTGGAGGGTCACTAAAGGAGTAGACTCTCAAGTAACAGAAAATCACGTCCGCATCCGACAACGTACGGGGACCGTCCCACGTACCAGCACCGTCGCACGATGACCACGGTCGAAAAAGAAACGGGACTGCGAACCACCCGGTGCAGCCCTGAGCCTGGCGGTCTACTCTAAACGCGCCACAGGCTCTGACGGTCTAAGGCTGGACCGTCACAGCCATCTAACGGCCCAACACAGGGGCGTCAGACCCTCAGTGCAAAACGGCGTGTAACACACCTACCCTGGTGCGTCACAGTCTGTGACGTGCCCGCCTTGGTGCGTCACAAGACAAGAAGAAACCGACTGTGACGCGTGCCACTCGGAGCGTCACAGCTTGTAACGGACAAACCCTGGTGCGTTACAATGTGGGAGAACGTCAGCTCTAACGCACCCACACAGGAGCGTCACAAGGGTGTGACGCGCCAGGTCTGGTGCGTCACATGCCTTGACCCCCAACGGTCAAAAATCAACGGTCATGCCAACGATCATATCGTCCCTGACGGTCCAACCCAGGCGCGTCACAACGCCGTGGCGATCTACCGTGGGACCGTCACCGCCCACAGACCCCCAGTTGGCTAAAACATGTCTGTGACGCGCCCACCCAAGTGTGCCACACTGTGTGACGGTCACTGGAAGGACCGTCACACCGACCCGGCGGTGAAACGGTGTGAAACGCCCAAAAATTCCAACCACGCGTCCATGCCTCCGTAGGAGAGGGGGAAATCAAAGGGGAAGACCCCTGGGGATCCCTAGCATGCTTCTAAGCCATCAAAATGCGAAATCATGGCCTAAAATCATAGATCGGGCGAACTCTCCCAAAATCATGGTTTTACCCTCCCGGCATGGAATCAACCCCTCTCGGCTTCACACCGGACTAGAAACCACAGAAATGAAACGCGGAGAGCTAGGGAACGTCACCCTACCTCAATTTCACCCTGAGATGCTTCGGATCGCCCACGAATCACGATGAAAGCTTTTAGAAACCCTGCTCCTTCACGCTTCCCACGAATCACGCCGTCTGCAGTCGGAGAGAGGCCCGCCGCGCCGAAATGGGAGAGTGAGGGGAAGAGGGGCTCTCATGGTTGGGGGAAGAAGAAAGAGGAGGAAGAAGAAGAAGGGTGGGGGAGAGAGAGAAAAAGGTGATATTTATAGAAAATCCAAAAATTCTAGAAAATATCAAAAAATTAAAAATTACATTTCCACGATCCTCGGAACGCACCGATCGTAACGGTACCACTCTCGCCTAGGTGAACGACCCGGTTCACCCGCAACGCGGTTCCGAAGGAATTGCCGAAACACACACCGGAAATCGAAAAACACTCGCGGAAAAGCCGCGGACGCACTCCGGGCCTCCGAAACAACTCCGGATCGTGCCGACCCGAACATAAAAGATGTCCAAAACGAAATTTTGGACACAACGAAGCTGGACACTCCGAGAAAGCAGATCCGGGACCCACGAAGAAGGATCCGAAAGGTCCGAGATATTACATCAGGTCTCCGTGTGTCGTTTTATACGGATGTGTCATTTCTCTAGCTTAGGAATAGACTGATTGGCGGCTTGTTCCACTTTGTACAACGATCTTGACCCGAGTCTTCTGACTCAAGGATCGATGTGTTGGTGAGTCTAGTTGACTGTCTTGAGTCAGGTGGCAGTCTGGTATGCTACCTCGTGTCCTGTGCTTTGTAGTACGTACGACAGTGCTTCCTCGCCTGTCTGTACTACATCACTTATGTTTCAGAGTTCTGTATCTAGTGAGTCTCCACTAGTCGTAGCATGGCGACGCGTTACAGCGTGTCGACCCACCTGGAAGTGGTGGCGTGGCAGTTCTCGAGATACGGTTTTTAGGCTGGTTTTCGTGGGCTCCCTTGCCTTGCAGTAGCGTCCTACTGGGGGAGAAAACTAGCTAGAGGCCTAGCTCAAGGTATTGAGCTTGTGTGTGCACACGTGGTCAGGGGCTTGGACTGACGCCGACGGGCGTTACCCTGTCTAGTCACTCGTTACTATAGTTCTTGTTCTGGTTCTGAGTGTGTCTTAGTCTCTGTCGTGCTTCAGGCGGCAGCGTAGGCGAGACACTTGTAGGCGCAATATAAGACGTCAGTGGACGTAGCTGGCTGTTCTTCTAGTGAGGAGGTGCTTCCGTCACGTGACACGTGATTCTCGCATTTCTTGTACGTCGTGACCTTTCCGGGATAGCCTTCTCGTGGTCTTGCCCGAGGTTAGTGTTGTGTCGTGTGCACTACGTTCTAGTCGTGTGCGTGTGTGGTCGTGTCTAGAAAAGCATGCACGACAATCGAGTCGTGTATGCTTTAGGCCGTCTGTGTCTGTCTAGGTTCTTTCTAGGCTCTTTTGGCCTGTCTTTGTAGGCCCAGCAGATAGGCAACTCCTGACTTTGTCAGATCAGAGTTCGCCTTCCTGTTGCTGTCTGGAGTAGTTTGGGAGGCCGAGGTTAGTTCGGCAGCTGCGCTTGTTCGGTACGGCTTCTTTTCCCTTTTCTTGTAGCTGCTCTACTCCTTCCGTTCCGATTTTCTTTTACAGCTTTGTCGTTTAGTTTTCCTGCTTTACTACTCCTGCTGTTTACCTGCTGTTTTAGCGTGTTATTGCGTTATTTTTCAGTGGAGATCCGCGTGACCCCTACTAGGCCAGTGATACGAGGCTCACCCATGCTTTTCAGGTGGGTGGCATCTTCTGCTTCCGCGGTTCCTGGTATGGTGTGTCCGTAGCTGTCAGCTGTACCTGCGACGGGCTTCTTCCGACCTCAGTGTACGTCCTTCTTTTCTGTTGACTGTACTGCTTGTCTTTCTTTTGGACTGGACTCTGGTATACTTGTTAAACTTGTAACTATTAATTAAAAAGTAATTTTATTTATGCTATTTTAGCAAACCGATCTAATGAAATTTAATTGCTTCATGTTATATCTCTGTGGCTTCAATGTACTACACGGCATTCCTTTTCCCCTTCGGAGCTTTACAGCTCTTGGGAGGCTTCACAGGTTCCAAGCGGTATCGGGTTTACTCGGTAGTCCTATCGGGTATATACGGTATCCGGAGTCCGTGTCGTCGCACCCAAAGCCTCCTCATCTCGGGCTGGACTACCTCCAATTCAGAGGCCTTTGAACAATTGTGAGAGAGCGTGCGCACGCGCACACACACAACAGAGAGAGAGAGAGAGAGGGTGATGAATGGGGGAAATCGACGCCCACCATCCGGTGGGGTGTGGTTAGAAGGAGAGAGAGTAGAGGGCAAAGGGGCATTTTAGACATTTTTGAATAATGCATTTTTATTTTTTAATTGAGGGTAGTTTGATCTTTTTATATTTTAATTAAAATTAACCATGATAAATCTTACGGTTGATAATAGACTGTTACGACCATTATTTTAAAAAGCGGCGTCTCAAGACACTAAGATTTAAGCCTCAATGCAAGGCACTAGAAAAACGCCTTGAGGCGTGCGCCTCATGTCTTTTACTTGAGACTTACGTCTTTTTTTGATCGAGGTGGTATGCCTCGTCGCCTTCACCGCCTCAAGATATTTACTTGAGACTTATGCATTATTTGAGAAGGTGATGTAATGAGGTGTTGTAAGGTAGACCCAAGATTTTATGTTTCTTTTGTTCTCCTTAAAACACAATTCAATACTTTTTTTCTCGGTAGATACTTATTTTTTAAACGAAGAGGGGATAATCGGATTCGAACTTGAGCCTTCCCCTATATGGAAAAGATGGCGAACCACATGCGCTAAGTAGCTGGTTCATAATTTATTATTTTTGAAATCACATAAATCTGTCATTGCGTTGATATAATATTAACACATGAAAATTAATATTATTTTTAACTTTTTTGATAGTTTTAAGATTATTTTCTTAATCAATTAATGTATACGTCTCATTGTACCTTAAGTCTGATGTCTTATGAGATTTATAGAAAGAGCTTCACAAGTGTCTCAAGACCTTTTAAATTATGATTACAACGATGATGTCATTTTTACACAACTAAGATTTACATGATGATATGCATATTAATACATTTTCAAAGATGATTTGTTTAATCTATATCTAACAATAATCTTTATGTAAAAAGTAGTTAAAATTAAGTTAACCAACCACATTAAAACCATATCCGATGAATAAATACAAGGGACATGTAATTATTCGAAGCGTCAAATTTTACCGTTGTTGTAGCGCGCCACGTGGTTTTCCAAATAACAACCCGGCGTTGCCCCCACACACCTGCTCTGGAGGTATTAATGCCATTTCACCCCCTCGCCGCCATGCGCAATTAACACTTCCGTTGACTCGGCCGGCGAGGTCGTCCCAAACATGGAAATCTTTTTCTGCTCTCTTTTTGTCTACTTTCTTTCTTTCCCTTCTTCGGGAGCGTGACCCTGCTTTTGTTCGCACCACCCAGATGTGAAAGTGGAGACGAACTTGGTGCCCAGGAAAGCCCAAATTACGTTTTTTTTTTAATAATTTCTCCTCCCTTCCTACAATCCGATCTTGGGGCTCCTCCGCCCCGCTGCCGCCGCCGCTTCCATCCGTCGGTGAATTGTTCAGGTGAGTTTTTTCCGCTGCTTTTACTTGTTGTTCTGTGATGGTACGCTCCTCCCCTTTCCTTTTGATTTCTGTTTTCTGGGTGTTCTTATCCGCTTGGGTTTTGCACTTTTTTGGTCGAGAAATATGGACGATCACTGGCGGAGGGGGTTTGCCGAAGTGTTTTCCCTCTTCAATTAGGATTGTCTGCGGTGAGCGTATTTTTCCTTTCTGCCGTCGAATTGTTGGTCTCCATCCGTTGCTTTGAGGTGCCTGAAAAGAATCTGCCGCAATGCTTGGTCCCGTTTCGGCGGGGTTCAGATTTACGATGCAAAGAAAGACTCAATTTCGTAAAGAGAGATCGAAGGAAAAATATCTTCTTTCGTTTGTCGGGTTACCCGTGGGCTTCTTTTGGCCCTTTCATTTGCAGCAGTAGTTTTCTTTTCTTTTTATCGGTTCCTTCTGTATGATTCTCGAATGATTTCTTTCGTTGAGTGGATCCCGTCATCAAGAGTTGCGCCCTGCATAGTTTTTTTTTTGGGTATTTATCTTGAATGTGGGCCTTGGTCTATCTATGCCCGTTACTGTTCTGCACGATGCCATTTCGTGATAGCCAAACAAAGTGGGTTTTTCCATCTGCAGTTAGGGCTCCTGTGGTACGGACGCGTTTTACAAGTTGTATCTGGTTTTTGTGACGAAGATTTATTGTCAGCAAGTTTGTCTTTTGTGTCCAATGTTTCTGAATTTTGAGGGCGCTATTTTTTTTCATACGGCTTCCAATTATTTTGAGGGCATTGCAGCCAGACCGCTGTTTGCCATCTTTTTTCAATTTCTTTGCAAATTTCTGATTTTGTTTTCCCTTTTTCAGATAATGGATCTCAAAACTTGGAGGACATAATTTGGCAATCTGAAGTTTTATTCTTGAAATGAAAATTTTCGTGATCACTAAACCATGAAGAAGGGATTAGCTCTAGTGACAGCTAGGCGATTCTTCCCAAAGAGAAAGTGTAAAATAAAACAAAAGAAATTTGAAGGACATGCTTCGGTTGCCCAACATGAATCTTTGAATACCTTCCAAAAAAACATAAATCTTTGAATATTTGTGATCTTGACTCATTTTGCAATCATTTTTACGACTCTGTTATTGTTTGTGTGTTAGGACTATTGTTTAATATGATACTTTGTAATGTAGTCCATCACTTTCTCTCCCTCTTTGTGGTCGGGTTTTTGGTTTTATTCTGAACTTATGTTTCTAGTCAGCAGGAATTATAGTTTGCCTGCATTTTTCTTGTTTAATTGCTATGATATATGCAGTAATCCTTACCAATTTTTTACATACTTATAGAGCCATAGATGAATTTTTATCCAAAGCTTCCTTCTTCCATCATCCTTCTTTTCCTGAAACACCATGGTTACCTTCTCAATTTTGTTGGATGAAATGAAAACATGATGAAATCAAATTTTGTTTTGCACAGAGTGAAGAAGAATAATAAATCGAAGAAAATAGAATGCATCTACCTTTGTTCTATGAAGCAAAACTTGATGATCCTCTTTAGATAGAAATGGTCCATTCATGGGACGATGGGGGGAAAGGTAAGAAAGGAGAGAGAACAATGTAGAATGGAAAAATAGGGACAACTAGAAGAAGTCAGTAGCTAATTCTTACCCATGAGGTCATGGTACCAACTCCCACAAGTTGGCAAAATTGTAAGGCAGGTACCAACCCGGATTCTCGTGGGTCTCGACCTCAGGGAGCCTGGGCCGGGGGGGGTGTGTGTTCACTATCCCAGATACGTTTGGCCTGCACACAGCTCGGGCTACCAGTGATTCAGGCTTGATCCTGAGCAGGTGGGTTTACTCTTGGTATTCAAAAATGAGAAAAAAATGATACCCATATGGACAAAGCCAGAAAAGGAAGACAGATGGTTTCAAGCATTAGTATGTTTCATATTAGCTTATACATTTAACTGAAACCATGCTGGGTATGTTTTGGTGCAACAACCTCTTGTGATGTCATGCAAATAGTTTATTTGTGTACTGGGAGAAATGCAATGCTCCTCTCCTAGTCTAGCCATTTGAAGCTATTCTTTTACTTATTATCTTTACTAGTCAAAATGCATGTACAAATGCCCGATGATGAATAATATTCAATTAAATCTATAACAAAATAAATGCTTTTAATATTTTCTACTGTTTTTATTTCTCCTATGAAAATTGTTAGTTCCACCATCCATTTTTTCATACGATCTTATACCAAATTATTTGTATTTGTACTAAATTAGTATCTATTCTCATAATGACCCATTAAAACTCACCCACCCTCTGCTATCACAGCACTAAGCTGCCTTCTTATATACTCCACCGAATATAACTGGCAAGTTCCATGCTGCATAACTTGTAGTTTTGTAATTTCCCACACACCCCATTACTCCAAACTTAATGCCTATTAACTATCTGGGGCTGATTTTTGTTAATTACGACTGTAACTTTCGCCAACATAAAATGCATCCGTCCTCCACTACTTGCAACATAAGCTGCTCGGGCGCTCTTTTTACTTTCTCCCTGAGTTAAAGTGCATGTGCAGATGCACATTAGAAATTCATGATATAAGAATGGTTATAACATAAATATTTCAATAATTTTGAAAGAAAATGTCATAAAAGTGAGGGGACATTTAAATGTATTGAAACTAAGAAAGAAAATGAAACAAAAAAGTGAGATCGTAACTAACAAGCATTGGAGTTGCAGAGCTTCCATGGAAACTTTATAAATTTGATTGAGAATGGAAGTAAGATATTTTTGTCCAACCTACTAACTTTTTTGTGCAAATGAATATCTACAGCAAAATAAATTAATAAAGAACTTAGGAAGAAGATCCTACAATGCAATATTTGTTGATTCAAGAATAAAAACACTCACAGTACATTTTTTTTTGTTTGAGAAGTGGATGGTACCACAATTGTTGTATTAAAAAAGGAAAGCGAGATGTACAAGTATAGAAAGGAGGAAGAACCCAAGAGGCCCCCTATACATGAGTACACCTAGATATGGTTTGCTAGATGGGACCGACTCAGTTTGATACGGCCATACTGTGCCATACCAAGGTCAACCCAAAGCCCATATGCAGGATGTGCGACTCGGCCGAGACACCTCCATAAAATGGCCTCCATTGTGCGACTCGGACAAGTCGGTCTGAGACAGCCTGAGTCGGATTATATCATACCGTACTAGGGTCCGACCGAGTGGATCCAGATCACTGATCCGGTAAACCTTGCACCTATATGGTGTCACTCATGCTCCACTCAAAAAACCCAAAAAGAGAGAAAGAAACATCTACAATTACATAAAAGTTTAGCCCAACATGAAACCCTACTACAAATAAAAGCTGAATTAGATTTGGAGGTTTTGGTCTCCCTCTAAATGGTCCTCGCGGTCCTTCCACCGCAAATGTTTATGGACCAAAGACTAGTATGAGGAATGAGCCGCCAGATTTTGTGGAACCTCCAAGAGTGATTCCATTATGACAAAAGGGTTTCAATGGTTGGAGGAAGAAGGTGCACACAATGGATTTTGCTGAGGATGAAAAGAAGGTGCACGCAAGGATTGCAACAGTACAAATTAATTGACCATCTTGATCCATACACAACCAACAGTATAGAGAGAAGAGAAAAAGAAGCACTCTCCATTCTCGGTCTCATTAATACTTATAATATGGGTCATTTTAATGTATGCAGCTGTTTTAATGCACAAAAGGTATGTTACATTAGGATAAAGAGAGCAACAATCATGGAAAAGTGCAGAGAGGAGCCCGCTACAATAGCGAAGAGAGAAGCAACAAATTTAATATATTTTTTCTTCTTTGTTTAATTGATTGTATATTGTACATGGCCTTAACTGCAAAATGAAAATAGAAAGCAATAACAAGGTCATAATGAGGAAAGAAAGTTTTATTAGCATCCTTGCCATTGAGAGTGTGTCAGATCACAATGAGAGAACTGTTTTTTTCTTCTTCCCATTAATCAAGTACAATAAAATACATGGCATTAACTAATAACGTCGTAATGAGGACAGGGGTCTTAATACAAAGTATGGTAATTGGATGGTTGACAGATAATCCAACGGTTGATATTTACTCTGGGCTGATGGAATATGCTTATAGTACTATAGATGGGAGGTTCCTAGAGTTAATTCGGTACTTTGGCTTATTTCAAGGAAATGCTATGACATCACCGTGAGGGACAACTCCCAGTCCAGCAGCGGCTTGGATGCCACCACTGGGTTGATGAGCCACTCGAACCCCTACAGGCCTCCGGGCACTCCCATCTCCCAATAAAAAGAAAAAAGAAAAGCAAAAAGGCAGAGGCTTGTTTCCATGTGTTTGTGGCATTGGGTTGGGTGGGGGGGCAGGGGTGAGGAAGAGCTTAACACCTTGAAAAATAGAAGAGGTAGCTCCAAACAGGGACTTGGCCCCATCTTGTATCAATTCTGAGAGGGAAAATACCAAAAGGAATGCTGTCAAACACCCTATAAGGTGCTTGCATGCATTTTCTTGTCACCCATAATAGTTTAAAATTGGAACCTGCCCCCTGTACTGTGCTCTGAACTCTTTTGTTTATTTGAGTCATGTGTTTAATGTCTTTTTAGGTGTTTTGCAAGTCAATCCTGATGTGGAGGTCCAAGTAAAGCCATGTACGTGGCTGACACACATTAATTGATTAGGCAAGTTTCTTTCTTAAGATTTGGACATGTCTTTTATTGTGGTGAATGTCAGTTTTCTTTGTTGTTATGACATTATTTCTTGTTTGAGTTGTGGATGGGTATGGTTGAATGGCAAATAGCACAAGCTATGATACCCAATACCTGCATATTTTCTTCTATGATATTTTTCTTTCCTACATATTTGAGTGTTCCTTCCCCAGCAATGCTCTATTATAACTTCTTTGACTAAATAGTTTGAAGGATGCCTATTCAAATCAGCAATTGTAACCCATCTCTTTACAATTGCTCTAATGTCTTTGATTATGCTCTCATCTGCGTGGACTAGACTATTGATCTCCTGCGTCTTTATGTGTCCATTACTCTGATAGAGATGTCATGTCATTTTCACAGGAGAAGGATTCTACTTTGCAACAAGGAACTGACTTGGAGCCATATGTCGCTGTGAGATTATTTGAAATCAAAAGTTTTGATGAGTGGATGTTCACCACAGAATCCTTCGGTAATTACAATGGTCAGAAATCAAGCTTATCATGGTTCAGATAACTTGCTAGAGGTGCCTCAGCATAGATCTAAATGGTACTTCAGCAAAAGGGAAATTGATGCTAACTCTCCATCAAGAAAGGATGGCATTGATCTGATGAAAGAGAATCAGCTTCGAGCACAATATTGCTCATTCCTTCAGGAACTGGGCATGAAGCTTGGAATGTATGTAATTACCTGCCTTGTTTAACCCTGTGCGTAAAAGAAGACTGAAGGAATTTGTTCTCTTTGTTCTTTCCAAAGATGTAGCTTTCATTACTTTGGAACTGGAATGTGAAACTCGGAGTGTCAGTTGTGAATCTTAAAAAGCCCACACCCGTGTGGCGTGGCACCAGGAGGGAGGGAGGGAGGGGTGGAACGCCTAGGGTTTGAACCCTGGGTTGGGGGGGGGGGGTTCTGGCTTCTTCCCTGGCCACTGCGCCAGGATCACCAAGAAAAAAAAAGGTTCTGATCCTAAAAGAAAAATGAAAGAAATTTATTCTGTTTATAATGTTTCTATGCTTTAGGTGATATTTTGTGTAGAACTTTTGGTTTGCCTGTTTTCTATGAATAAATATGGCAGAATTTATTTTTAAAAGAGTTGAAAGAAAATGTTTGATTTTTGCTTAAAGATCTTTATCGATCTCCAGATGATCATGCAATCGTCTAGGTGAAAGCTTGAGACACGCCTTGCTTGCATTTACTTATGAATTTTGTAAATAGCTATGCTTTAATGTCTGTGGTTTCCCATCAAGCTTTAAAAGGTCATTCTGTGTCCAGATATCCAAATCAGTATTTCTTATTTGTTTCATTACCTTTTGTTGAATTGTTTGTTGTCATAGCAATCTTGAATGAAACTTACATTTTTCTTCATCTTGAGGGATTTGTGTTTTAGTGTTCTTTGGTTAATGCTTGCAGTAGAGATATAGATGACGGATCTTTAAGTGAAACCTGTCTCTTTCCTTCTCCATCTAGACTCTTCCGAAGTCTATAAGATCCATTGATGTTACTTTTTGATTTCGTGAGCTTAAACTACACATCTGAGAAGGTAGTTTTCTGCCTGTTTCTTGGTCTTATGTATACCAGATGTATTTTCTCTTTTCCAAAGGTTATTTGACCTCATGTTTGGGACGACTTTGTAGAGAACTCCATTAGGCGGATAGCTGGTTAGAAAATTTTCAGGTCCTTCATTCAATTAGCTGATAATATTGTGATTTTATATCTTAGTTGGTCAAACTCATTATCTACTTCTGAGATAGCATGTCCAAAACATTTCTTTATCTTTAGGTAGAGCTCTTAATTCTTAGGAGTGTTTTCTGGATGAATATAGACATTTTATTGTCTTTTTGTTATTGAAATATTTCCTTTCCTTTTTCTGGGAAGCAAAGTTTTGTTATTTTGCATTGACTGCTACATCTTATTCTTTACCTTTCCTATTGAAGGAAAATTTATGCCTTTGCATTGGTTTTCATGTGCTTGTATACTCAGGGAAAGTTTGACCTATGGTGCCATGTCTTGTAGGCCCCAGCTGACAATAGCAACAGCAATGATGTTTTGCCATCGATTTTATCTTCGTCAATCTCATGCAAAGAATGATTGGCAGGTAAGTCTCATAATTTATTTCCTCATTCTAGTAAGCCAATCTTCTAGAACTGATAATTCAAACTCTTACATGTGTTACGGTAGGAACATGCTTGAGTTTGTAACTTTATATAGCGTACTATGGTACATTATTAGACTTTTTGAACTCAAAGTCACAGAGATAGTGTTAGTTAGGCTTGGCCTGTTTTTTGCCATTTTTTGACTGCTAAGGTTTACTATCCATACCCACTAGGAACAACTAAGGTCAAGGGACTCCATTAGCGTATGTTGATTGTGCCCATGTTACTTAGTTATTACATGTGATCTTGCTAATACTTATATTCTCTAAAAGTGACTGTACACTATTGGACAAAAATACAACTTGTGATAGATAGCTTAAGAACTTCAGGAGCTAAATAATTATTAAAACAATTGCCGTGGATATCAAAATGATTAAAAAAGGGAAATTACTAAAAAAGGCTAAAAAATCTTTAAACTATCCAAGAGGGGGGACTCTGAGTTTAAAATAAGGACACTCTGGACACTCATCTTGAAGTTCATATCCATAGAGGCAAAAGTCAAATTTTCTAGCAGAATGTGTTTGATTGTGTTACAAATAAATTTCTCCAACTCAACACTATGTGAGATGACTTTCGGCATACCAAAATGAAGTAAAAGAGAGTGTGATTATTTTATTGGCTTGGATCAAAATATAAGGTTAAGTTATTTACATTACATTATTATACAGAATGGAGGAAACCCAATGAAATTTGCCATTTGCATGTGATTAATGATGTAAACTTATTTATATACTTTGATTCTGGCCAACAAAATAACCATGCTCTCTTTTAAGTCTTTTACTTTCATCGTGGTGTGTTAAAAGTCATATTATATGGACTTTAGATTCAGGAAATCTCTTTGTGAAACAATAAAGGGAAGTCAGATCGGATCGAATCGGGCCAGATTGACTGATATGATCACATTTCCAGCGGGCCAATCCAACCCTGATCTGGTGATAATTGAGTCTTCATCAGGATAATTTTTGGTTGTATATGAGGAAAATCATGACTTTTGCCCCCCATGAAGTTCGGGAGGGGTGCTTTTTAAAATATTTTGATCTCAGGGTGTCCCTATCAGATATTTTGAAAGTTTTTTAGCCCTTTTCAATATTTTTCTCTTAAAAATATTTTAATGGCATTTCATACATGTTATTCAGCATTTGTTATTCTATGGCTTTGTGGTGAACCAGGAATGTCATTATTAGAGGTAGCTGTATTTGATTTCAATATGGCAGTGATTCCGAGAAAGAATAAATATGACTTGGGAAACTGTCATTATTATAGGTAGCTGTGATTATCGCTTTATTCTTTAAGAATATCTTTATTGGTGGATCTGGTGCATCCTAAAAAGGTAGTTTTTTTAATTATTTCTTGTGCTTGTTAGTACTCTTTTATGCTAAAGAACTACCTAAAATCCACCAAGATCGAAGGATAAATTTGCAGAACAGTCAATATTTTGTCATCATGGTGAATCTGCCAAACAAGTTCTTTTTTTATTTTTATTTTTTTATTTTTTTAGGGGAGGGGAAAGCGGGGGCCACACCCTCCTGGGGGGAGGTGCGGCTCGAACCCGCGCCCTCCTGCCACCTGCGCAGGAGGGGGGAGGGGGGGTGTCCACCCCGCCACTGGCGGGGGGACTGCCAAACAAGTTCTCAGTTATGTATTTATGTTGAAACGCGAAGTGACAAATAAAAGAATGCACAACTTCTGTCACTGCAAATGGACATCAACATCTGTGAAGAGTTTGTTTTTTAGCTATTGGTGATGGCTAAACTATAGTTTTGTAACCAAAAAAAGGAAAAAAAAAACTATGCTTTAGGAATGCTCAAGCAAGGGGTTTGCCATGAAAGTTTCTCTTTAATGATGGTAGTTGAAGCTAGAATGTTATGAGGACTGCTTGTTTGCTTATCTGATGCAAATATCTTGACAGCTTCTCTTGGTGTCCTTGGTTCTTTTTGATATTTAAATTAGGGTTTTTGTATATAAACCATTGTTAAAATGAAAATTGCAGATTTAACATCCTTCATTTGTATTTGCACACATATCATTTTAAACATTTATATTGTGCAAAAGGACCATGTAATGGTCTTTTTGCACTATTTTAAGTGGTCTTTTTGGACATAGAAATGGTACAAAAGACCATTCCGTAGTCTTTTTGCACAATATCGATATTTTTATGATATATGGACAAATACAAATGCAGGAATGATAAATCTGTAATTTTTTTTAACCAAGGTTTATATGCAAAAATCCCTTTAAATTATTTTAGAACAAGAATTGGTTCTTCCCCGTGTGCTCCCCCCCCCACCCCGCCCCCTTCTCTTTTTCTTCTTCTTCCATGCTTCTAAGCAAACATGTGAAGGAATGCAGAATCCCTTAACTGCTTTTTGCTTCTCTCATATTCAGGTGTGCATTTATCTTCTTTTCATTTCTGAATCTTGTTTTAGGCAACAGACGCGATATTTCTAGAATTGACTCAGCAGAAGAAGAAAAACCTCCAAGTGACTCGGGTGTACTCCTTCCAAGGAGGAAAAATAAAACAAAGACGGTCATTTTTCTCAAAATGAAAGCTCGAAGCTTTGTCAAATTTTAAAGTCTGATCTTGAAATTCGTCAACAGCAGTTGTGCTTGTTTGCCAAAAGAATTGATAGATTCAATAGGAAGTGTGTCACCATCATCAGTTTGTGTACTGGCACAATACTTTTAGTGGTATTTTTTTTTGAAAGTGTATGATACCACAAGTATATTAAAAGGAAAGGAAGTGTACAAGTATAAGCTTTGAGCTCGAAAAAATCCCCTTTACAAGAAGGACCTCCCCACCAGAATGGTGTTCCCCTTTTAACTCCCCAACAACAAAAAAAGCGCGGAGTTATCATTCTCCACTTTACAAATCTCTCTCGCCCAAGTGGACACTGTCTCACAAAAAAAAGACACTAACCTATCCTCAGGCCTCACTTCCCTCCTGAATATCCTATTGTTCCTTTCACTCCACAAGGCCCAGTGTGGCATGGAGGATCAGCCACCAAATGAAAGAGTCTCCCTTCAGCTTCCAGTCCTTATGCCACTTGGTGAAGAGCTGTTGCACCCCAACGAACTGGCGAACTGGCTGTTTTAGCCTCTGTTGTAACCTCCTCCAAACACTGCTCGCATAGGCACACCCTGCGAATAGATGATCTAGGTCCTCCTCCTCCTCCCCACACAAACAACACAAGGGGGAGATGTGCTGTAGAAAGGGAGCCACCCTATCACAAGTGAGAGGCCGCCCATAAGAAATCCTCCAAACTAACACCTTCACCTTCATAGGGCTCTTGCGAGTCCAGACCTGGGAAACATAAGAGTGCGGAGTGCCGCACACCCCCTTCCGAAATGAGAGAGTAGACATACTAACTAAGAAGGCCCCCTCCGCTGCCCATCTCCACACCCAAGTGTCAGCCGTGTCACGCACCTGCCGAAAATCAAGAAGGAAAGACAATAGCAGTTGAAACTGGTCCATTTCATGAGTATGAAGGTTTCTCCTGAAGGTCGAGCTCGGCATCAAAGGAGTGAGCCACCGACCCACTAGGCGCACTTGCAATAGCGAACAGGTTCGGGAAACCCTCTGCAAGGGTGAAGTCACCACACCACCTTTCTTGTTAAAATAGACTCTTCTGCCCATCTCCCAATTTGACTCGAACACTGGCTCTGATAAAAAAGTCCACAGTCTGTAAGATCCCTCTCCAAATCGGGGAGATCTTGTATAGCGTGGACGGTAACAGGTCCCATCCTCTAGAAGTGTAGTATCTCTGCTGATAAGTTGTAGCCATAGACCTTCATCCTCAGTCCCAAGCCTCCACAACCACTTACAGAGGAGTGCCAAGTTGAAATCTTTGATGTTCTTGATACCCACTCCGCCGCCTTCCTTGCTCTTACACACTCTTCCCCGAGAAATATCATGACATCTTCTCTCTCTGTTTCCACTGCCATGCCAAAAGAATCTGACCTGGATAGATTCTAACGTCTTTATCACAGTCTTGGGGATTCTGAAGATAGAGAGAAAATAAGTCGGCATGCTGTCCAGCACCGATTTGCATAACACTAGGCGACCTCCAAAGGAGAGGAGTCTCACTTTCCACCCTGTTAGTCTGGATTCATATCCCTGCAAGGAAGAGCACTTGGGGACAAAGACAGGCCCAGGTAAGAGAGAGGAAATTCTCCAACCTGACACCCAAATAAATCAGCAGCCTGCCTGAGGGCAGAAGCCTCCATGTTGACCCCGACAATAAGAGTTTTGGAGTAGTTAACCTTCAGACCACTGATGTCCTGAACCATTTGAAGCATCGACCTGGCATCGAATATTTGCTGCTCCTCATCAGGAAGGAAGAGTATCGTGTCGTCAGCATATTGGAGGTAGTTGATACATTTATCCTCCCACCCTGACTGGAAACTTCATATAACCCCTTCCGCCTCCACCCTCACCCACAGTCTACTCAGAATGTGAGCTACCAACACAAATAATAACGGAGATAATGGGTCCCCTTGCCGAAGCCCTCTCTCACTCTGGAAGTACGAGGAAGGCTGCCCATTAATGAGGACATCAAAGGAAGCGGACGAGATGTAATCCCATATCCATCTAAGCCAAGTCTGGTGAAAACCCATCTTCTCTAACACTTGAAGGAGACAACGCTAGTTAACCCTGTCATACGCTTTCTCAAAATCCAGCTTAAGGATCACTCCCCTCTTCTTTTGTTGCTTCATATCAAACAAACACTCATGAGCTACTAGAAAAAATTTTTGTATGTGTTTTCCCCTGATGAAAGCTCCCTGATAAATACTGACCAGACCGGCAATGACCCTATTGAGTTTGGAAGCCAGCACCTTGGAAATGATTTTATAAGTGCTATTGAGCAAGCTAATCGATCTGAAGTCTGCTAGATCTTGTGCGCCCATCTTCTTAGGAATCAGTACCAACAGAGTTTTGTTAATACCACGCAGGTGTGCCCCGCCTTCCTGGAACTCTCGAATAGCACCAACAAGGTCTTGCTTGACAATGTCCCAACACTGTTGGAAGAACACCATGGGAAAGTCGTCAGGCGTAGGGGCCTTGCCCCCAGTAGACGAGAATTTGCTCCTTCGAGAAAAGTCTAGAGTAGAAGTCTATGGCCGCCCATATGATGTCCTCGTCCCTCTGGATAGAACTCCCCCCCACCTGAAGAGAAGCAATATGGTTTATCCTCCTCCTAGTCGACGCCAACATGTGAAAATACTTTGTATTCCTGTCGCCTTCCTTAAATCATTTGTCCCTCGACCTTTGCTTCCAATAAATCTCTTCTCTAATGAGAATCTCATCATACTGGACACGCAACCTCCTCCAAGTGGTCCAGGGCTTCAAGTTGATGAAGAATCCTCTTCTTTTCTTGCATGTTGGGTAGACTCTTGCCGGCACCCCATCTACTGAGCACATGGATAGATGCTTCAATTTTCCAGCCAAAGTGGCCATGAGGGTGCCATGCGGACTGTGCCTATTCCATTCCCTCCTTACTAAGTTGAAGAAGTCTGCCTCTCTAAGCTAACACCTCTCAAATCTAAAAGCTTGGCTCCTCTCTTGACCTTTGCTGGTCCTCAATAGGATAGGCTTATGATCTAAGGTTGGCCTAGCCAAACAGGATCCCTACACAAAGGGAAAGCGGGCCTCCCAATCCACCGACACGAGGAATCTGTCTAGTCTGGAGCATGAAGGGGTCGTCCTCAAGTTGGACCAGGTAAATTGTGCATTCACTAATCCAATATCTTTGAGGGCAACCTGCTGGATGAAGTCGCAGAAGTCCTCCATATCTCCCGCTTGGGAATGAGACCCCGTCCTCTCTGAGGCTGACGTCACCGCATTGAAATCTCCACCCACACACTAGGGGCGGCCGGAAGAGAGATGGAACTTGATCAACTCCTACCAGAGCCCACGTTTACCTTCCTTGGATTGGGGGCCGTAGACCCCAGAGAAGTCTCACGAGAAGCCATCCCTCAGGCAGCGGAAGTGAAGAGATATAGCCCATCGGGTCATCTACCTGTCCTCCTCCACCTCCTCCACCTCGAAGGGATTCCACAACACCATAATCCCGCCAACTGTGCCCACAGCCTGAGAACCCACCCCTTGAGAAAGTCTCCCACCACCTATCTCTCTCATCAGATCCTCTCCCTCCCCCTCACACTTGGTCTCCTGCAAGCACATGATATCTACCTTGCATCTCCTCACCATCTCCCTCACCACTCTCCTCTTCTCTCCTCTCGTTAGACCCCGCACATTCTATGAGATAATCCTCGTGGGGTAAGAAAAGTGCACCCCACTCCTCCCTCTTTCTCTCCCCCCGTCACCTCTCTCACCTCCGCCCCTCTCTCAGTTCTCATCAGTGATTTCTCCCTCTTGGCCTCCCTCGCCAACGCAACAAGCCATCCCTTCTGGATCAGAAGAAGGGATCCCCTAATCCCCTTATCCACCCCCTCATAGGAGATGTTCAACTTCCCGATGAGCTCCCTGAAATGTTCCTCCATCTGTCTCTCCACTTCGCCCATCAAAACTTTGCCTTCTTCCTTGCCCGAGATGCCTTCTTCCTTCGGCTCCTCAAACCCTAACAGGCCGACGATGGCCTCCGACGCCTCTGCCAAGCCCTCTCCTGGGGGACTCCTCAGACGCCTCCCTGAGGACCAGGTCCATTGATCCATCTCCCCACGGTCCACCGCCAGCAGACAACCTAATCTCCGATGCCCCTTAAGACGGCCTAGGCAGCTGGCCATCACCAGAAGTGTCACCCACAACTTCTATCACCACAGGGACCACACTGCGTCACGCTGTGAGGGGAGGGGACTGAGTCGGAGCCACCCTACCCTCCTCCGAGCCAGCGACCACGCGGAGGGGGCGAGCTGCAAGAATCTCCATCTTCTCCCCTAAGATCGGTGCCGGGATCGTTGGAGAAGAGGGCCTATGGAGGATGTCGTCTCCCTTGCATTCCTGGTCCGCCGAGGAAAGAACGACACAGTCCTTGCCTCTCCCGCCATCGCCGAGGGAAGTCCTCCCCTGCGCTCCAAGAGCAGGCTGGAGCAAAGAGTCAGTCCCCTGGGGAGGATGCCGAACAGCTACCACCGGAGGGGAGCCAACAGAGGATGGCCTGCTGGCCACTGGCACGGGGGAGGCCGCCTACTGCCCTGCAACACACAGCGGAGTCGGGCGGAGAAGACGAGCGATAACGGTTTCCTAGGACTCGATACGCGACAGACCATCAGGTAAGTGGCAGGTCCGCTCACCCGAACTGGCGCCCGAATCGCTCCAAAGCTGGACATCAACTGCCCGATTAGAGGCCTCTACGCGGGGCGGCCGATTCAAATTTGAATTGGCCGCCAAATCGGCACCAGGCAACCAAGCCGGTCGTCTCCCACCTCCCGCCTACTGCCCTGCACTCTTGCCTCCGCCATCGTCACTTCTCCTCTTCTAAGAGCCACACCCTAACAACCACCTAGACCCCTTCGATACAGACAGAGATGACCGTCGGCATCTCCACCGGGTGGCCACCTGAACGATGGCAGCCACGGGCCACGGCCGTCTGAGAACCCATGGGGAAAAAACTCGAGGAACCGGCCTCCACCACCCCGAACACCCTGGCCCAGAAGGAAGTCCCCCATGGTCACAGAGATGCACCGGGATGCCTTCAAAGACCACCCTGCATCTTCTGATTGGCGGGTTGGGGAAAGTCCCTCTCGCCGGCGACCAAGGCTGTAACCGGGTCAGAGCTTCACCCACAGCCAGGCAACCCAGCTCATCCATCCTTTCCACCGCTTCAACCACATCACCCACCGCCAGGAAGGAGGAGGAAGTAACCCTCACTGCCTCCCACCCACTCCCAGACGCCTCCACCAACGTCCTCCGGACCTCCTCAGCCTCCGTGCGACCTTCCAGCATGCCGACATATAGACACCTCCGTAGCCAGTCGTTCCTAACCTGCAACTCCTCCATTGTGAGCTGACCAGCGTCCAACCACCTTCTACTAGCCGCACCCAACGCTGGACGAGGCCTAAGAACATCCCCTTCTACCTCCTGACTCCCTAGTAGGCCGCCCCCCAAGCAGAGGACAGAGCCGCCGGATGTGGCCATCGCGGCCACAGTTGAAACAGGAGGGGGGGGGGACGCCGGCCATCCGCCCCCCTACGAAACGCACAGCCTCGCCAGAGCCCCGCTCCGGCGGAATTCGAAACATAGACCCCGAAGCTTCTCTCTCTAGAAAAAAGCTAGAGAGAATGTGGCAATAAATCCAAAATCTTGTATGACTGATAATTTGTCTCTGACGCTTCACCCTTTTCATTTGCTGTTTTTCCCAAGACTTTTAACCCTTTCCTATGATGATTTTCAACCTTTTGTATTAGTTCAATTTTTGCAATTGTGGGGAATGTTTATCTTTTTATAATAAAAGTTATTACAAACAATATTTATGTTATTTTTTTTTTGAATTTTCATTGATTCAAGTTTCTTACACGCACAAGAAACATCACACTCTCTCAATGGGATGCCCAATCCATTGTGGTTTTGGAGGGATTTGACAGGGCTTGACTCCAAGATTATGTTTTTCTAGTTTAGTGAGTACTTCTATTGTGTAATTGTGCTTATATTTTCTGTTAAAAGTCTAGCGAGTGCTTTTGCAACTCAACAGATAGATAGCATCAGGTGACCACATTCACTTACCAAGATTGCCGGATACGTGGAAGCTGCTAACATGTATGTGACGGAAACATGAGATACTTAATTTCTTTTGCTCTTTTCTCTTCTCTGGATTTGTTATGTATCGTGTGATTAAAGACAATTATGCAAGGATAAAAGTTGCTGGGTATGCCACACTGTTGCATTATCTACACCTGTTAGGACTCTATTCGTCATCTTTGTCCTTTGAATTGACCAGTTACATTTTCTGCAGACTATGGCAACTGTTTGTTTGTTCCTTGCTTCAAAGGTTGAAGAACCGCCTTGTTCGTTGTCTAAGGTTATAACTGCAGCATATGAAATGATTTACAGGAAGCATCCTGCAGCAATTAAAAGAATTCAGTCGAAGGTACCATTGAATCCACAACTAGTTTATACTGATTGCAGATGCATTAATAATTATAGCAATTTGGTTCTGTTTTCGTTCTTTCTTGCTGTCATTCTATTAACAGGATGTTTATGAGAAGCAAAAGGAGCTAATCTCGATGGGCGAGAGGATGCTATTGTCAACACTTGAGTTCGACCTTGACATTCAACATCCCTATAAGCCTCTAGTTGCAGCTATAAAGAAATTGGGAATTGCTGAAAATGGTGTGTTAAGAGTAGCATGGAACTTTGTGAATGATTGGTACGTCATCTTATACCTTGCATTTGCCACCTTCGTTGCATGATGGCTCTCTTTACCTGTTCTTTGACTCTTTACAAGAGTATAACATGTCTGGAAATTGTATTTATAGGCTCAGGACTACGTTGTGTCTGCAATACAAACCCCATTACATTGCAGCTGGTTCAATCTATCTTGCTGCTAAGCTTAGCAAAGTGAAGCTACCTTCGGAAAAGGGTCTAGTTTGGTGGCATGAATTCAATATCACGCCTCAACTGTTTGAAGGTTAAGACTGTTTCCGCAATGTTTTGTGCTCTGATTCCCTAGCGTGCTAATCTCATTCCTCACTGATCTTGTATCCCCGTTTGCTGCAGAGGTAATTCAACAGGTGATGGAGCTGTTTGGCTATAAGGGAGACCCCACGGTGCCCTGCACAAAGAGGAAGGAAATGCCAACGCCATTGGAAGTCCAACAACAAGCATCATGCAGTCCTGAATCGTGCGTCTTAAGTAGACCTGGATCAGCGGGCAGCACCGGCCATGATCTGTGCGGGGAGGCGGCGGCGGCGGCAGGTGGAGATGAGGCTGGAAAACATGTCAATCACCACCACTCCATCAGCTTGATCCCAGATGGAAAAATCGCCCCTTCCGCTAATGAATACAAAATATCACAATCCCATACCCGGGTTTCTGAAAGTCCAAATGGTGTTTTGGATCGAGAAACTACGTCCAATGATGGAAACAAACTGGAAAGCAAGGGACAAGGTAACGATACGAGCACAGCCGGTTTGGCCTCCAAGGGCATCATCAACATAGACACAGAAAGAATCAGAGCTGCACTGAAGAGGAGAAGGCAAGAGGGAGAGATGGCAAAGGACATGGCGCGTGCTGATTCCGGCGAAGATGCATGGATTGAGAGGGAGCTGGAAGGCGGATTAGAGCTTGTACGTGAACCCACAAGAAAGAAACCATTTTTGTGAAAAATTCATACTGGACATTATTGATTAGTGTGGCCTTGCTCCATTGCTGCTGAGCTCTTTTTTTTGTGGTTTCATTTACCCACCAAAGGAAAAAGATAAAATCGGCGTTAAGGAAAATTGCCCAACACAACTTCTAATTTATTACTATCCACTGAAAAGGCTGATTCCACAGTGATGATGCCACACCACCACCCATGCTCATTTATGGATTTGGGGTCTAAAAGCCCACGTTATCACAATTTCCACACGGTAATGCCTCTCCATCGTTCTCTCCTCTGAACGATGTTAATTTATGTCTCGTGATAAAGAAGTGTATCCTTCGGTAACTGTTGGATCACAAAGGGTATGCACGAGGACAAAAGTATGCCCAACGATATGCACAGCAATCTTACTTAGCACCATCCACCCTTGTGACCGCTATCACATATTGTGACTTGTTGGTTATGTTGTACATGCTTTGTGGTTTAATTTCTAGACGCTAATACTTTTTGGTTCGTGTTCGCAGGTAGGAGCACGTGTGTTGGCTGCAGAGGGCATGACGATCCTCAACAAGAGAAGCGACACGGTGGGTCTCGTGGTTTTTGTACTTTTGTGTCTATGTCCTTTCTCAAATGAAGAGAGAGGGAGTGCAATACTTGTAAAATTGAGCAACTTGGATTCCGTTGTTTTTACATTTCTTGTCCATTTTTTTAGTTATAATAATACAACCAGGTATACATGGTATGAGGAACACAAGCCAAAAATGCGGACAATTGTCCTGTTGATCATCTTGATTGGCTATAGAAAATCATCAGTGTTTTATTTTAGATGAAACCTCTGTCCCTAAGATCTTTATAAATAACGTTAGATTGTGCCTTTTGAGGATATTATTCATGCCCCTCTAACTGATGATCGGTTTGTAACTTAACCATGCTCGGGTTAAATCTTTACCCATGAAAGATGTCAAGTAACACCACCAAAAAGATACGAGAGAGAGAGAGAGAGGTGCCTAAGTTGTACTCTTTGGGTGGACTTTGATAACATATTAGGTTATATTATTTGAGATAGATTTGGATGAGTTATTCTTTGAGGGTCGATTTGATAAAGAATTGGTCGGCCAGTTAGCGTAATCGGAGAACAGCAGGTCCCGTCTCCTACTCGCCTCCCCTTCACACATGCCCATCTAACCGCCCAGGAATAACGTAATCGACCCTGTCGGGTCGATTAAGTTATCCTCACCCGATTACCAAAAGGGGCTTGAGTTCTCTTTTTAAGTTTGATAATTTATTTTTATTTTATGATTAATTCATTTCATGTGAAATAGTCGAACGAGTTAACCCCGAAATAAGAATCTTACCTTTAACCAACTTTAAATAATTTAATCTTATCATCAAACTCAATTAAGATTAAATAAATAGAATAATATATATTATTACACTTTTATTCCGTTATTAAAGTTACCCTTGTATCTGAGTAAGCTCATCTCAACCCGGCCCTGCCTCAAACTCCCAAGTGGAGGTGGACCGGAAGTTCCATCAGGACCTGATGGTGGTAGCCAGCGAGGGCCACTCACACTAAACGAGTCCTTTTTCGACCCAATCTGCCAGCTTATACGAGAGAAATGTTATTTTGTGTAAAAAAAAAATGAACTCTATTCTAAACACAGCGGGACTTGTAGCTGACGTTATCATCATAGCAACTGCATGGCTTTCCTTAGA
Organism: Amorphophallus konjac; assembly: GCA_022559845.1. Taxonomy (NCBI): domain Eukaryota; kingdom Viridiplantae; phylum Streptophyta; class Magnoliopsida; order Alismatales; family Araceae; genus Amorphophallus; species Amorphophallus konjac. The sequence goes on along the minus strand of CM040121.1, from coordinate 586,977,779 downwards.
CTCGAAGAATACGAAGTTGGTATCCTTGGGCATACGTAAGAGAGAGAGAGAGAGATTTTAAAATTATAAATTTAATAATATCTGAAAAAAATAGATATCAATAGTTTGTTATTTAATGATGTCAAAAACTATATTATTTAAATCGTTCATTTTATATTTATCTTATATAAAATAAATGATAAAACTACATGATTTTTAATCCACAAGTTATTTACTCGTAGGAGAGAAGATTTAACGGGATAAATTGAAAGTTTGAGATTGAATTATATGATTTTAAAATTGATGTCGCCGCTCATCCGTTATCATCTGTGGCAAAAGATATCTCTTCTCATATATATATATATATATATATATATATATATATATATATATATATATATATATATATATATATAAGTTAAAAGAACACGTTACACGCATAATAAAAAATAAAAAATAAAATTATACTATGTTATAAAAATACAAGTGATCTACTTTGTCAATATATTGGTCACATTAATTTTTATAATTTAAAAATAAAATTAATTTTTAGAAGTAAAAATATTTAAAAATGATTAAATAAAATGTGAACTTGATTTTTAAAGTTTTAATTATGTAAATTTAAAAACTTCAAGAACATAACTATAAAATATTAGATCTATCTCATCTATTTTGAATATTATTTAACAATCTGACGTCTCATGACACCAAATGATTCATAATTCATGATAATAAAATTTGTATTCCCATCGTCATCTTTAGAAATAAATAAAAATATTCTCACCACTACTTTTAAAAATACATAAAATTTAGTTTTAGTTAATATTAAGATTAATAACATCTAGGAAGATAAAATGAATTAAGAATCATTCGACTAAAATTCCATGAATCAAACTTATAGAAGTCAATATATATAATTAAGAAATATGACTACCTCCGGTTCAAATACATAATGAGTTGTAAATGACTCAACAATCTGAAAGAGAAAAATGACTTGAAAAATTATGTATTAGATCGGATGACACATAATTAAATCGGAGGAAAAAATAAGATAATTCTAATTGAATCGGAGGAAAAAATCAGACAATTCTAACTGAATTAGACGACACGTAACTAAACTGGAGAAAAAAAAACTCTATAATTCTAATTAAACAAGAGGAAAAAAATCGGACAATTCTAACTGAATCGTAGGAAAAAAATTAGACAATTCTAATTGAATCGGAGGAAAAAATTAGATAATCCTAAATGAACTGGCGAACACAACTGAACCGGAGGACACATAACTTAACCGGAGAAAAAAATCAGATAATTCTAATTGAATCAAAAATAAATAAATATTTGTATAATATATATATATATATATATATATATATATTTAGATAGAGAGTTGAATCTTTTTTAGAACATAGAAAATCGATTTCAGAGGTATAAGTATTGATCTTGTGTATGTTTCCAAATATCCATTTGTCTCTTCAATCTGTCAGACAAATGACACCTCACATTTTTTTTCGAGGTTTTGGATTGAAATTTCATGTCCTTTAGTTATGGCAGAGGGAGAATTTTGAAGAGCATCTCTGTTTTGATTTGGACACGGTGGAAGTGCAAAAGAAATCATCTTTTTTGGTCTGCCATAATTTGACTTACATGTGTGTATTATTTGATCGATAAAAGAACAGTTGAAAAAATAAAAAATAAAAAGTAGATGTCCAAAATAATGAACCGATTATTTTGGGTTCATTTAGGACGTTCCATTTTTTTTGATCATCCGATCTTAGGTCGAACGGTAGGAACATGTAAGTTGAGTTGACCCACATGAAAAAAAATGATTCTTTTTTTTCACTCCATCCCTCGGTGACATAGCGAGCTACAATGAAACAAGTAAAACTCTTTTCTCTCTCTTTTTTTTTTTTTGAAGTTTTGGGTTCGAATCCCATCTCAAATGTTTATCGGAGATAATGAACTTACACATCATCGAGAGCCTAAATAATGTTCTTTGCAGGTGGTGGGATCCACGAGAAATTCTTTCTCCACGGAGAGACCTTGGAAGTATAATTATCAGTAGAGGCAAAAATGTCACAAAATTGTACAAAAAATCTAATTAAGTAAAATACTTACTCGAAATTCATATATAAGATTACAAAAAAATTAATATTAGAGATTAATTTTTTAAATTTTTTTATAAAAATATATTAGTAGAATAATCACTGTGTAAATCTGAATTATGTAAAAATATCATATTTATTTATATACATATCATTTTTATTAATAATTTAAAAATTAAATTTAAATAATTTTTATGCATTATTTAAATTAATATAATGATAAGTCTGTTAATATATTTTTAAGAATATTTTTTTTATAAATTCACTTCTAACAGTAAAAATTCATTATATATACTCTGACAAAAACCAACCACCATCGGATTGCCCACACCTCTATAATAATGGCGACATCACCGTTGATGCGTTGCGCCCTCTGCGGCGAGCCACCATCCAAAGATTGAGATGGAGGGTGTTGGCCGGAACATGATACGCCAGTGGTGCGGGCCGACGCATATCATATGTTCATCGAAAAAGGAATGTCACGCACGAGAACGCAGCCGGGTGTACCCGTCGCGCGTCGCACGGCCTCCACCTATCCATCAATTTCTTCCCATCGACGTGCAATCAACCAATCGTATACTGCCACGCCAGCAGACTCCTCCAACTCGACCGAGCCGCAGCCAGTAGGAAAACTCGATCTGACGGAGCGGAAGTTTCTAAAACACCCTTTAATCTCGTACCTTTGCCCTTAAACTTTCCAGAAAATATAAAGCCCAGATGAGGGTATTATCGTCTTCTCAGGTGACGTTTGCCAATGCCGTATCCCTCCTCGGCCCCCGCGTTCCGCTGCATCGCGAGACCCGCCAAAACCGACCGTCCTGGTCCAGTACGGTTTCGTCGTATTGTACCCCTTAACCGTGAGCACGGTATCTTAAGATGGCTTAGCGTGACAGGTTAACGGAGTGCTATATAAGATGAGCCACCTGCTCCCCATAGCATCAGTGCCACCAGCAGCACCAGTCCCTGCGTACGCGACGCCAACACGCCCCCCGCGACCATGGCGGCAAGAGGCCGTGGCCTCCTAACGCTCTGCGCCGTCCTCGCGGCAATCTCCGCCCTCGTCTCCGCCGAGGTCTTCTTTGAGGAGCGCTTCGACGGTAATCCCCTCAGATCTGCCTGCTCCGCTCTCCTTCCCCGTCTCTGCGATCTGGATCGTCGCCAGTGTCGAGTGTGCTGGCTCGATCTGCTTCTGTTTCGAGACTGGAACCCCCCGGGGATTTGATCCTTCGGTTTTTTGTCGGTTTCATCTCGTGGATCCGCGTGATCTCGCATTTTCTGGCGGATCTTGTGATTTTTACTGATCTGGTGTGATGATGCTTCGGCACTGCGATTTTGTGCTCTTCCTAAAGTTGTTGTTTTTAATGCGTGGCATTGGAACTTCTTCTTGTTGATGTTTCTCGTGTTTGTAATACTTATGTGGATGATCTGCGTTCTGATCTTGTTTTTGCATCGCTTTTGCACACCTTCTGTCTAGCATAGCACATTTTGTGTGGTGGAACTAATAGGATATTTTTTTTGGTGGATTGCTAGGGAGTGATGTCTTCGAGTAAACTTCATGTAAATCCCCTTAACTTAGGTAGATGACAACATTGGGATTTTATGTCTTTGACCGATTAATTAGAATCGGGGTTTCCGAAGACACGTGTCTTTGTTACCGCGGAATGTATACGGATATTTCAACTTCCAATTGTTTTGGAAGATCCTTAGGCCCAATTTGATAATGGAGTGGGGTTTAGGGTGGATACACCATTCGCCTTAACCAGGCTAATGGCGTATTCGACCCTAGCGCCTCGAATGAGAAAACCCCACTTTTTCACATGTTGCATGTTATTGGGGTAGGGTATTCGATGTTTTACCAAAGTGTGGTAGCAACTAAACCGGCGAAACCGGCTTCCAACTGACGAATATGACATCCGGTTGGAGCCTATCCATTTATCAAAGTAGGCTTTAGAGAATTGTCCATTTTGCCACATTTTTTGTGGTTTCTACCTGTGTTTGTTTGACATTTGCATTGAGCGTTTTCGTCTCTTGTATCATTCTGTGGACAACAATGCCCATCAGCTTGGACATGAACGTCGTTTTGTACCTTGAATGCACCCATGAGGAGTAATTTGGTGGGGCTAATGGCGTGACAATTTTTTTCTCAGAATCATGTGGTTCCTTTTCAAAAATTCTCTCCTTTCAGAGTGGTATCATAGACTGCCTATGCCACATAACATGTTAAATATAGAAGACATTCCGTGCCTAAACCATTTGGCTAGAATCTAAAGCCATCGTCCTTAAAGTCAACACTTTTCCCGGGGTCATCATTTGCTAAAGTATTAATCTAGAAAGGCCTATATGCCTATCACATTTTGACACAAGTTACTGGGATACAGAGAAGAACATAAGCATCCCTCCCCCCAAAAAAGAACAGGACGAACATAAGGGAATCACACTTCCAAACAAACTATTAGGATATTATAAAGACATGCACCATATTTTGATTAGATCATTGCTTGCAATCTTTCTTCTGGATCCGCCTAACCAGTGTATTTGGAAATGAGGTTTCTCAAACAGCAATAGTGTTTTTGAGTGCAACTTAAGCATGTTTGTTTGGGTTCTAGATTTAGCATGCAACAACTTCACTTTCTTCCTATATTGTAGTTTTATTTTTCATCTTCTATAACTATTTGTTGCCTTTTCTTGTTGTTCCTTCGTTTTCAGATGGATGGGAAGACAGATGGGTGAAATCTGATTGGAAGAAAGATGAAAACATGTCTGGAGAGTGGATACATACTGCTGGAAAATGGAGCGGTGATCCCAATGACAAAGGTGCACTATGTTCCTTCTTTTTACTTATGACTAATTCTTTGACTTGAATCTACATGTCACTTCCTGTTGCCCAACTCAGAAAAGTGTATTCAAAACAAGACAATGAAAAGGAGACTTTGTTTATGACTGTTTTCAGAAACAAAATTGAAAAATAATGAAAAATCTCGGCTGGCGTTTATGCAGTTACAGAAAATTCACCAACATAGTAATAATATTTGTGCTAAATTTGCCAGTTCTTCAGATTGATTTGTCATTTTGAAGTGTTTTGGCCTTACAAGTGGGATTCGTTCATTTTGCCATAGTTCCCACTCCAAATATTGTTCCTACTTCTGTTCCAACTCCTACTCAAAGAAAATTTGAGTAGGAAATTAGAAAATCCTCTGCATCCATCTCGTTTGATTACTGCTTCCATGCCCACGCTTCTAAGTATGGCAACTCAAGGCTATCCATTTCACAGCTGCTATTGTTGCCACCCCCACCTCCAACTGAAGGAATGCATGGTTAGACAGAGTTTTTTTTAATTTTTTAATGAAATCAATCTCAATTACCATTCAAATGGACAAGGTGAAGAGATGCATGCATGTGAATGTTATCACTAGTGGCATCTAGTTGATGACCACTAGACTATCTATTCAACTACAGGTTGGAGCTTTTGTTTTTTTTGGAAGGTGACCATGTGGCCACATTTCATTAGGTTGAAGCTTTTGTTGGGATCCATTGTGTAACCTTTTTTTGAGCTTGCATCTTATCATCTTAAACTTTAATGTTATGGTTTTGGTTACTCGCTGATGTTGGCATACCACATAAGTAAACCAGTTTGTTCACATTGGTAGAGTATCTGGGATCATATGGGTATGTGATGGAGCGTGGATCCAGTTTGGATGCTTCTTACTCTTTGAAGGATCCAGTAACATATAATTTTTTGTTACTGAGGTGTTTATTTACAGAAGATACATAATAATTTGGAATGGGGTGTCAAAATTGCAACCATCTGCTAATAAGATGCTTTGCATAATCTTATTGTGTAGTCCTGGTCCACATTGTTGTTCGATTACACATATTTATAGTTTTAAAGTGGTATCCTACTAGATATAGCCACTATCAGACTAGATACTCATCATCTTTTGTATTATGTGAAATTTCTTAAAAGCATGGAAGATGTCCTTGGGTCTGTACTCGGTTAGGAGAATGTCTAATTGGATTCAGAGTGCACCCTATATAATCAGTTAAGAAAAGTTGTACCCATATGTGGAGTCGAGCTATGTCATTCTTGCCATGCCAGTTGGTCTCATCTATGTCTCACCATTACCGGGGATTCTCAATCAAACTAAATCTAGCTGAAAACTACTCAACATGGCAAATAAGTAAGAATTATGCTAATATCTAACTGAAATATTAATTTCAAAACTTTTGAGATTTGGCCTTCCAGATAAGTCGACTTGATAATGCTTTACAGTAATATGGGCTTTGATGATGGGCTTACATCATGGATTTATTGATACATATTTTTTTTTTCATGTTCTTGTAAACAGGTATCCAGACTAATCCAGACTACAGATTCTTTGCCATCTCTGCTAAATTCCCAGAATTCAGTAACAAGGACAAAACATTGGTTATTCAATATTCAGTCAAGCATGAACAAAAGCTTGATTGTGGTGGCGGATATATTAAGTTGCTTAGTGGTGACATTGATCAGAAAAAGTTTGGTGGGGAAACTGATTACAGGTGATTGTCAAATGATTTTTTTTTGGGGTCTGTTACATGGTATCTGATGAATGTGTCCGTCGATCTGTGATCCCTAGTATCTTGATCATTTATCATGTTTGTCTCTCCTTCCTCATTTGAATGCAGCATCATGTTTGGACCAGACATCTGTGGTTATAGCACCAAGAAGGTCCATGCAATACTTACTCGCAATGGGAAAAATCACTTGATCAAAAAGGATGCCACTTGTGAAACGGATCAGCTAACTCATGTTTACACATTCATCATCCGTCCGGATGCCACATACAGCATACTGATTGATAACGTTGAGAAACAAACTGGTAGCCTTTACACAGACTGGTCAATACTTCCTCCTAAACAAATTAAGGATCCTGATGCAAAGAAGGTCAGGATTGTTGTTTGATTTCCCGACCTTTCTTTGGATCCATCATTTTCTTTTCATTTTTAATTCTAAGTTTTCTCTAGAAGTCTAAACATTTTATAAAAAATTGCAGCCAGAAGATTGGGATGACAAAGAGTACATTCCGGATCCGGAGGATAAGAAGCCAGAGGTAACATTTTGGGGACCTTGTTATTAGTTTTTGTACCTGCCAAATTTTGTACTCGCAACTTTCACTGAAGAGTGTAACTATTTTGTTTCTTGATATGAATTCTTCCACACTTATATAATGGCACATTTTCAGAAGTAGTTGTGTGGTGTGGTGGAAGTTCTGTACAATTTTAGCTTCTTATCGCCAGGAGTTTCTTGGCTGATTGCATTTGTGCTCTGTCCATTTTTAATATTTTTAAAAAGTCTCGATTCTCAATACTATCAAATGACCCAGAACAGACATTTTTTTCTGTTGGAATGAGTGCGTATGTGGTCGTGGTCACCGGTTGGAGTGATATGGATGCCTAAAACCTAAAACTGTAGAATCAGAGATGTTTCCATTTTTCTTCTTCTTTTTGTGGGCATGAAGAGAAGTATTCAAAAAATTAAAATTATGTATATATTTTTATAGAAATAGGTCACTCGTTCGTTACTTGAGCAGTTACTTCTGACATTACTTAGATGTATCCTGCATTTTGGCCATCATTTGATGAAGCTGTCATCTCTTATTTGGACAGGGCTATGACGATATCCCAAAGGAGATACCAGACCCTGATGCCAAGAAGGTAAATGTTTGCTAACCAACATACGATGCAGTCATTGTGCAACCGGTTTCTTGATGAGGTTATACGTTGGATTTGTATGTATATATATGAATTGATTTATGGTTTCACAGCCAGAAGATTGGGATGATGAGGAAGATGGTGAGTGGACCCCACCAACAATTCCGAACCCTGAGTACAAGGGACCATGGAAACAGAAGGTGAGCAAACCCAAATATGATCTTTTCTATTTTTATACAGACCATAAATGAGAATCTAAGTAGGCCTTTGTTTTTCCAATTTACAGAAAATCAAGAATCCTGATTACAAGGGCAAGTGGCGTGCACCCATGATTGACAACCCAGGTTCACCTTCAATTTCTTGATGGTCTCCGGTGTCCAGATTTCAACCACTTTGTATGCGCCTGAATTCACTGTGAATGTTTTGCAGAATTTAAAGATGATCCTGAAATCTATGTTTTCCCGAACCTGAAGTATGTGGGCATTGAATTATGGCAAGTAAGTATCCTTTTACTCCTTCCAGCAAATAATTCGTTTGTGATAGGACGTGCCAATATTAATAATGTCTGTATTGCAGGTCAAATCTGGTACCATATTTGACAATATTCTGGTCTGTGATGATCCCGAGTATGCGGTGAAGCTTGCCGAAGAAACATGGGGAAAGCATAAAGATGTATGATTCTTTCCTGTAGAAGTAATGATACTGCATTTATTTAGGGTGACTGATTCACGTTATTTCTTTTTGCAGGCTGAGAAGGCAGCTTTTGATGAAGCTGAGAAAAAGAAAGAAGAGGCGGTATGATCATAATTTTGCCTATTAAATAGCGAAGTTAAATGTGCTGTCATCCTTATTTTTGTCTTTTGTTTCTATGTATTTATTTCTGTTTTACCGTTTCCACAGGAGGCTGCAAAAAGTGACGACGAATCTGACGTGAGTTTGTGAAAATGCCTAGTCAATTAGTCTTTAATCTTCCTCGTCTCCTGCCGGTCGTTTTCAAATTTGTCGGTTCTCTAAGATGTTCCCCCATCCCCATTACAGGATGAGAAAGAGGAGGCTGATGAGAAAGAGGAGGATGAGAAGGAAGACGATGATGCAGAGTCAGATGAAGAGGAAAAAGAGGCGGCAGATGAGACGGCCAAGCATGTATGATACTGACCTCTCTCTCTCTCTAAATTTTGGCAGTTAACCGTTAAATTTAACTCTAGATCAACCAAAGAGAACGTCATCGTTGTGTATGAAAACATTGGTGACGGCAATAACTAGAACTGAAGAACAAGGCTAATATTATTTATGTTAGGCTCACTAACGAACAGGGTAGTAAAGAGAAGATGATGTCATACTTTGATTATGTAGCAAAACGTAATGTTGGTAACAATTAAAGCAGACACCTGTAACAGAACAGTTGCATACTATTCATCATTCTAGGTCAGTGTGGGTCTGAGCGCCTCGCATGACCACGTCTAAAACATATTGCTGTGGTTTGAATAATTTACCCTTTTTTTCCTCTTTGCAAGATTACAGTACTTATTTAACACATTTATTACTCTCTTATTTCTATTGTTCTCTGTCATCCGGTATCTGTTCATTGACCTGGGTACTTTTTTGGGTATCTTCTCTTTCAGGATGAGCTGTAGACGAAACCGAACCCTTGCCGGACCACATTTTTGCGGCGGTTGTTCTGATCGGTTGGAAGATGCGTTGTTTCTCTGTTTGGAGTTTGGACAGCCTTGGAAGAATTTTTCTTGTTAGTGCTAATGCTAGCCGAAAGCTTAGATGGTTAATGGGTACATAAGCCTCTCTTCTTTGGGCGAGGCCGTGGTGGTTAATATACTCTTTGTGCGAGCTTTTTCTAACGGGATTAGCTTTCTTAATTGAAATTTCTGTCTGGTTATTTTCCCATGTCTTGGAAATCATGATGTCCATAGGGCGGTCGAATTACGATGGCTAGGCGTATGCAATGTCGAGATGGTCTTTCCATCCATTTCCCGCCCAATTTTGTTGAAAGAAACAGACAGACAACATCGTCTGGCCAGGGAAGAAGTAACGGCCGGCTCTACGGATTTCTCAGTAAACAAAATATTTCTGTACTTAGCTTGAAAGGCATAAGCTGACGATTTTTCTGAGGTTTCTTGCTCGAATCACCGTCTAGGATGAAATGATTCGTTTTCTCATGCGACAGCTTGCATGATGAGGATGATCATCAACGTCTAACATATCTTTTAACTGGTTAAATTTAAGATATGGTCCAACAACATTTGAAGATGATGTCGGATTTTTTGTTCTATGAATACCTTATGAGGCTAAGAGGGATCAAATGTCTTTTTATTCCCTTCTGCATCATATATGTTTGAACCATATGTTTGAATTTGGACCCATTCTTTTTTTTTGGGGGGGGGGGGTCACAATTTAGACTCATTCTTACCACAGGGTTCAACAGCAGTCGGAGATTTGGACGAGTTAATAGGTACATATGAATTAACCGGATTTGAACCTGAGGCAGCTTCCATGGCTCCAAATTTAAGATATTTTACAAATTCTAGCAACCATTAAAACATCGAAAATGATACAGATAATAGCAGCCTGCCATTGTTAGGGGATGGGATTATCACCTATGCACTAAGTTGCTGTCCTCACCTGGGCGTGACCAGATCCTCTTCCACACGAGCAGTTTGGGGATTTTCTTGGAGGGCACTAATAAAAATAACCCAAAGTCATGCCAAAGACCCAAAGGATACTCAAGGTCAAGGATATGGAATGTTATTCTTGATACCCGAAGGCATTTGTCCGGGGGGGCAGTCACTAGATCATTCATTGATAATGGGTAAAGCATCCGAATCTGGGATAACCGTTGGGTTCCGGATACCGGATTACAGACTCTGGATACTGGGAACCAACACCTTCCACAACTGGTTGCAGAATGGAAGGTTCCCTTAGTGGAACAGAACTTCCCAGGAGAAGTCCTTACAAGGATGTTGAATATTCCAATAGCAGACAGGCTAATGAATCTGGAAGTTCACACACAACGGAGAATTCAACATTAAGTCAGCTTACAGGCTGCTATCCATGGGATATATGTTGTTGATCACAATAATCTACCATACAAACATGGTAATCTTTGTCAAATAAATATAGTTAACTCAAATTAAAATCCAACTATGGTTAAAAATATTATTAGAATTTAATTTATTAGTGTAAATTAATCTTACAGCATAAGTGTGAGCACAAAAATAACTCTATTGCATCGTAAGTACAAAAATATCTCTCTATTTATGTACCATCAAGTCTTTTAAGACGATAATTAAACACACGGATACTTCTACACTTATATTTATGTAGTATAATTATTTCAAATTAACGTGAATATAAGAGTGACATTTCTGCAAATATACACTTAATTAGATCGTTTTTGCAATTATCCTTTACCTAAACCCCACTTCCTAGTTCCTACCCCGACATATGCCCTCGGTTCTACCACCCCGCCAGTTTTACTCGCCTCTATTTAATTCCCTTCCCCTACCCGGAAAACCTGCTCAGACGAACCCCCAGAGCGAGAGCGAGAGAGAGAGAGAGAGAGAGAGAGAGAGAGAGAGAGGCCATGAACGGCATCTTCCGCCCCAGCGCCAGCCCCACACCCAGGGCCTCCCCCTCCCGGGGACCCTCGCTCCGGCTTGGAAAGCTCGGCCTTTTGGCCACGCCTCGCCGGATCGCCTTCCGCCTCCCGGGGAACGAGGCCGGGCAATGGATCCGGCGCAGGGGCGCGCTTGCGGCCGTGTGCTACTCCGCCGATGCGGCGGCGGTGGAGGACCTGGGGCTTCGGAAGTCGGAGCTGCGGAATCCGGCCCTCTCCACCTCGTACCGCCCGGCGTGGGTACCGCTGCCCAACCAGACGGTGCTGGAGGCCCAGGCGAGGGTCTGCACGGGGCCGACGCAGACGAAGCCGCTGAGCGAGGAGCAGGCGTTCAAGGTCCTAGGCACCATCCTCCGTTCAGGTGATTGCTCCACTTTTTCTTGGTTTCCTCGAAGTGGTGGGTTGGGTCGGTTCCCGGATTCTGGAATTAGTAGGGTTCTTCTAGTCGTAAGCGTGAGTTGATTTTTTGTGCTCTGTCTGTCGTCACATTTTGATTTCCTTTGGTTTTTATTTTCAATTCTAGAAACTGTCGCTATGCTTTTGTTACCATGCTTATTAGTTACTTAACTACCTGTCAATAGCTGTTACCTTTTGTCTTTTGCTGGCTCCTGTTGATTTCTGGAAAGTATGTGCTTTTCCTTTTTTTTGGCATTGATTAGTACTAAACTACTAGTCAAAAGAAGTAAATTTAGACTGGAAACATCAAAAAAATTGTCATGTTGGTATCGAGTGTTTGGTAAATTCCATGTGATCATTTAATCTGCGAAGAGACCACCTCATCATAAGATCTTTATTTTTGAAAAAGAAGATGTGGTTGAAAAATTGAGATAGATTGGTAGTTCTTTTTGAGTGGCCTTATTTTCAATTCTGTTTTCATGTGTGCGTCAGCACTTGAGTTTGAAGAATGTTATATGGTTTCTTTGGCCTCTTTTACTTCCTTTTCTGATCACCTTCTTATTGGATAAGCTAGGGGAGAACTCAAGGATGCTGAGGTCTCTAAATCCCAGCTTGGGGCATTCTTTGCTGCAATGACAATACGTGCGAATGCGTTTCCAGAGGCCACACAATGGAGTGAAGGAGAAGCACGTGCGATGAAGGAGTTCTGGCCACAGCTGGTTCAAGTTCTTCCACCTGATGTTATCTTTATTGCGGATCCTGAGTTTACAATAATGGGGGGAAGTTCGTCAATTGGTCCTCAGTTTGTTGGCCAAGGCACTGCAGAGATGAGACTGGTAGGTGCTTTGAGGGAAATATTGGCAGGTGGGCATCTAGGTTATGAGGAAGTACAAGGGGTTTTAAGGGATGTTCTACCCCTGGAGTTGGAGGATGGAAAGTCAAAAAGAGTGAGTGAATATCTGCTTTCTGCATTTCTAATAGGACAGCGTATGAACAGAGAGACAGATCGTGAACTCAAGGCCTACTGTCTTACTTTTGATGATGAGCTTGGTAGCATTCTAACTTATTGTACTGATGTTATAAATGGCTTATCCTGAAGTTTCATTGCAAAATGAATATTGTTAATTCTGATTTTTATATTAGGAATTACCTTGATGGTTTCTGCTGCTCATCAGGCTCTCGTCCTGTGGCTGATGTGAAATCATTGACTCATTATGGTGAGCCTTATGATGGAAACACACGTTTCTTTCGTAGTACATTGTTTGTTGCTGCTGTAAGAGCTTGTTACGGGGAATCTTGCTTACTTCATGGTGCTGATTGGATGCCTCCTAAGGTCTAGTAAAACTGAGTTATAACCTTTTCAATTTCTGATGTTTAGTACAGTGTTCCCTTTTCTTACATATGCTAAGTTTTTTGTTCTCTGATTGTGGCAATTGTTTACTGTATTACTTCAATGCTCATTTCTGAAATGTTGGAATCTTTAAGGTTTCAGGGAGGTGTTACTGAAGAACAAATGCTTAAATTCATGGGCGCAAACACTCATTTATCTCCGTTGCAGGCGAAGACACTCCTAGAGGTGCCTCTTTGGCTTTCTTGTGGTTGTCTTTCACTGCTGTTTTTCTCTTTGATAGTCCTTATATCATCATTTCTTGTTCCAGGATGAGAAAGTTGGCCTGGCATATGTGAGTCAGCGTGAAGCTTCTCCTTCTCTGTATGTGCTCTTTGTTCTTACACATATGTGTTTGCATTCTAAATCTGTACGAATATTGACATTTGAGGCTAAGATTTCACGCCATTATATGCTTTCATTCTCAAAAGTAACCATGACTTAGTTCAGTGCTCTAGGAATTTGTACAAACCTTTGAGATGAGCACTGCCCTTCTGAAATCGTGGATCCAAAAACCCTAGGTCCTAAACCTAAACTCTAAAAGATGTCCACAATTTTGATAATCAAAGTAATGTGCTGTTTCAAATGCCTGTACATGCACTGTTGTTCACGAATTTAATGTGGATTGACTTATAAATTACTGCTTGTAAGATGGTTAGCATCCCATGGAGATGAAACGTCTTTGTAAGACATTGCCTTAGGCTAGGATGGAGTAACTGTATTCTCAAACTTCTTATCAGGACATTAACAACTGTTTGGCGTAAAACTTTCTTCTGACAAATATGCTTGTTCAGAGTTGCATGTAGAATTTGGCCAATGATACAGTGTTTCCCCCCCAAGTGGGGATATGTATCTGCGACTCAGAAGAAATTGAATAGTAACCATCTGCATATGGTAAGTGTATCTGATTGACTAGGTCATTATCATTATTCTACCAATGAGGAATCTCCTTCCCCATTTGGTGAGGCAAACAATAAACCTTGAATGTGCGCAGAAGCTTTCTCAGTCAGGAAAGACCTGGCATGTAGCCAGATTGGTAGTTACCTGGATTTTAAGTCGTCAAACTACTAGTATTATAGCTGGGGCCATGCTTTATGATCTCCACGCTCAAGTTTCACATACCACTGCAGTTTGAATTCACATCAGACTGCTTGTGCTGTTGCCAGTGCTGTATTCATGGTAAAGCTAGTCTAAGTGGAATAAAAAGACCATGGCTCCTGTGCACCCCTTTATAGTTCTGTTGCTCTTTTTTGGCTCTTTTTTCTCTTAAAATAAAATTTAGGAAAAGAACCCACTTAAACCCGTTTGGTAAGCCCTCTCCTATTCTTTAAGATGGAATCTCATCCTTTGCTAACCTCTCCCAAGATAAAAACAACCCCTACCCTGTTTTTTTTTTGAGAAATGAATTCAGAACCATCATGCTGCGCATAGCTTCGGACTTCCTTGAGAGGTTCTCCAGGTACCCGTTCTTTCTCTCCTGTACCTCGTCATCTCCTCCCTCTCTTCTGGCCAGCCAATCCCTCTATCCTTCCTCCTCCCTCCTTTGGCCGCACCGCCATCCCCTCTCCCTGTGACACTGGCCGGCCAGTGGCCTGGCTGCCCTCCTCTCTCCCTTCCTCTCCCACCTTCCTCCTTTAGCCTCATAATTTAAATAGTTTTAAATTCAAAATTTAATAACTCAAGAAGTGTGGTAACATGACATGAAGTTTTTCTGTTTTGAATTGATGCAACCTGTTTATTACTATTATTATTATTATTGCTTCTTAAATGTTTGGTTTGGTGGAAAGTGCTCGACACTTTAGAGTCACTTGATACTAAGATGTTTGCCTTTACAATACTAACATATGAAATCAGTGTAATGGTTTATGCATCCTTTTTTCCTCCCATTGGGCTAGTGTAATGTATGGTTGTCAAGACGTCCAAGGCGATGGCCCACTGCCTTATTGCTTAGATGACAAGACGAGGCACCTAGGCGAAGCCTACTTTATATAATTAAGTACATTTCAAGAAAACTACTAGTGCACATTTTCTGCATATAAGTTCAATCTTTAGTTAATAGAAAATTTGATATTCACAAATCTTCAACATATACCTATATTTTGAAAAGCAAAAACAGAATAAATGACAAAAAATTACAAATTAATAAGGAGAAAACCAATAAGAATTTACGAATCCTGTCAATCAATATGAAAATTTTAATCTAAAATTTAGTATTGAAATAGTTATGCTCCATATTTAAAAAAGAACATAGATATGACACATTTCTAGGTAAATTATAACTACATCAACATAATAATTTCCTAATTTTCCACTTGTCAATTATCCAAAAAAGCCAAAAATGATACTAGCTTCAAAAAGTGCACCATGCAAATATGAATCAATGTCCTTAAGAGGAGGGAAGAGGAACCGACCGGGAGAAGAATCCAAGAGAAATGGGAAAGGGAAATGGAGGTCCTATTTTCTCTTTCCAATCTTGACATATCATTTGTCAATTTTTCAAAATTACCCCTGAACTTTTACCCAAGTACTAAAATAGACCTTAAAACAAGGAGTGGATGTCCTACCAAGGCAGGCTACGCCGGCGCAAGGTGGTCTATGTGCACCAAGGCAGCCAGGTGAGTGCCTTAATGGGCTGCTTGCCTAGGCGCCTGGTCGCCTTGGGCACCATGGAGTGCCTTGTCACCTAGGGTGATGCCTTGAAAACAATGGTATAATGTTAATGTATTGGAAGAAAGTGTACATATTCTCAGATGAGCAGAAAGCTTTGTTGAGGTATTAAGGGTATGTTCACCTCATCAATTCTATATCAGTTGGTTTGTAAAGACCGAGCAGCTTAGCTAATTAGCTCTGTTTCATCAGTTACCACTTAAGTGAAATGTGGTTTACACATCAATATATGGTGGTTTATTTTTCATGTTGCAGCTTATATCGTAGGCTGTGATATTATCAATTATCACTAGGCTTTGGAGAAAGTTTAATGTAGTTCAAACACATCTATCTGGTACCATGTTTTGCATGCTATTAGATAATTTGTCACACCGTGTAGACACTCTCCTTGTGATTGTTATTCTTACAAGCTAGTTTCTTATTCACAGATTAATTGTGCAGATATTCAGTTCTTGGTTTAAGAGAGCACATTAAAAAGCGTCCACCACTGGCAACCGCAGAAAAGGTTCAGCAATTTGTGAAGGTTCATTATTCATACCCAATATCAGTGTCATAGTTTACCATAATACACTTCAAATGATTGAATCTAGATTATCTGTTGACTAGCTAATGCTTGTGATGCCATCAGCTTTACATCTTCACCTCTTTTTTTTTGGAAGGTGTACTTCTTCACCTCTTGATCATTTAAAGTACAGTCAGAACATCTCTGTGACCTCCTGCTAGCAAGTTCTATAAATGCAAGCCTTTAGTCACCTGCAATCATGTTTTACACTTGCCAATACAAAATATTTCTTCCATGCATGTTCCCTTTTTGTGCGTGGGAGGGAGGGGGTTGGAGGACAGGAAATGATTCTTATATAGTCTAAATGGTGCTTAGACCTGGTCTTTCTGCAGGCTAGTGGGAGAGAAGCTATTGTTGCTGGATTCTATCATGAAGGTTATGAAGATGCACTATTAATGCTTATGAAAAGAAGAAGTGTCCATTCTGGTTTGGTTGTGAAGGTTGGTTTATTTTGGACAGATCTCAAACTTTTTAAACTCCGCTACTGTGGTCTCATTATTTTTTTGATCATGCACTACTACTATTGATTGCGTGATTCAATGTGTCTTGGACTAATTGTGGCATTTTCACAGTATCCATGTTGTTGGATTTTGTTACTTTTGTAGATTGGCAGGCATATTATCCCCATGGATTGACTTCAAGAGTCTTAAGGGTGCCAATAGGTATTTTAACAATATGTACTATGTTTAGAGGTCGTTTGTAGGCTAAGGTCTAATTGGGACCAGCTTACATGCCATTTTATGTGGTACTATATTTGTATATTTGATGTGTATCTATCTAATAATATGTCATTTAGTTTGACTTAAAAGGTTGGGACTGACACGGGGAATCTTGAACAGGTCATGGTCTGGGGTGGTTAGCTGTGTCTATATTGGGCCTGGGTGAGGATCACAAGAGTTGGCCCAGCTCCTGACACCTGCATTTAAGATGGGAGATGCTTAAATATTTGCATGTTGAAGTGTGTTTTTAGTTCCATGTAGGCTTTGGAGAATTCTTTGTATGTGATTAAGTGTAAGATAACTTGCCCTATTTTGGGCCATTTTAAAGTTATTTTGTTTAGTACAATGGAAGAATAGGCAGAAGAAGTCGCTTACTAACATAGTAAGATTGGAAGTCTATTACTTCCTTTTCGTTAACGGAGATGTGGAATATAAGGTTAATAGTTAGATACTATATTTTCTTCATCTTGTCTGAAGCATGTCTTTCCTTTTCTCTGAATGTCTGGAGTTAGAAAACTATAAATTACAGGAAAGATAACAATGAAAAGAACATGGTCTTAGAGTCCAAGTTATTCGGAAGGACATTAGTTTATTGGGTTTAAATATGAATATAGCACTTGATAGAAATCTTTGGCGGAACATGATTCATGTAGTCGACCCCAAATAATTGAGATAAGGCTCTGATGATGATGATGATGATCCTTCAGCAGATGAACTTAGCTAAAAATATCGAACTACTCAAAGGTTCCATGTTTTATGATTCCAATGGTGGATCTCTTGCATTTAGCTGAACAATAACAAAATGTGTCTTGCGTGTGGTTGATGTAGGGTGAAGAAGGTGCTCTCTCAATGACAACAAAAGCAAGATCAGCAAGTGCATCAAAAGGCCTTCCTGTGAATTACTGCTCCGGCTTCTGCTCACTAAGTGCCGAATCTGTTCCTGATATTGATGGTATCTTGATAACTGCAATTTCATTTTTCTTTCTATGCAGCTATTTTGTTACATTTGCTTTGCAAAAAATTGTTCTTATAACCATTATTGTAACAATTTGGAAAGATATCTCATCTCCACTCCATTTTTACTTGTGTGGCACACAATGTGCTTGTCTGTTGCATGCAGGAATGAGTTTTCCTTTTTCCTTTTTTTAGAAATTGAGACGACACATGCATCTAGTGATTTACTAGTTAACATCCTTCAGATGGTTTCACAAGACATTTATCACCCAGTTGACCTTTAGAAGCATACTCCATTGTAACCATCATCATAAAGCTGTATCCCATCTGTTATGGGTGTGACGTAGGACACAGAGGATCAAGTCCGGTCTATTTGAACTGCCTCCCATCCAACTGTCAATCTGGCATACTTTTTACAAGTATTGGCTGATGAAGTCACTTGGATTCACTTCATAGTAAGATATCCAGTGTGATTGCAAATTGAGGGGATGGAGATGACACTAATTAATATTAGGCTCTGGTTCAAAATATCATCTTTCATTTCTCAAGGGGCATTCAACACATCTTTTTTCACATAGTACTCTCCCTTCCCACACAACAAAAATACACAAGCACATACATCTTCTCTCTGGTAACTGAAATTGGAATCTGAGTAACGTTATTTTTATTCTTTTCATGATTAGGAATTTCACGAGAGAGTTTCAACTTAGTGGTTGATGCGAAGGATTATGGTTTGGAATCCACAGATACTCCAAGAACTGATAGATCGGTATATCCTTTGTCCTTGTTTATATAATACATGCAGAAACCATGTTTTACACATGTTTTTCTGGAGTTATTAGATAAAACATCATTATTCATATAACTGAACTATAGAATCAGTGTTGCTATGACACTTACAGGAGGACCAAGGGGATATCTTTCCTGCATGAAATTATGTGGTAGGTCATTTGGCTGTTATAATGTTTGCTCCTTGGAGATCATCAATGACGCCTGTGCATATATCACATTCCAAATGCTACACATGGGTTTAGTGCACATCTAGGCTTTACTTGAATCTACGATTAGTACACATACTTGAACCTCCTTGTGAGGACTCACTGTGTACATTGTTATAAAACAATTGGTCCTTCCCTTCCCCAGAATATATGGAGGAAAAAAGGAGTTATGGGTGCTCAATTTCAGCTTTCCCCCTCTTCTTTGACGATTAATGAGTTGGCCTAGAAATGATGATCAGCACGCTAAGTCTCTTTAATGGGAGTCTGAATACTAAGCAACAGTTTTATCTCATACGCACAGTGGATTAAACCATATTTAAGTTTGGTTCTTGATTCTTAGAACGTGAATATTGATATCCCACTCCAGAAAAAGAGAGGCAAAATTGAAACTCTAACGAAATCTGTTTGGGTATCCGTTGACAATTTTAACATCACAGGACCTACTCAGAATGAATGAATGTATAATGGTTGTTCTTATACTGTAGTTTCTACTTTTACACAGTAATTATTTTTGTTTTCCAGGCTTGCTTTTCTCTCTCTGTTTCCTTTCTTTGCTATGGTTCCCAAACAGATGGTAGTTAAACGTAGTTTTCTGCCCAGTAAATTCATATTCAATTCATATCTTGCTCTCTTCTTTGATAGGTATTAATCGTTTTCCTTCAAGTAGTACCCAATTTTCTGAGCTATCCAACTTTCGATAATAGGAGTGATATCTGAACCCTAAGTTCTACGGAGAAACTTTTGGGTTAAAGTGCAGATAGTCTTTAGTTCCCTTTAAAGTTTGGCATAGTAGTTTCCTTTTTCTCCTCTGAATGGCAAAGTAGTCCCCTGAAACCAAGGGAACGTAATGAATGACATTTAAAACTTCATTGGAACTTTTCTGATGAGCAAATCTGCTAGACGTACTAATTTTTATACTTGGTACTTACGTCTTAGGTTTTGGTACTTACGTTTTAGGTTTTGAGAAATATAGAGTTGGGTTTAGCTGCGCTTAATGGGGAGAAAGGACCGGCCTATGACCGAATAGTCCTAAATGCTGGAATGGTGGACCACTTGCTGGGGTCCCCTGGAGCGGAGGACGTAATGTCGGCACTTGATAGAGCAAGAGAGGCCATTGACAGCGGAAGGGCTTTGAACAGATTGATGAACTACATAAAGATCTCTCACCAGCTGAAATAATTCGTTAGTATGACTGTCTCTTTCCCTACCGTTGTTTCTTATTTGTAAGTGTCACCGCATACATCATCTCTCCTTTGTAGTCGACTCTTTATACGGCATGAGAGCAAGTATCAAAAAGAGAAGAACTTCGTGCCTCTTATGGTTCTTCCTTGAAGGTGGTTCTTCACCTGGTTGACTGTGTGCCGATTTCAAACGCAGCATGGGCTAGCAAATTCCTTGGATGATCATCCCCGAGAAAAAAACGTCAACTTTTCCGGTTTTCCCTTGATCCAGTTTGTCGTACATCTAGAAGGTGTATATCTACGAATATCACCGTGTAATTTCTTTCTGGAACTGATCGAGAAAAAGTTCAAAGTGGTTGTGCCACACTGGTGTTTCGTTGTAAGGTATGCACAAGATCCAACTCATTACCGGCACCTCGAAGTCTGCACGGTCGAGTCTTGTTGTTTGGTTCCAGAGAGTTTGCAGGGTTCTCTTGTTATATCTCCGAGCTCGATTTCATTTATCAGAATCGGGTTGGATTATCGGGTGTGCGGATTACATTTGCAGCCCTAACCATGAGGTGTTAGACGTGCACCATCTTGATAGAGGCACCAGTACGAGAGTTTTGAGTATCATCGTAGTGTTGATTCAGGAAGTATCTGGGAATATACGCTGGCCATTCTTTTTTCTTTGCCCCTACCCTACCCTACCCCATTAATGTCCCACATCAGATATGTTGGTATTTAGAGAGGGCCCCTGCCAAGGGGCCACTGTCCACTTTTAGTTTCTGCCGCAAATGCAATTAAAGGTATCACCCAAAAGGCAGGCAGGTCCTATCGGATCTCTTAATGGATCCAAGAGCAGTATATCACCATAGGTCCATAACATTGCTATCTAGATGTAATGTAGTGTTCATAGTGTGAGTTTTGCTAATAAACATTTTCTAACAGTAGAATGGGAAATGTTATGATGTTACACTTTTTAGCATCAAATTTGCCATTTGTTTTTCCTGTTGTCTAAATTAAAAATTAGAGGATGTAAAAAAAATCAAATTTAAAGTTAGAGCTTTTGAGGATCGGTCTCATCTCAAACCTTTGACCATATGAGCTAATGATCGATATGAGAGTGTAAATAGTTGAAAAAAAAGTGTGACACTATGGCATTGCTCTTCTATGAAGATATTATTTTCTAATTCTATTCCTGAGTTTTTAAAAAAAGTGATCGAAAATATAATAAAAAACTCATGATTCTTAACTTCTTTTTTTGGGTAAGTGAATGAGGGAGGAGGACCTTAGGGAGAGACCCAACGTCGTCTCACTACGGAAGCATGAGATCGAACCCGTGCCCTCCGCCATCAAGAGGGAAGAGGTGAACCATTGTAGCAAAGTCGCAAGTTCTCATGATTTCTAGCTTCTATTACCTGAAGTTAGAATCACCTCCTCGGGGTCCATTAATTTTATCTATTCGGATCTCTGGATTCCTTGATGACAAGATATATCTGACTCATGTTCTGATTCAACCTATTTAAGCGGATTCTATTAGAGCTAACTATTTGATTGATAATCCGAGTCTAATCTAGCTAATATCCGAAAAGCAAACGGTGCAAAATTGTAAACATCATATTAACTCCAAAACTAATGCATGTTTAGAATATTGGGATATGGATAATACTATGGTGTTGCCACCCCCAATATTGTCACACACTCTCCCTTTCTCTCTGATCCCCCATTGTCGTCTGATTATCCTTATCAAGAACTTGATTCGGCCACTAGGCAACGGGGGTCTAGAATGTGACGTCGACTTTTGAGTTCTCGCATTGTTTTCCAAAATTTCTACAAATGCACCATTGGCGATGGTTCAGCCAATTTCTTCTTGCAAAATTTGTCAGGTTTGGGCACCCTTGTTCATACGGAGGTTTGGGCTTCCTTTATAACACAAGAGAATATCTATTGCGGACTCATTTCATCTTAGTGGTGACTTTATTTCTAGTCTTGCACAACTTGTTCCCACAGACAGCCTACATGCTTATCTATCCACTTTATCTCCAGTTATCACTACCTCCACTTGTTCTTATGTTTGGATGCCCGATCTTCGTGGCCGTTTCAGCATCTCCTTTGCCTATCGAATTCTTACTCATATTCCTGACAATCAAGGTGCTGATCGGCTCGTCTCATTTAAGTTTGATTTACTTTGGCATAGGCTCGTACCCCCAAAATATTCTTTTTTGACCCTTCATGTTATTCGGAACAAGCTACCTGTTGACGTGAATGTTCAATCGTTGGGTATCAATTTGGCATCTGCTTGCTCCTGTTGCACTTGCCCTTTCATTGAATCTGTGCGACACAATTTTCTGGACAGCTCCATGGCCATTGCCCTTTGGTCTCACTTTGAACAGCTTTTTGATATCTATCCCTCACGCTCATCAATTGCCTCTTACATGTCGGGTTGGCTTATGGATGCTCAGGGTAAGAGACATATTCACTTGCTTAGGCACTTGCTTCCGATCTTTGTTTGTTGAGAACTATGGAGCATGCGCAATCGAGCTCGATTTGATAATGTTCTCCCTTGGGTCCCTTCAGCTATTCAACACATTGTTAACCAATTGCAAAGTGCTATTTCTACCATCTCCTCTCCACCTGATCGACAGGAAGATATCCATGTGTTAACATACTTTCAGCTGCAACGAATAAAGGCTCATGTTAACTACCTTGCTGTTTACTGGTCATTGCCTCCTACTAATCAATTTAAGCTTAACACCGGTGGCGCATCTCGAAGGAACCCAGGTATTGCTAGTGGCGGGGTAGTCCTCAGAGACTCTCGTGATCACCTTATTGTCGCCTGCTCCTATTCGTATGGTCAGATGACTAGTTTCGTGGAAGAATTCTTAGCCATCCTTGATGGCCTTCGGTTATGCTATTCACTCAATCTTCGAGTTGACCTTATTGAGGTAGATTCTAGAGCCCTCCTGCAAATACTAGTCCACAGGAAGCAGGTCCCTTGGAGATTGTTGGATCTATGTGATGAGCTTTGGCACCTGCTTGACTTCTACTCTCCCACATTTCAACACATCTACAGAGAAGGCAATCAAGTTGCTGACTTCTTCTCCAACCTTGCTTATGACAGTGACTGCCAATATATTTTCTTCCAAGAAGACGAAGTTCTCAAGACAATTAAGAGCCTTCTCATGTTAGACCGCCATCACCTTGGGGCCGCTAGGGAGACTTCTGCTTTGTTCTTAGCTCTTTCTTCTATATTTTTTGCTGAGTATGGTCTTTTATCTTTCATTGGGGGTATGCCCTCAATCAGGGGTAATCCCCGACACGAGTGTAACCATACTTTTATTTAATATCAATTCTTACCTTTGGCTGACCCTGGTGGAGCGACAACATTCCACCTTTCTGGGGTGGGGTGCACTCTCCTGGTTGCTCCCGTAGGTAATTTTATTTTTTTAAAAAAAGGTTGGTTTCAAACATAAGTATGATGTTCCGGAGTTCGATAATCTGTCTTGCAAATCTGATGGAGAGAAAAAGCATGACAAAAGAGGTGGAAAAGAGTGTGGTTCTGTAATATTTCTTTACACTCATAAATCATTAATTAGGTCAATGAGATAATAATTTTAAATAATTAAGTGAAACATTAAAAGAATGTGGCCTGCATCCGGCTGATCCAACTAACCCACTGTTTACACGCGGAATAAATTTTCGTCTTAATATGCGCATATGTTTTGGCCTTTTTAATGCTTGCATATTATAATTTCCGCGCGCGCGTTTTATCAGACGATTTAAGAATTCGTGTACTGGACTCTTCCCCACCGATCGGAATCGGTGTTAATTTACATCGGATACATCCGAAGACCCTTGATTAGAACTGCTAAAGATGTTTTCTTGCCCTCATAATACTAGCCCTTTTGTCAAAATAATAGTTCAATAGAAAGCATTTTCTTTTCTCCCAAGATCGGATATCATTGCAATTATCCCTCCTTGTGGGGTTTATTTGTAATACTTCTTTCATGGAAAGATTTTGATGCAATCTCCCAACAAAGTATGATTCTTATATAGTGTGCTTTCTGATTTTTGTCTTTTCTGAAATTTAATCAGATTTTTGGATATTTGCATAATTTCACAAACTTCGGGGGTATATTTGCAAATTTTCACTTCTTTATGATCCAGGCATCTTCCTTGCCAACTTGAGACACATTAAGTGATACTTGCATATATCCCAAGAATTTTCCTAATCTTCATAACTCTTGCACAATTTCTTGGGGATATTTATGTGATTTCCAAAAATTGTAGGGGCCAATCTGTAATTTTACGCAAGGAAACACCCTTCCCGAAGCTTTGGCCGTAATAACTTAGAAGTTGTCTCCTTGTGTCTAACAAAGAACCCATCTGTCATGATCTTATTCCACTTGAATCCATATTATACATAAAAGTCTCCCTTGAGGGTATTCTAGTAATTTGCCCTCTTTTAGAAACTTGCTTTTACATAAAGTAGGGTATGACTTCACAAAAATCCAACGTATCCACCTGTTGCTTGCTCTACTTTGTGGCTGCTCTTGTACTCTTGCTGCTGTCCTTTTCTTCTTTTCTCTCCTCTTTTGTCTTCTTTCTTCTCTTCTTGTCTTCTTTTTCTTCTTTTGTCCGCTTGCTGCTTGTCCCTCTCCTTCTCGGGGGTTTTCTTCTTATAGCATCTTGGAGATAGGGCGGAGGAACTCCCTTGGGCTTCTCTCCGGTGGAATTTGAAAAGGTAAGCCCTTCATCTTCTCCTCCCTGCCTTTTCATATGGTGTAACTGCAGTATTTACTTTCTTTCTTCTCTTCTTTTCTCTTTCTTTTCCTTTTTTTTTTTTGGTAACCGCAGGGCCATGGGCGGAGGAAGGCCTCCTCCGGCCTGTTGGCAGGGCGGAGGGCTCCTCCGGCCTGCTAGCAAGGCGGAGGAACTCCCTCTGGCCTGCCAGCAGGGCGGAGGAGGGTCCTCCGGCCTGCTAGCAGGGGGAGGGCCCCTCCGGCCTGCTAGCAGGGCGGAGGCTCCTCCGGCCTGCTTGGCAGGGCGGAGGCCCCTCCGGCATGCTTGGCAAGGCGGAGGGAGTCCCTCCGGCTTGCTGGCAGGTCGGAGGACCTCCTCCGGCCTGCTGGCAGGGCGGAGGCCCCTCCGGCCTGCTGGCAGGGCGGAGGCCCCTCCGGCCTGCTAGCAGGGCGGAGGCCTCTCCGGCCTGCCTGGCAGGGCGGAGAGGGTCCCTCTGGGTCCTTTTCCACTATAAAAAAAAGCCTCCGTACATCTTTTAAAAAAACTCACTTCAACCAGTGGAATACTTCTTTGGCTTTTGGGCTTGTACGGAGGATCTTCATCTTGTCTTTTTCTTGTGAAATCACGTGTGGGTGTTGACATTTGTGACTTCTTCCATACACACATACATATATGTGCATATTTCCCACGCATTTAATCTTACTCCATTCTTGAAGAATAATCGAAAATCATCATTCCTCGGAACCTTGTAAATTTCTGCTAACTATATGTACCTTTCTTCTTCAAGATAATTTCTGAATTTTCGAACTTTGTGGAAATATTTTATGGGGTCAACAAATGCCCCCCACAGGAGGTCCGTCGGAGCCGAGGGTGACGGCGGCCGGCCCGTGCATCACTGATTTCACCGGTTCTTGAGTTTGCTTGATGCATAACGCCATTGATATTAATTTGAGACTGATCATCTGTCATTTCTTTTTGTTGTTGTTGTGTTGTTGTTTTTTTTTTTTGCAGCAGCCATCATGTCTCGTGCTAGGGAGAGCAGTGGTCGCTGGTCAAAGGGGACGTACAAAGAGACAGTCCCAATCACTTCCAAGAAGCTGATGCCTTCGTGGGGTTCTCCGAGAATAACTGCGGAGAATATTTTTTCACTTGATCGGGGGCTTTCCATGATTGCTACTGGCCCCCTCCCAGAGGATGAATCTGAAGGTGGTGTAATTGACTTGAGCTTGCTTATTCCTCAGAGGGGCTTCTATGTATATCAACGGCCGCATGGATATCCGAGGCATTTTCCCTTGGACAGGCATTTATTTCCTTTCATTCAGAATTTTGTTCCCCCAGACATGGAAGAGGGTGATAGTTGCTTGCCTGCGGCCCGGTGTCAAATTGAGAGGGCGATTCTGGTGAGTCGTGATAGTATGTTGGGGACTTGCAAGACTTCATTCTCCAGTTTTCCATTGGGTAATGGTCGTCATATTCAGTATCCGGCCTCCTCCCAGCTAGGCTTCTTCAGCGCTGAAGCAGGATGTCCGATCAAGGTGAAATCCTTTGCACCTGCTATTTGGGATTTAGGGGGTAATCACAAGACTTTGTCGGATGCTGCTTCTGGTTGCTTTTTATCTCCCTCGGGCACAGAATTTGCTGGTGAAGGATATGACAAGCTATGTTTGCTTGATAAAATCGTGAGTGGGTCTTCTCCCAGTTGGTATGGAAAATGGTCCGTGATTCTCTCCCATAAATTTCATTTAGGAGCCATAGAATGGCTGGCGGGCGTACTTTATCATTATAGCGGGCTTCTGGACCTTGTGGGCATTCGGCATGCAGTTACAGCAGCATTATATAAATACCCGTGTCATGTTGAGTTGCTTCAGGCTTTGGCGGAGCGTTTCAATCGCCGCTACAATACTTTTGCTACTACTGAGGGTGAAACCTCCCTGGATCTGTGGAGTTTGTACAGGATCTCAGGTTTACCCATCTCAGGGCGGCCTTATGAAGAAGTCACTCTTGATGATTTACACAGGAACTTCTCCACAGGACTGGGAGAATATGGTTTATCCTTTAGCTTCCGATACCTGATGAAGGTATGGCGAGATTTGACCCGAGCTGGGAAAAGCAAGGCCCCTTCTGCTTCCTCTGGTGCAGTGAGGGTTAACCTCAATGCATGGGTTTCTTACTTCTACAATGGGCCATTCTGTTTTTATGGGAGCTTTGCAGAGGATGACAGACCTTTGACTCAGAATTATCAGCTTGTCTTGCATCCTCAGGAGAGTAGCCGCCATTTACCTGCGCCGGTGAATGCGGGGTGGAACCCCCGCAATATTCCAGACCGGACCTATCTTGCTGCTTATCTCGTTTACTGGCTTGCTACTTTTGTTGTACCTTATGGAGAGGAGGGCCTTGTTCGGCCCGAGCTTATTTATCCTGCTTGTACTCTTGCAGATGGACATAGACTCGCCCTTGCACCTGCTGCTCTTGCAAATATCTATCATGACTTTGGTGATTTGACGTCTCACAGCTCTCCGAGAGATCGGAGTCTATGTATGGCCACTCATTATCTGAGTGCATGGGCTGGTCTTTTGCTGCCCTCTTTGTGTCAGAATATTTCAGTTGAGAACCCAGCAGCCCCTTTAATTTTCTTATTCAGGAACCGTCCGGACCCACGCTCATCAGATCAGCTATGGAAGGCTCGCAAGTTATTGTCTTTTGTTCCTACACAGGGGAAAGAGGGCTTGCCTATAGCCCATTGCTCTTACGACTTCAGGCCTTTTGTGATTGAGAGCTCGGATGGGATTTCTTGTGGCATCCCATATTGCCAGGTTGCTGACCCCTCATTTTATGAAGCCTGGCTTTGCAGTATTCGACCCAGTGTCCTTGTCTTCAGGAAGGGCAACACTGTTTTCTTGGAGCCTTATTTTCCCCATCGTTTCGCACGAAACTTTGGGTATGACCAGTCAGTTCCTCCAGATGCTGATTTCGGCTTGATCGGGCGGATACACCGGGGTCAGGACATTCACTTGGTTACTAGCAGCTGGTGGGATTTCTTCTTCAGAGGATCATCAGGACCACGCTGTACCTTTCCAGACGCCAGGAGGGTGGGTCAAGTTGATATATATTATGCCCGCTGGTGGTTCAGGCGTAGTAATGTATTCAGGCAGTCCCCACATGAATTAAAAGAAAGAGAAGAAGCTCGTCTGAAGCAGGCAGATCTGCCGCCTTTGATTATTGACAGATCTTTCCTTCATACTCATTTTCCGCAAATTGCTAGAAATGTACGAGACTTTCGTGCTGAATGGGAGGCGAAGAACGGGCCAGTTACTATCGATCGACAGGCTTACACTGGGGCCATTAAGCCCTTGAGGCGGCGTGCCAGTGCTCCCTCAGAACACAATACAGCTACGGCAGTGCATAAAGTGTATTCATGGTGGGAGCATTTCTTGTCAGACTGTGGCTACCCTCCGAATGCCGATAAAGCCATTCTCCTTCATCCTGAAAGCTTCAGCAACAACTTATGGCCACAGTGGCAAAGACATTTGATGACTTCCATTGTGCGCATCGGCCCGTCTGAGCAACTCTCCTTACTGGAGAATAGTGTTTGCCTGCAAGATGTCTGGGATGCAGTAGTTGCGGCAGGGGAGATTGTTGGCCTTCAGGCTGAGCAAGCAGTGCTAAGGCCCACTTTCTCGCCTGCCCCTGAGGGTGAGTAGCGCTAACTTTTGTTCCCTCTTTTTCCTTCTTTTCTTATGATTAGTTGAGCTGTTTTTTATGCTTCACTTATATGTGGTTTTGATTCTCTCCTCTTCCTCCCCCCCTTTTTTTTTGCAGGGAGCTTTGTCACAATAGCGAATGTCACTGTAAAAGGGAAGAAAGCCCCCGGGCCGGCGAAGCGGGTAAGGTCCTCTGAGGAGGAGGGACCAAGAGCCCGAGCTCGTCTACCTCGCCCCAAAGGGAGCTCCTCGAAAGGGCGACGAGGTGACCTTCGTGGGTTTATAGCCTTGCCTTTTGAATACTTCGTAATGCTTCATTGTTGACCCTTTTTTCTTTGATCTTCAGGTTCTTCCATCGGCACGATCATACCCACATTTTCCCCCACACATGGGGTGGTGGTCCCGGGGTCAGAGCGTGACATGGAAGATGGAGAGTTACAGGATGATGATTATAATCCTGTGTCTAGTGCCTCACCCCCATATTCATGTGGGGATCCCCATAACTCCGTTGGCTGTGGTATGATGATCTCGAGACATTACATCGTCTGCCTTTTCCTTATGTTGTTCTTTTGATCCCCCCCTTTTTTTTGTCATTGTTGACATGACTTCTCTCTTCCTTTTCCCTTTTTATACCAGAGGTTCATGAAGATAGGGAGATAGCTGCGCCTCGTAGGCATGAGCCGGAGTCGACCATCGCCTTACCTTCTTCGAGTAAGGATGTGCCTCTTCTTTGAGTTGATTTTGTGGGAGGTGACCTGACAATCTCATTTCCAGGTGATTTGGACGCATCCACAACGATTTCTGTACAAGAATTCACTACACTTCTTAGCTCCGGGATGAATATGGATTTGCCAGATTATTCTGCCAATCCTGCCGCAGATAAAGAGATGATAAACAAATATTCTCAAGCTCTTCTTGATGAAATTTATAGAGAACAGACTCCACCCTTAGAGGGACAGAGGGATGATCCCGGAACTTTGTCAACCTCTCCGCAACAGGGAAGTGACCGTATACCTCACACAACAGGTAGTTGCATTTAATGTTGAACTTGAAATTGCTGACATTGCTGTGCAAGTTTATCATTTGAGTATCTTATGCAGCTGGTAACCCTCATGTTCAAGATCCCTTGGAATCCTTAGAGGGGATAAGCATAGGTGTTGTGGCTTTGGATTCAGGGGGTGCTGCCTTAGGCACCACTGTTGACGCCGAGGAGACCGCACTGAGGCGTAATGATGATGGCATTGCAGCCATGGAGGAGAGCCCTGCCTTGACTCCCATAGAGGGGAATCCTGAAGATTTTTCTTGTTCCTCAGGAGACACTGTCTGTCTTTCTAACGGGGAGGAGACTGGTCAGAGAGGTATTTCTACTTCTTCATAACATTTTTTTGTATATTGAAGCGACTTTGTGAGTTGACCCCTGATTCTTCTTCGCAGGGGACATTCAAGGGGCTGAATTTACCTCGTTGAGCAAAGATAAAGAGTCCTTGGATTCTGGTGCATTAGGTCCCTTCATACTCTCTCTTCTTTTTCTTTTTCTTTTTTTTTTTTTACATGACTAACTGCTTTGATTTTGTCAGCTGCTAACCAATACTCTTATGATGCCCAATAGGGGGAAGAGAGCTGGGGGAGGAAATTCGAGATGCCTCAACCTCTGGTGACCTCCTGATTATAAGGGCTGAAACTTTTAAGTCCTCCCGGCTAGAGAAGTCTTCAGAGATTCTATAATATCCCGGACCTTTCGGATCCTTCTTCGTGGGTCCCGGATCTAGTTTTCGGAGCGTTCAGCTCTGTTGTGTCTAAAATTTCGTTTCGGACATCTTTCGTGTTCGGATCGGCGCGATCCGGAGTCGTTTCGGAGGTCCGGAGGCGTTCCGCGGCTTTTTCCGTGCGTGATTTCCGACTTCCGGCGCGGGTTTCGGCTTTTCTCTTCGGACGCTCGCTGCGGGTGAACCGGGCTGTTCACACGGGCACGAGTGGTACCGTTGCGATCGGTACGTTCCGAGGATCGTGGGGGTGTAATTTCCTAATTTTTGGTATTTTTCGTATTTTCTGGGTTTTTCTATAAAACCCTTTTTCTTTTCTCTCTCCCCCACCATCTTCTTCTTCCTCTCTTCTTCTTCCTCCTTCCTCCTCCACCGTGTCTCCCTCCCTCTCCCTCTCTTCCTCCCGGTTGGCCACGGCGAGCTCCCCTCCGGCTGCAGACGGCGGCGGGGCGACGGCGCGGTGACGTGGGCGGCGGCGAGGCGGTCGTGGGGGCGTGCGGCGAGCGTGGGAAGCTTAAGGAAGAACGAGGGTTTTTCAAGCGTTCTTCGCGATTCGTGGACGATCCGGCGGAGCATTCGCTCCATTGAGGTAGGGTGACGTTCCCTAGCTCTTCGCCGTTCTTTTCCGTGGTTTGTAGGCCGTGGGGAGGCCGAGAGAGGCATGTTTGGGCATTTTTGGGGTTTTTCCATGTTTTGGGGGTGAGCCACCCGATCTATGGTTTTAGCCCATGATTCTATGTTTTGGTGGCTTAGATGCATGCTAGGGGTCCCCAGGGGTCTTCCCCCTTGTTTTCCCCCTCTCCGGTGGAGGTACGGGGGCGTGGTTGGTGTTTTTGGGGTTTTCCCGCCGTAGCGTGCTCTGGGGCAAGCGACAGTCACTCCAGTGACCGTCACATGCTTGTAACGCCCCTAGAGGGGTGCGTTACTTCCCTGGGTGTTGGCCTTTGGGGTCGAGGGCTGTAACGGTCCTGCGACTGGCCGCCGTTTGCTAGTGACGCCCCTGGGCTGGGCCGTCACATGCTTTTCGACCGTGGTTTTGACCGTTGGGGGTCAGGCCATGTGACGCGCCATTCTAGGTGCGTTATATGCGTGTAACGCCCTGGGGCAGGAGCGTTACTTCCTGTGTTTACCCCAGGCGTGAGGGCCATGTAACGCGCTGGTCCAGGTGCGTTACATGTGAGTAACGCGCCCGGGCAGGGCCGTTACATCCCTTTTTGAATCTGTGCCGTGGAGGGGCGTGTAACGCGCTAGGCTAAGCGCGTTACATCCGTGTAACGCGCTGGGCCTGGGCCGTTACTTCCCTTTCCCCCGTGTTGAGTGACGGTCCGCCTTAGACCGCCATTTTAAGTGACGGCCCTAGAGTGGACCGCCATTTGGTAGTGACGGTCTGAGGGTAGACCGCCACTTCCTGAGTTGCCCCATGAGGGTGGCAACCTTACTTTTCTCCGACCGTGGTCTCCGTGTGACGGGACTAGTGCGTGGGGTGATTCCCACACGTTGTCAGGCTTGGGCGTTGTTTTCCGTGACTTGAGAGTCTACTCCTTTAGCGACCCTCCACTAGTCGTAGCCCACCAGTACGAGGTGCTGGTCTCACCTGGGAGTGGTGTACGGGCACCCACCTTTCGAGACGGTTTGTGGACCGGTTACCGTAGGCCCCTCGTCGTAGCCAGAGTCCGGCTGCGGGGGAAAACCGGTCAGAGGGCCAGACCTAGGACGCGTGGTCTGTGTGTGCACACGTGGTTGGGGGCGGTTGGACCCACGTCGACGGGCGTGACCCCAGCTAGTCACTTGTTGTGAGTTACTTTTCGGTGTTTGCGCCTCGGGTAGGACCTACCACGTCAGGCGGTTCACCTGCGGTGCGGTGTAAGACGTCAGGGGACGCTACCGGCTGTGCTTCTAGTGGGTGGTACTCCTGTCGAGTACGGAGTGTCAGACTGTCAGTCGTGTGTTTCCGACCTTCGGGTTTGTCGGTGACCGTTGAGCTTCGGTCTTCTCTTCGTAGCACGTGTGTCGGTTTACGTGCCGTAGAGTCTTGCTTTGTAGAGTACATGGCTTTCCTTTCCGAGGTACTCTCCTACCGCTAGAGTAGTGGTTTCTCGCTTTGCGAGGTAGGGTTCGAGTGATCCCTACTGAGTCTTGTTCCGAGACTCATTCCCTGCGTGTTTTCACCGTGTTTCAGGTGAGACGCCACCTTCGGGGAGCGCGTCAGGAGCGCAGCGTGGTGCGGGTGCCCAGAGGTAGTGCCAGAGGTCTGAGCCGGGGGATGCCCCGTGTAGCTGTACTTTTCTTTCTTGTCACTGTACTAGTCGTGGACTGTTGTCGTGGTTATTTTATTTTGTGGACCATGTAAATTGTTATCTTATTTTCTGCTTAATATCATAACTGTTTAATTTCTGCAATTACTTGTGATAACTATGTAGTTTCCACACCATCCTTTTAACCCTTCCGAGTCTTCGGACTCGTGGGTGGCGGTGCGAGTCTCGGGTTATCGGGCCTTCCCGGTAATCGGATTCTCGGGTCGTTACAGCTGGTATCAGAGCGCGGTTGTGGAATTACATGGGAATCATAGGTAATTGTAGTGGTCCACTAGTCCATGGCGATGATGTACAGGTGACGCTAGCCTTGGGCACCGCGTGTTTTATTCTGACATTGCCGTTTTCGTGTTTTCTGTCTTGTGCTTCAGGAGCGAGTATGGCGCCGAGGAGGAGTTCTCGCTCTCAGCAGGGGCAGTCGGCTGGAGGTCAGGAGATCCAGCAGGGGGTCCAGAGGGACCAGGAGGAGCATAGCAGAGTTCCGGGAGCTACCGAGGCCGCGGATGCTGCGAGAGCTCCGGGGGCCGAGGATTTCTTCCGTGGCATGTACCATCTCATGTCTCAGCAGTTTGGCGGAGAGGCTGCTGAGGGCTCGTCAGTCAGGGGTGGGCCGGGCCGAGCAGTGAGGGACTTCATGCAGTTCCATCCACCTTACTTTAGCGGCCAGGCAGACCCTGATGCGGCTCGTGATTGGCTCGATGAGATGGAGCGGGTGTTCAGTTCTGCGAAAAGTACTGCCGAGGACAGAGTGGTGTTGGCCTACAACCAGTTGCAGGGTACGGCTCGGAGGTGGTGGTCTTCCGAGTGGAAGACGTCCTTTCAGCTTCGTCCACTTGAGCAGGTCGAGTGGGGTGACTTTGTCAGTGCTTTCGAGCGTACGTACTGTCCAGACGTCGTTGCTACGCAGCGGATGCGAGAGTTTCTGGAGCTGGTGCAGGGTGACATGTCCGTGTTGCAGTACAGGGCCCGATTTGTCGAGCTGGGTCGGTACGCACCTCATGTCATGGAGCATGAGAGGGTGAGGACCACGCAGTTTGTACAGGGCTTGAGGCTGGAGCTGAGGCACCATTTGATCGCGAATGGGGCCACTGATCTAGAGACAGCGTCTCGTGTTGCGATTTCCTTGGAGATGGATATGCAGAGGACTCGAGGACCGATCAGCCAGGGGCAGTCCGTGTCAGGTCGCAGCCAGCATTCGGCTACCCAGCAGCAGGGTTTCTTCCAGCATGCGTCGGGTGGTTCAGGAGTACCGGCATCAGCAGCTTCAGTGACAAGATCTGCGTCTTTTAGCTCGAAGGTCAAGAAGTTCTTGAAGAAGGGTTTCCGTAAGAAGCCCAAGGATCAGGGACAAGCTTCATCGGGCAGTGTGCAGCAGCCGATTCCTTTGCAGCGTCAGGGATCAGGGGGTGGATCACGAGGACCTTGTCCACGGTGTGGTGGGACCCACCCAGGCAGGCAGTACACGGCGCCGATTATCTGTTTTCGGTGTGACCAGCCAGGGCACATGGCGCGTGACTGTCCACAGAGACCGCCGCAGCAGCAGTTTCCCCAGCAGCAGAGGCAGCAGCAGCAGTAGCAGGGACAGTATCCGCCGCTACCCAGGTCAGCCAGCGTGGGAGGCAGGCAGAGGGCTCGAGGCCAGATCACGCACTTGACCAGGGCAGAGGCAGTGGCGTCGCAGCTCGTGGAAGGTACCGTTCAGATTTTGGGTTGTGCGGCTCGGGTTTTGTTTGATTCTGGCGCGTCTCATTCGTTTATTTCGGAGGATTTCGCGTCGAGCGTCGAGGAGCCGGTGACCCAGTTGTCTTGTGATTTGGTGGTGGAGTTGCCTTCGGGTGACTTTATGGTCACTCCGTATTGCTTCGACCAGGTTCCGGTGTGGGTCGATGGCCGGAGTATGCCAGGCAGATTGTATGCGTTGCAGCTTCGGGATTACGATGTGATTCTAGGCATGGATTGGCTCGAGACTCATGGAGCGGTGGTGGATTGTGGGATGAAGAGGGTCTACTTCCAGCATCCGAGCAAGAGGACCTTCTATTTCCAAGGTATCCGTTCCGCCTCTTCTCGATTTCTTATCTCTGCTATTCGAGCCCGTTGGTTGCTTGATTCAGGTTGTCAGGGTTTTCTCGCGTCAGTGGTTGTGTCTGACCGGATGGAGCCGGATGTCGAGGACATCGCGGTGGTGTGCGAGTTTCCCGATGTTTTTCCTGAGGAGTTGCCTGGATTACCTCCCCAGCGGGAGATCGATTTTGTGATCGAGGTTGTACCTGGTGCGGGACCTTTGGCGAAGGCTCCCTACCGTATGGCCCCCGCTGAACTGAGGGAGTTGAGGGCGCAGTTGCAGGAGCTGCTGGCCAAGGGGTACATTCGTCCGAGTTTTTCCCCTTGGGGTGCGCCCGTGTTGTTTGTGAAGAAGAAGGACGGTAGTCTGCGGCTGTGCATTGACTATCAGCAGCTGAATGAAGTGACCGTTAAGAACAAGTATCCGTTGCCGCGGATCGATGACTTGTTCGACCAGCTTCAGTCTGCGCGAGTGTTCTCGCGGATTGATTTACGGTCAGGTTACTATCAGCTGAGGATTCGCGAGTCCGATGTGGAGAAGACTGCATTCAGTTCGAGGTACGGGCATTATGAGTTTCTGGTGATGCCGTTTGGGCTCACCAATGCCCCAGTTGCCTTTATGGACTTGATGCAGAGGGTGTTTCATCCGTATTTGGACCAGTTTGTGGTTATTTTCGTGGATGACATCCTTGTTTATTCGCGGTCTGCTGAGGAGCACGCGTACCATTTGAGTGTGGTACTGCAGACGTTGCGAGATCACCAGTTGTATGCAAAGCTCAGCAAGTGCGAGTTTTGGCTCAGCGAGGTGCACTTTCTGGGGCACGTGATTTCTGGTGATGGCATTTCCGTGGATCCCGCCAAGGTCGAGGCTGTGATGCAATGGCCGAGGCCGAGGTCGGTGACGGAGATCCGGAGTTTCTTGGGGCTTGCGGGTTATTATCGTCGGTTTATCCAAGATTTTTCCCGCATTGCGACCCCGATGACTAGGCTCACGCGGAAGGATATACCTTTCGTTTGGTCCGAGGAGTGTGAGCAGAGCTTCAGGGAGCTGAAGAGATTGCTCACCTCGGCTCCGGTGTTGGTTTTGCCTTCTGGATCGGGAGGTTTCGTGGTGTGTACAGATGCTTCCGGCGTTGGACTGGGTGCTGTTGATGCAGCATGGTAGAGTGGTGGCTTATGCATCTCGACAGCTAAAGCCTCACGAGGAGAACAACCCTACCCATGACCTTGAGTTGGCGGCTGTGATCTTCGCGCTGAAGATCTGGAGGCATTATCTGTACGGTGAGAAGTTCGAGGTGTTCACTGACCATCAGAGCTTGAGGTACGTGTTCTCGCAGAAGGATCTGAACCTCAGGCAAAGGCGTTGGATGGAGTTCATGAAGGACTATGACTTCACCCTGTCTTATCAGCCAGGCAGGATGAATGTCGTCGCCGATACCTTGAGTCGAAAGGTTGCGGTCAGTGCCTTGATGTTGAGGAGGTGGAGGCTCTGGGAACAAGTGCCCGAGGTATCTTTCAGGCTCAAGATTCCCCAGGAGCCAGGGTTGGCTGTGCTTGCGAGTCTGACTGTCACTCCTGCTATCCGTCGTCAGGTGACAGACGCTCAACATGCGGACCCTGAGTTGCCCCGGATTTTGGCTATGGCTGACGTAGAGCTCGGCGAGGACGGTGCTGCGAGGTTTTGTGACAGGTTGTACGTCCCAGCTGAGGAGCAGGTTCGTCGTGCGGTGTTACGCGAGGCTCATGGGAGCAGGTACACTGTACACCCGGGTGCGACGAAGATGTATCGGAACTTGCGGAGGCAGTTCTGGTGGCCTGGCATGAAGAGAGATGTCGCAGAATTTGTGGCCAGGTGCCTGATCTGTCAGCAGGTGAAGGCGGAGCATCAGCGACCAGGCGGTACTCTCCAGCCCTTGGATGTTCCTGCTTGGAAGTGGGACCATGTGACCACGGATTTTGTGGTGGGGTTGCCAAGAACCCTGAGTGGGCAGGACAGTATTTGGTTGCTGGTGGATCGGCTGACGAAGGTGACTCGGTTGCTACCGGTCAAGGTCAGCTGGAGCGTGCCTAAGTTGGCTCGTCTTTATGTGGAGCGGATCGTTCCGTTGCATGGGGTTCCCATTTCGATCGTGTCGGATCGGGATCCGCGCTTCACTTCTGGATTCTGGAGGAGTTTCCAGCGAGCTCTTGGCACGGAGTTGGCATTTAGCTCGGCATATCATCCTCAGTCAGATGGTCAGTCTGAGAGGACCATTCAGACTTTGGAGGACATGCTGAGATCCTGCTGCCTGGAGTGGCAGGGGAGTTGGATACATCACCTACCGTTGGTGGAGTTTGCCTATAACAACAGCTATCATTCGAGCATCGGCATGGCTCCTTATGAGGCATTGTACGGGCGTCCTTGTCGGACTCCACTCGATTGGTTTGAGGTGGGTGAGCGTGTTTTGACGGGACCGGAATTGGTGCAGCAATGTATGGATGTTGTGCACCTGGTTCGTCAGAACATGTTGGCGGCCCAGAGTCGGCAGAAGAGCTATGCTGACCGTAGGAGGCAGCCCCTCGAGTTCGCCGTGGGCGATCATGTGTTCTTGAGAGTTTCTCCGATGAAGGGGGTGATGCGTTTTGGACGGCGTGGGAAGCTGAGTCCCCGCTATATTGGTCCTTTCGCGATTGTGGAGCGCATCGGTGAGGTTGCTTACCGGTTGCAGTTGCCTCCTGAGTTGGCGTCGGTGCATGACGTGTTCCACGTCTCGATGTTGCGGAAGTATATGCCCGATGACTCTCATGTGCTCGAGTTTTCCGTTTGGCCTGAGGTGACTCCAGATCTTTCTCTCCCAGAGTTTCCGATCCGCGTGGAGGATAGGCGAGAGCAGCGCCTGCGGAACAAAGTCATTCCCTTGGTAAAGGTCGTGTGGCAGCGACACTCTGGTGGTGAGGCTTCTTGGGAACGTGAGGACGAGATGCGTCAGCAGTTCCCGTATCTGTTTGAGTGAGTCTTCCTCTTCTTTCCCCTCTGGTTGTTCTCAATTTCGAGGACGAAATTCCTTAAGGGGGGAGGGCTGTAATATCCCGGACCTTTCGGATCCTTCTTCGTGGGTCCCGGATCTGGTTTTCGGAGCGTTCAGCTCTGTTGTGTCCGAAATTTCGTTTCGGACATCTTTCGTGTTCGGATCGGCGTGATCCGGAGTCGTTTCGGAGGCCCGGAGGCGTTCCGCGGCTTTTTTCGTGCGTGATTTCCGACTTCCGGCGCGGGTTTCGGCTTTTCTCTTCGGACGCTCGCTGCGGGTGAACCGGGCTGTTCACACGGGCATGAGTGGTACCGTTGCGATCGGTACGTTCCGAGGATCGTGGGGGTGTAATTTCCTAATTTTTGGTATTTTCCGCATTTTTCGGGTTTTTCTATAAAACCCTTTTTCTTTTCTCTCTCCCCCACCATCTTCTTCTTCCTCTCTTCTTCTTCCTCCTTCCTCCTCCACCGTGTCTCCCTCCCTCTCCCTCTCTTCCTCCCGGTTGGCCACGGCGAGCTCCCCTCCGGCTGCAGACGGCGGTGGTGCGACGGCGCGGTGACGTGGGCGGCAGCGAGGCGGTCGTGGGGGCGTGCGGCGAGCGTGGGAAGCTTAAGGAAGAACGAGGGTTTTTCAAGCGTTCTTCGCGATTCGTGGACGATCCGGCGGAGCATTCGCTCCATTGAGGTAGGGTGACGTTCCCTAGCTCTTCGCCGTTCTTTTCCGTGGTTTGTAGGCCGCGGGGAGGCCGAGAGAGGCATGTTTGGGCATTTTTGGGGTTTTTCCATGTTTTGGGGGTGAGCCGCCCGATCTATGGTTTTAGCCCATGATTCTATGTTTTGGTGGCTTAGATGCATGCTAGGGGTCCCCAGGGGTCTTCCCCCTTGTTTTCCCCCTCTCCGGTGGAGGTACGGGGGCGTGGTTGGTGTTTTTGGAGTTTTCCCGCCGTAGCGTGCTCTGGGGCAAGCGACGGTCACTCCAGTGACCGTCACATGCTTGTAACGCCCCTAGAGGGGTGCGTTACTTCCCTGGGTGTTGGCCTTTGGGGTCGAGGGCTGTAACGGTCCTGCGACTGGCCGCCGTTTGCTAGTGACACCCCTGGGCTGGGCCGTCACATGCTTTTCGACCGTGGTTTTGACCGTTGGGGGTCAGGCCATGTGACGCGCCATTCTAGGTGCGTTATATGCGTGTAACGCCCTGGGGCAGGAGCGTTACTTCCTGTGTTTACCCCAGGCGTGAGGGCCATGTAACGCGCTGGTTCAGGTGCGTTACATGTGAGTAACGCGCCTGGGTAGGGTCGTTACATCCCTTTTTGAATCTGTGCCGTGGAGGGGCGTGTAACGCGCTGGGCCTGGGCCGTTACTTCCCTTTCCCCCGTGTTGAGTGACGGTCCGCCTTAGACCGCCATTTTAAGTGACGGCCCTAGAGTGGACCGCCATTTGGTAGTGACGGTCTGAGGGTAGACCGCCACTTCCTGAGTTGCCCCATGAGGGTGGCAACCTTACTTTTCTCCGACCGTGGTCTCCGTGTGACGGGACTAGTGCGTGGGGTGATTCCCACACGTTGTCGGGCTTGGGCGTTGTTTTCCGTGACTTGAGAGTCTACTCCTTTAGCGACCCTCCACTAGTCGTAGCCCACCAGTACGCGGTGCTGGTCTCACCTGGGAGTGGTGTACGGGCACCCACCTTTCGAGACGGTTTGTGGACCGGTTACCGTAGGCCCCTCGTCGTAGCCAGAGTCCGGCTGCGGGGGAAAACCGGTCAGAGGGCCAGACCTAGGACGCGTGGTCTGTGTGTGCACACGTGGTTGGGGGCGGTTGGACCCATGTCGACGGGCGTGACCCCAGCTAGTCACTTGTTGTGAGTTACTTTTCGGTGTTTGTGCCTCGGGTAGGACCTACCACGTCAGGCGGTTCACCTGCGGTGCGGTGTAAGACGTCAGGGGACGCTACCGGCTGTGCTTCTAGTGGGTGGTACTCCTGTCGAGTATGGAGTGTCAGACTGTCAGTCGTGTGTTTCCGACCTTCGGGTTTGTCGGTGACCGTTGAGCTTCGGTCTTCTCTTCGTAGCACGTGTGTCGGTTTACGTGCCGTAGAGTCTTGCTTTGTAGAGTACAGGGCTTTCCTTTCCGAGGTACTCTCCTACCGCTAGAGTAGTGGTTTCTCGCTTTGCGAGGTAGGGTTCGAGTGATCCCTACTGAGTCTTGTTCCGAGACTCATTCCCTGCGTGTTTTCACCGTGTTTCAGGTGAGACGCCACCTTCGGGGAGCGCGTCAGGAGCGCAGCGTGGTGCGGGTGCCCAGAGGTAGTGCCAGAGGTCTGAGCCGGGGGATGCCCCGTGTAGCTGTACTTTTCTTTCTTGTCACTGTACTAGTCGTGGACTGTTGTCGTGGTTATTTTATTTTGTGGACCATGTAAATTGTTATCTTATTTCCTGCTTAATATCATAACTGTTTAATTTCTGCAATTACTTGTGATAACTATGTAGTTTCCACACCATCCTTTTAACCCTTCCGAGTCTTCGGACTCGTGGGTGGCGGTGCGAGTCTCGGGTTATCGGGCCTTCCCGGTAATCGGATTCTCGGGTCGTTACAGATTCCCACTGTCCCAGGTCGTCATTTCTCTTCACATGCTATCAGATTTGATGTGGGTTGAAAACATGGGTCATAACCATTCCTATTGTTTTCCTCTCTTTTCGCCTTTTTGTTCTGGCAGCTTCTTTTAAGGAAATACTCCCGCAGATGAACGGCTTCCCCTGCCATGGGATTGAGTGGCCGGATGGCCCTCAGATTGCACCTTTTGTGGGGGCAGCCCACATGGTTGATACCCCTGATTGGCGGCGCCCGGAGTTTGTTCCAGGGGGCCGAGCTTCCTCCAATAGAGACTGTTTGCAACACCCTTACGGCTGCCACGCGAAGTTATCATGGGTTAGGGCTACCGAAAGAGCCGTGGATGGCGGCAGTGGACAGTGCTTGGCAAGAACTTCAGCAGCTGTATGAAGCCTCAAGTTGGAAAGCCCAAGAGTTAAGGGTCAAGCAGCTGGAGGATGAAATAAAAATAATGCGCGAGCAGGTCCGCGAGAGGAGGTCTCAGGCCGAGATGGTTCAAGAGCGCTGCGACTCCCTTGAGACTGCCGTAGCTGAGAACAGGAGTCAAATTGCCTCGCTCCAAGAGACTGTGCGGACCATCTTGCAGCGAATCACTTCCTTGGAGGCCTCTGGTGAAGCTAATGTCAAAGCGATTCAGGAGGCGCAGGCCGAGAAGAGCTTTCTTAATGTTGAGTGCTCAAGCGTGGAGGAGGCAATTGCCACAAAAGAACAGGAGCTTGCCGATTTAATGAAGCAAAAGCCCTCTCATCTTTGAGTCTGTATATTTCTTTTCTTGAGCCCATTGTTAGTTTCATATTCTTTCCCATTCATCATTTTGTAGCTACACCCAGGGGCTTGTCTTGGGCTCCAGTTTTGTAGATGAATAGTGCAATTGTTCATACATTGGTGGAGGCATATGTTCTTTTGTTTCTTCTCCCTTTCTCTTTCTTTTTTTTTTCTTTTTTTTTCTTTTTTTTTTCACATTACAAACTTCACCGCCCTTTCGGGTTTTCGCCGAAGCTGGCCCCCTTTAGCTTTTTCCAGCGCGCCCTTTCGGATTTTCACGCTGAGGGGTTACCCAATTTTACCTGAGGTGCCCTTTCAGGTTTTCACCTCAGCCGGGTTATGACCTTTTTGCCCTTGAGTAGCCGGAAGATTGGCCACTCAAGTCCGTCGGGGCACCTCTATTTTAAGCCCACTTTTTTTTTTTTTTTTAGGATCACTCTTGACAACGAGGTTACACCCTCGGGATATAAGTGGATGAGTTGTAGTCGGCCAGGAAACTTGGAGGCCGAAGATTCAGGGACTTGGTGCTAACCAATGAAATTGGAAAGCCAAAACTCAAAATTTGGGATTTAGGGGACTGACCAATGAAATTGGAAAGTCGAAATTTGGAATTTTGGATTTAGGGGGGCTGACCAATGAAATTGAAAAGTCGAAACTTGGAATTTTGGATTTAGGGGGGCTGACCAATGCGATTGGAAAGCCGAAACTTGGGATTTTGGGGTTTAGGATGGCCGACCAATGAAATTGGAAAGCCGAAACTTGGGATTTTTGATTTTGGGTGGCTGACCAATAGAATTGGAAAGCCGAAACTTGTGATTTTTGATTTTGGGTGGCTGACCAATAGAATTGGAAAGCCGAAACTTGGAATTTTGGGATTTAGGGTGGCTGACCAATGAAATTGGAAAGCCGAAACTTGGGGTTTTTGATTTTGGGTGGCTGACCAATGGAATTGGAAAGCCAAAACTTGAGATTTTGGATTTAGGGTGGTTGACCAATGAAATTGGAAAGCCGAAACTTGAGATTTTGATTTTGGGTGGCTGACCAATGGAATTGGAAAGCCGAAACTTGGGATTTTGGGGTTTAGGATGGCCGACCAATGAAATTGGAAAGCCGAAACTTGGGATTTTTGATTTTGGGTGGCTGACCAATAGAAAACTTGGGATTTTTGATTTTGGGTGGCTGACCAATAGAATTGGAAAGCCGAAACTTGGAATTTTGGGATTTAGGGTGGCTGACCAATGAAATTGGAAAGCCGAAACTTGGGGTTTTTGATTTGGGGTGGCTGACCAATGGAATTGGAAAGCCAAAACTTAGGATTTTGGATTTAGGGTGGCTGACCAATGAAATTGGAAAGCCAAAACTTGGGATTTTGGATTTAGGGTGGCTGACCAATGAAATTGGAAAGCCGAAACTTGAGATTTTGATTTTGGGTGGCTGACCAATGGAATTGGAAAGCCAAAACTTGGGATTTTGGATTTAGGGGCCGGCCAACTATGTTGGCAAGCCAGAACTTGAAATTTGAGATTTGGCACGGTGGGACATGAACGAGAATTGTTCAAAGCATCTGTGACATTTGAGTTTTTCATGGGGGGAAAACTCCCCTATGCTTCCTTACTCTCCTACGGAAGAGGGCAAGTCTTGTGTAGGTTGTTGTTGGAACTCATGCTCAGGAGCATAGTATAATTTCAAATGCTTTCCATTCAATGGGGGAAAGGGGTTCTCCCCTTTATGGTCGACAACCTTATAAGCGCCTCCTTCATAGACTTTGGAGACGATATATGGTCCTCGCCAATTTGGTTGTAATTTGTCACTGGACCTTCCGGCCATGACTTCTCTTTCTTTAATCATGACGAGATCACCCTTTTTGAATGCTCTTTGTCTTACAAGCTTATCATAGGCTCGAATCATTCGGGCTTGATAAAGTTGCAGGTGTTTATAAGCTTCCAACCTTTTGCCTTCTAGATCAGAGAGCTCTTCAAGTCTTCTTTGTATTTCGTCTTGTTCATGAGCTTGAAGGCCAGCATGCAAAGCTATCCTGTAGGAGGACATTTCGATCTCAACTGGGATTACGGCCTCCGCCCCATATACTAGAGAGAAGGGTGAGCAGCCAGTAGGAGTCTTGTACAT
Source organism: Amorphophallus konjac (assembly GCA_022559845.1). Taxonomy (NCBI): domain Eukaryota; kingdom Viridiplantae; phylum Streptophyta; class Magnoliopsida; order Alismatales; family Araceae; genus Amorphophallus; species Amorphophallus konjac. The sequence continues at coordinate 586,934,449 of CM040121.1, read as the reverse complement.
GGTCCGGTATGCCCAGAGAGCTTCATGAATTTTCTCTCCCCAGTCCTTTTTGTGGCTGCCTACTATCTTGGCAAGTAACTTGCAAAGAGTCTTGTCGAAAGCTTCAGCTAACCCATTGGCTTGAGGGTTATATATTGTTGAGGTTCTCCAGTCTATATGAAACTTGGCTGCGAGCGCATATATTGTTCTGTTTTTGAATGGCGTGCCATTGTCTGACATAATCCGACTTGGCGTGCCGAACCTGTATATAATGTTATGTCTGACGAATTGAGCGACAACTTCTCCTGTGACTTCCCGTAGGGGGACTGCTTCAGCCCAACGAGAAAAATAGTCTGTTGCAGCCAATATGAACTTATGACCTTTAGAGGATGGAGGGAAAGGTCCAACAATGTCCATTCCCCATTCTGCAAATGGCCAAGTAGGGGCCGTTGGGTGTAGCGAGCCTGGCGGCTTTCTCGGGACCGGACCAAAGGCTTGGCATTGGTGCATGGCATGTGCGGGCGTATCGATTGCAGTCCGCGTACATTGTAGGCCAATAAAAGCCTTTAAGCTTTATATTGATCTTCATTTTATCTCCAGCTTGATGAGCCCCGCAAAGTCCTGAGTGGACCTCGCGCATGACTATTTTAGCTTCCTTGGGCGAATGACAACGGAGGAGAACAGATTTATCTTTTTCATGGACCAATCTATACAGTTGGTCGCCTATTAGCTGATAGGACGCCGCTCTGCGCAAGAATTGAACCCTTTGGGCCCGGTCAGGAGGGAGACGCCCATTTTTTATGTCAATAATAGGTTGACGCCAGTCATATTCCTCTTCCCGACTAGACATGTCTTCTTCCAAGGTATTAACCTCAGAAATTGTGGGATCAGCATCTTCGTCCAGGACGCTTGGCATAAGTCTCCTGTGCCTGACGGTTATGTCTACTTCTCCCTCCGGAGGTAGCTTTATAGCAGAGGCTAACTTGGCTAGGGCATCTGCCTGAGAATTCTTGCTCCTGGGGACATGATTTATTTCAAAGAGATAGAATTTCTCCTTCAAGTTCAGGACGGTTGTGTGATAAGGCACTAGCTCTCGCTTCCGCACATCATAGTCGCCCATAACTTGTCGTATGACGAGCTGCGAGTCGCCGTAAACTTTAATGCATTTGATCTTCATTTCTATGGCTAGCTGAAGCCCAATGATCAATGCTTCATATTCTGCCTCATTATTTGTCAACGGCTTCATGAGGGCACAGGAATTGTGGAGAATTCCCCCTTGAGGAGTGACGAAGACGATGCCAGCCCCTGAGGCGAGTGTGGTTGTCCCGCTAGCCCCTTTAATTGTTCGAGAAGCTCCATCAAAGTAGAGCTCCCAGCAGGGCACATCAATAGCCAGGGACTCTTCCCCTTTTTGCACTGGACCGCCCTCGGTTTGTTCTTCAATTCCCGATTGGGATGGAAGTATTTCTTCATCGGGCAGTTCAATGTTAAGAGGAGAATCGGCCGGAATTGGGTGTGCTGCCAGAAACTCCGCCATTCCTTGTCCCTTAATTGCCTTTTGGGGAACAAATGTTATATCAAACTCCATAAGAAGTAATGCCCATTTTCCCAGTCGACCCGACAAGACAGGCTGTTTAAGGAGGAACTTGAGTGGGTTGTATTTTGAGATTAACTCCACCGTGTGGGACATGAGGTAATGTCTTAACTTCTGGACGGCGAACACCAATGCCATACATACCTTCTCCATCGGGGAATAGCGATGCTCGGGGCCCTGTGGACATCAAAAAAAAAAGAAAGAAGAAAAATAAGAATTAAAAAAGGGAGAAAAAAAAATAAAAAATAATAAAATAAAAGAAGAGAAAAAATAATAATAAAGAAAATAAAGAAAAAGAAGAAGAAAAGGAAAAGAGAATAAATAGAAAAGAAAAGAAAAGAAATAATAATAATAATAATATATAAATAATAAATAATAATAAAATAAAACAGGTGGCCCTCTTTCTCTCTCTCTCATTCTTCCTCTCTCTCATTTTCTCCCTCACTCGGATGGCCACACGGCACACTCCCCGCTCTCACACCAACTTCTCCCGTCCGGACGACCACTCCCACTCCACGGCACACCCATGTGCCGGATAACCCACACCCTCACGGCCCACCTTCTGCGGTACACTCCCCCACCGCTCCTCCATCTCTGCTCACACGGCACACACGCACTGTGCCGGATGGCATGGCACGCACTGTGCCGGATAAGCCCCTCGTGCCGGATGATCAGCCACTGTGCCGGACTAACCACCTCCCTCACACTCCCACTACACCCGGCACACCACTGTGCCGGATGACATAAACTGCACCGGATGACTGCTGCGTTCCCTTTCCACTTTCACCCGTACCCATACTCCGGGAGGGGAGGGAAGAGAAGAGCTGAAGAGGAGGTGAGAGGAGGTCTTCCCACAGGTTGATCTTCGTATACCGAAGGCTGTTGCTATTGAACATTCCATGGATGTTGATGTAGCTGTTGAGTTTATTATTTTAGAAGTTTTATCTTCTTTAAGTGCTCCACAAGAGGAATCTCACACTCATTCCAACATTCAAAAAAGAATCACCTGAAGTAAAGCGAAGCTACCTGGGCTTTTCATCCTCACCTAGCAATGAGGAAGCAAATTCTTTTCTGCATTCGTATGAATCTCAAGCGGCATAAAATTGTGATGGAATTGATTATACCACTGTTGTTTTGCATGACAACTTATTGAGACAGGAGAAAGTAATATGTGATGGTTCATCAGTTGCTTTTGTTGTTGAATCAAATCAGACAACCAGTCCCTTGAGCATGAAGGAATCCTTGACGAGGTTACTAGAGGCAAGCCCTCCAAAACGTCTCCAACATGTGAGGATATTTTTGTCAATGATGCTACAAATGAATCAGTTGCTACTCAACATTCCTCAGTTATTCAAGATGGCTCCAGTAGTGGTGACCAATTATGGAGCCATGAAATGGTGGAGCCCGTCCAACTGGATAAGAATCACCATAAACCAAGTGCAGCTTCATCCTTTGTTTCAAGCTTGATCCAATGTGAGTCATTGTGGAACGGAGCAGCCCTCCTCTGGTTCATACCCAGGGCCTATTTGGATTAGACGTTCCTTCAACACTTGGAAAGACTTCTCAGGATATTTTTGAATCATCTCTTGAAGAGAATATGGTGTCCATGCAGCCTGCTGTGCAGCTTGTACTGGTGTCAGAGGACCCTCTCAGGACTTCTTTTAATGGATGTGGAGATGAGCCATTATTTTCGGCGAACAATTCTGCTGAATTGTTTTTTTTTCCTTGATAGTGAAAGTACAGTTGATGACGAGCATCCTATGTCAATTTCCGCGGGAGATCATGAACCCTATGAACACTTGGGCAGACAAGGACGCGTATAAGGAGACTTTGCTGAAGATGGCTGGCCTACTCAAGAGGGACTACGAGGTGTTGGCAAACTACAAGATCAGCACGAACGGACAAGTTGACCCAGGAGATCCTGGCAGCGGTCCCGTTTTCTCCTGAGCGCGGGGTTTCTCCAGGCGACAGCCACACACAAGACCAGCGAAGAGCAGCCCGTGGGCGACGTAGAAGACAAAGGTGGTTCGACAGGAGCGCTCACCCATCAGACTCCCACCTCAACCGGTACTCTGTTGCCACCTCTCCACCCGCCAACCACCTCCCACGGCACGCCCGTGGGCGGCTCCACCGGCACACCGCGGGTAGCCCCTCCGCGGCACGCCCGCGCCGCGACCAAGCCCCTCCTCCGCGGCACACCGTGGCGCGCTCCCTCCAGCGGCACACCCACCGTGCCGGATGGCCAAGCCCCCCTCCGCGGCACACAGTGGCACGCTCCCTCCAGCGACACACCCGCGAGCGCCTTCACCGACACACCTCCAACCACCTCATCGGCACGCCACCGTGCCGACTCCACGGCACACACCCACTGTGCCGGGTAACACCCAAAAATCGCACTGGATGCCCACTCCACAGAGGAAGAGCCACGAGGAAAGAACGCTGGCCGCTTCCATCGTCTCCTGAGCAGCAACTCAGTGAATTTACTACAATCGGAGTGAGTCCCTGAAATTGGCTCGTGGGAACGACCTGCACAGACCGCACGAGGGAATATTGATCCAAGCGACTTCTCTTGGGGTACACTTTCATCGCTACAGCATGCGGAACATACGAGTAACACGGAGCAGTCTAGCGATGAAACAAACAGAGCTCTTGAGGTTACCGTAAGCTCTGGTGGAGTGGCGTTCCTTGCTCTGTTCAAGTCTCCGGATAATAATTCTATGTCATCAAAAGAAGCAGCTGCAGTTCCAAAGATTACTTCTTCTAGGATGGCTACACAGTTAGAACGGCCAGGCTATAAATTGGCCAGGTGGCTTGGAGTTTGAATGCCACAGTGAGAGTGATCCTCATTTATAGCCCTGGATGGCAAGGCATCAAGGACGCTGCATATGGGGCAAAAGATATGACAATTTCGATGCATGATGAGGTCGGCGGAATGACGTGCTCAAAGTTAGTGGAAGCTCTGAAGTTGAGTCGATGCCTCCCCTTCATGGATTGTGTTCAGGGTTCACGTATGGTAATTTGTTGCTGTTTGCACAAAATGTGAATGCAAGGGCTACACAAATCTGCTATCTTGTCAAACATGGGAGATCATGGGCTCTTTTGCCGTTGACGTAATGGATTTGGCAGGTATTGAATGGTCCCCTGCTGATAGCGCCGTGGTGATTTGGGTTCCACCTTTGGAGTGTAGGGTGCTCATTCATGGAAGGTGCCTCATTAAATACACTGCGTACGAGGGTGGATTAGGTGTAAAAAAAAAACTGATGCTTGGTCCCCATGTTGCCGGTTCCTAGCGGTTGGCAGCTGTTACCAAGCATTACGAGCATTGAACCACTTTACTCGGAGGATATTTGCCAAACTTAACCCAGGCCTCCATGGACACCAATGCGAGCACGCGGTGACGAATATCTAACCGGTGGGGAGGGTTGTCCAACAGTGGCATTCTCCTATCCGGTAAAGACACATTCAACGGTGAAGGCACTGTACCACCCGGTGAGGGGTACGGTAGCTGACCTTCAAGTGATCCGGTGACGCTGGCTGCCCTGTGAGCCGGTGCGCCTCCAGCAGCCCCATCCTAGGCACCCGTGCCCCCCTTCAACGGCACGCTCGTGCCACCTAGATTCCCAGGCACACTTGTGCCCTGCCAGCCCTCAACGGCACAACACCCTCTTGTGCCCTTCAACGGCACACTTTTTCAGCCTTCAAACGGCACACTTTTTCAGCCTTCCACGTCACACTAGCTTGTGCCCTTCAACGGCACACTTTTTCAGCCTTCCAACGGCACACTTCTTGGGTCTTCCAACGGCACAGCCTTCTGGCTTCTCAGCGGCACGCCTTGCCACCCGGTCCGGCAGAAGAAATCTAACGCCCATGCCCTAGAGATCCTTGGCGCGCAGTGGGTGTCTGACGTGTCAACCGGAGATGAAGGCACGCAGGCTACCTCCTGCCACCGAGGACGGAGAAAGTCAAATCCCCATTCAATGCCCGTCACTTTCTGCCTCTGCCGTTCGTGTTCGAAGGCTCCCGCCACTGGGAGTATAAAAACCCCCTCTTCTCCAGCGACCAGAGGAGAGACGGAAGACACACCCACGGAGACGACCAGAGCCTGCCACGGAGAGAAGAGAGAAGAGGAAGAAGAAGCTGCTCCGGCGTTGGAGGCTTCCCGGAGGCCAGAGAAAAGAGAGAGAGTAAGAGAAAGAGAGAGAGAGGAAGGGTCGATGTAGCAGGGGGAGTGGGGAAGAGCAGGGAGCCGTCGCCTCTGCTTGACCCCAGCTCCCCTCCTATTTCCTCCCCATATTCTTCCTTTTCTTCTTCTCCCCTCTTCTGTGGCTTCGGCCTTGATGTATACCGCAATGTGTATGGCCGGTCACGGTCATTTTTCTTTATGAATGAAAGTCTCCACCACTACTTTTGGGTCTCTTCTGGCCTCCCTCGATCTACCCCACTTCGGGTGGTGTGTTGTGCATTTCCTCTGTTGTTTTCTCGGTGTTCTTGGATGCTATGCGCCGATGTTCTTCCCCTCTGAGGGCCCGGATTCCAGATCTAGTCTTCCGCCCAAATGGGAAGCTTGTTCCTTCCTCTCCTTGAGCCCTACGAGCCTAACATCTTTCCTCTGATCCCTTTGTCGCCCTCCTCCCTTGGCAGATAAATCCTCCTTTGCCTGTCTTGGAGACATCTTCTATTCGTTGGTTCTTCCGGGCTTTCCGAAGTGTTATCAAAGGTGTTGCCGCTCTCGGGCGCCCACCTCCGGCTATCGGGTTCCGCCACTCCATGTGGGCGCGTTCCCTTTATTCTCCTTCCATCCCGGGTCCGGGGGAGATGCTGCCAAAATTTCGTCATGATTAAAACTAATAAAAGAAATAAAAACGCAACATAATGTTAACATCTAAAACAATGGTAAATAAGAAATGCCTTGCATAAACGACTGGAAACCCGGCACGCTCTTTCAGTCTTTACCCGGCACGCTCTTTCAGTCTTTACCCGGCGCACTCAATCGACCCTTAGCCGGCACACCTTTTGACCCCTTACCCGGCACACCTTTTTTTCCTTTTACCCGGTACACTCTTTCAAACCTTCCCCGGCACACCCTTTTAGCCCTTCCCCGGCACACTCTTTCAACCCTTTGCCCACACACCCTTTTAGCCCTTCCCCGGCACACTCTTTCAACCCTTTGCCCGGCACACCCTTTTAGTCCTTCCCCGGCACACTCTTTCAATCCTTTGCCCGGCACACCCTTTCATCCCTTCCCCGGCACACTCTTTCAACCCTTACCCGGCACACGTTTTGATCCTTTACCCGGCACACATGTGCCCCCTCCTCATTTCTCCTATACACATGCAACATGATGACAACCATATCTATATCTATATCTATATCTCTCTCTCTCTCTCTCTCTCTCTCTATATATATATATATATATATATATATATATATATATATACACGTACGCTACACTCACAGACACCCTCGTATGCATTCATCTAACGCATGCATTCATTTAATAACATCAACACCCAGTTATAAACCCATTAATACTCCACTAACGTAATTAACACCCCAAATCCACTAAACACATGTTTGATGTACAACCCATTCAATACGTGGTGACATGGGTTAATATGGATATATAAATAAATTTAAGAAAGCCAACACAATAAATATAAATAAGTGAATTTAAGAAAATCAACATAGTAAAAAAAGGGATAACATAATTAAAAAAGAATCGAAGTAAAGCTCTGAAAAATCAAAATGAGAATAAAATAAGAAGGGGAAACAAAACATCAAACAAATAATAGAAATAAGTAATAATAAAAGAGGGAAGTCATAATAATACAATCAAAATAAGATTAAAAAAAAAGGGAGACAACACACGTGAATGGAATAAAATCTACATTCAAACAGAACCATAAGCAATAAGGTAAAAAGATGTAGGAAATATACGTCGATGTGCAATTCGGAGAATCTCACCTCCCCGGACCCTACGCATAGGAATATCAATAAGGCCTTCATGGGTCACGCTTAGACCTCGGGTCCGTCCCGATTATGGTCATTGTCTGACCCATATCATCGGCCTATAGCCCGCTCCCTTCGAACACGTCTTTGGTTCTGGGATCTGATCCCGGGACACTCCCCCGTTGCTTCTTGGCACCGAAAAGATTAATGACGCTCACGCAAGTCTTGTTTCGACCGCGGGGGTCCCACCACAATATGGTCGTAGCTTGATCTTGCACCGGGCCAACAAACTCACTGGTTTCTGACCGCTTTAACCGGGATTTAACCGAATATTTCTCGTCTCCCCAAAATAATAAATCTGCCGTACCCGGGCATACATAAGCTCCGATTTTCCTCGCGACGATTACGATACTCGCAAACCGGACGTTCGTCCGAACATTAAATGGTCAGCACATGACCAACATGAGCTCAAATACTTCCTTCACGCCCTCATATAAGGATGTCAGTGTTTCTTAATATAATTTTATGCAATTAATTTTCTGGCCATGAGGCCCTTTTTCCCGGCGATTAATCAAGGGTGTTCCCTCGTATGGGGGATGTAAATGACGTCGTGACCTTTATGGCGCGGCGGGTTTTGGTCCCGACACGAACTACACAATCGTCTGACGAAGTCAGATCGAGCGCACCATGGGCTCTTCGAAGCCCGAATAAATTGTCACTCCGGTGACTGGCACGCCCACGCACTTAATAAACCAACAAACGAAGAAAAAAAATAATTGTCAAACGAAAAGTGCGTCCACAGGCCCACCAGCTTTCTACTGAGGTAATATAAGGGTTGCTCTTTACCTTCTTCATTTATTTGGGCGAGCAACGCCCCCAAGGAAGTGTCCATGGCAGCAATATAGAGAATCAAAGGTTTTCCCTTGATAGGTGCTCCGAGCACTGGGGGAGTGAGGAGGTACTTCTTGATCCGCTCAAAGGCTCCTTGACATTCTTGGTCCCATATAAATGGGGCACCCTTTTTCATCAGTTTCCCAAATGGTGCACATCTTCCAGAGAGGTTAGATATGAAACGCCTAATATAGGCTAGCCTCCCCTGTAGAGATCGCAGTTCTGTTAAACTCTTGGGCGGCGGCAATTCCCGAATTGCTTTGATTTTATCGGGATCAACCTCTATTCCCCGGTACTTAACAATGAAGCCGAGGAACTTGCCACTTGAGACGCCAAAAGCACACTTCATAGGGTTCATCTTGAGCTTGTATTGGCGGAGTCTGTTAAAAACCCGCCGCAAGTCATCTAAGTGATTTTCATGCTTGCGGGTTTTAACGACGAGGTCGTCAACATAGCACTCGACCAAGTCGTGCAACATTTCATCAAAAATCTTAGTCATAGCCCTTTGATAGGTGGCTCCTGCATTTTTCAAACCGAAGGGCATCCTTTTGTAATTGAAAATCCCTTTGGGGGATCTGAATGCCGTATGGTCTTTATCCTTAACGGCCATTCGTATTTGATTGTAGCCCGAGGACCTATCCATGAAGGACAGAGCTTCATATCCTGTGGTCATATCAACCATGGTTTCGGTAATTGGGACTGGAAAATCGTCCTTTGGGCAAGCTTTATTCAAGTCTCTGAAGTCAATACAAACTCGGACTTGACCATTCTTCTTTTTGACTGGGACTATATTGGCAAGCCATACTGGATAAAGACATGGTTCTATGAAGTCTACCTCCAGGAGCTTGTCAACTTCAGCATTTACTTTAAGTTCCAACTCGTGGCGCATGCGTCTCTGAGCTTGCTTGACAGGCTTAACAGTGGACAATATGGCTAGTTCATGTTCGGCCACCGAGGGTTCCAGCCCGGGCATCTCTTTGTAAGTCCAGGCAAAACAATCTCTGTACTCCAATAGGAGTTGTTTGTAAGCTTGTATTTCCTGCTCAGTAAGGAGGGCACTAATGAAGATGGGTCGGGGTTCATTAGCATCCCCAAGGTTGAGCTCGATCAATTCATCAACTGTTGCTTGCCCACCATCTTCAAGTTCCCGTGGGGCAGGCTGTAGATCCATGAAGCCTTCATCTTCGTCAACATTGACTACGTGGAAGTCACAGTAGTCTAAGTTGTTGATAACGGCCGACTGAAGCTGCTCATGCCGGTCTTCGAGGGCCACTTCTTTTGGTTGTTCTCTTGTAGAATCGCTAGGCCCCTCGCCAGAGCCTGAGCTACTGGGAGAGAGTGATAACCCTATAGTGTTGACAGAATAGTGAATCTTAAGGCTGGGCTCCCCACACGGAGGCTTGCTCCTTGCTTCACTTGCAATAAATTTAGGCAGTGTAGACGCAGCTTCCACGAGGACCCTTTTATTGGAAGGCTTGGACTGATTCCAAGGATGCGGCTGTGGGGGAAAAACCTGATGCTGCTTGAGCTGGATAACTCCCCGTTGTATTAAATCCTCGAGTTGATCCTTTAGGACATAACAATCTTCTGTAGCATGCCCTGTCATTTGATGGTATCGACAGAAGCTGGAGCTTTTGGCTTCACCGGCTCTAGACGGCCTGTGAGCTGGAGGAAGCTGGATAAGACCCCGAGCCGTACAAAATTCAAATAACGACTCAGTATGGGCCTTGACAAATGAGTATGGAGCTTCCATCCGCTGTGCCAATCTCATCACGGGTGTTTTACCCTTGGATTCCACAGGTGGTCGATTTGCTCTGGGTCCCTGAGACCAAGTCTCATTTATCTGGCTCTTGGGATCAGTATGGACTTTTGAAGGGAAAGCAAGATGTCTAAGTAGAACATCCCGTTCTCGTAATAGCTCTTGTACAAAAGCTTTCAATGCCTGGTTCTCTTGTTTCAACTGCTTTATTGATCCTCGTTCCCGTTCAGTGACAGGAACATTAGGGTCATCTAATATGAGGTGTTCTGTTTCTGTGATATTGAGCCCAGGTAGCTGACTCAAGACTTCTTGCCCAGCTTCGCTAAGCTCTCGCAAAGCGGGCTGTAGGACGATGACTTCCTCATCCCCAGTCTTGACATTATGACTGTGCAAGCTATTAACATCGGGGACTTCTGGCCCGAATTCTTCTTTTCCCTCAATTATGCAAGGAGAATTCCCCTGAGTAAGATTGGAATGGCTGGGAGGGGGCGAAGTCCCAATGGTATTTACAGCATAATAGACTCTAAAGTCTGACTCGGGGTCGTAACCCAACCCTCTTCGATCATTCTTAGGGAAGGGAGGCTGCCCTCTGACTTGAGGAGGGTACCAGAGCTGTTGGAAGTAATTACGCCGAGTCGCTTGTTCCGTCTGTGGGATATTTTGTTTCTGACACATCTGTTTAATGTGCTTAGCCATGTCAGGCATTTCTTGGACAGACTCAGGAGCATTCTTGGGCTGCTCGCTCCAGCCGAAATCGTCATCCGAGGGGGCGCGAGGCACCATATCTCCCTTGTAAAAGATAATGGGCTTAAGACGCCCCTTGGTGTTCTTCTTCCCTTTCGCTTGATATGTGACAATGAATGTCTTTAGGGTCTCGACCCCGTGCTCCTCCCTTTGAGAGACCAACTGCATACAGGCGGGCGGCAGAAGGATGCTCTTATCTATTGATTGATTAATGAAGTTGGCTTCAAAGTTAATTTCCCGCCTCTCGGGCCGAGTTGGCTTCGCTGCAGGGGCGTCAGCTTGCAAGCTGAGTCGATGCATCCTGGCAAGGTCTTCATTTACCACAAAGAGTTCATCTTCATCTTCCTCCTCAACAATCACCTTTTGCTTTCCTTTATCTTGGATCTCAACTGGGGGTTCAAAAGTTGGGTCCCCAAAGTACAACTGAGCATCAGTCAAATTGCATTCATTTGGTCGAAAGGGAGACTTATCAGCAGAGACTGTATGTTGCTCGCCGCCCTTCGCATACTTAATACACTGATGGAGAGTTGAAGGGACGACCCAATTTTCGTGAAGCCATGGCCTACCCAATAAGACTTTATATGCAGTCGTGGCATTAATGATGTAAAATGTTGCCTTAGTGACGAAGGTGTCCATGGTCAACTCCACCTCCACTTTTCCCAACGCATCCTCGGAATTCTGATTGAATCCCGAGATTTTGACATCATACACCCTTTGAAGATAGGGCATAAGAAATAAAGACTTAAAGGTCTTGAGGGGCATTATGTTGATAGAGGCACCGGGGTCCACGAGGATCCGGTTTAGCTCGTGCCCATTAATCTTCCCTTGCATGTACAATGGGCGGTTATGACATGGAGAAGACATCAACATGTCCTTATCAGAGAAAGTGACTGTCGCGGCTAATGCCTCGTATGTCTGTGCTTGAATTTCGGCTACATGAGTCTCATAGACTTCTGGTTCTTGGAGGACTTTAATGAGAGCCTCCCTCAACTCTTTACTCCAGGCAATGGCCTCCCATATGCTAACCATAGTTGGCATTCGCTTCATGTGTTGAATGATCTTACGATCAGCCCGAGCCCGGGCTTGATCTAGTGGAGGGATCATCTCCACCAGGGACTTAGGCTGATAAGGGGGCTTCTGGGCCGGCTCCAACTTTCCCTGGTCATTTGTTTCTTCTTGGAACAGCGGGGCTAAAGATTCCTCTTCCGGAACTAGAAGCTCTTCATTGTCCTTGCCTGAAGTGCTTGCTTGGGATGGATCAGCAGGCTGCTCTTGGGAGAGGGAACCAACGGGATCAGTCTCTTCATCCGTTGGATCGAATGGAATAGCACCTACTCCATCCTGAGAGATCGACTCGACGGGCCCCTCATCCTCGTCTGAGGGGTCGAAGATGAAAGTTTCAACCCGTATTTGCGCCTCAGGGGGCTCATTGGGTTCTTCTCCTCGAAAGATGATCACTCTTTGGGAGGTAGTTGGCTGGGATGTGTGCCCATTGGAGGATGTTGAATGTCTTCCCCGTCCGTGTCCACGGCCTCTACCGCGACCGCGGTTTCGGAGTTCCGCATTGCGACGGCGGTAAGTAGCCATAGTGATCCTATCCCCAGCTGCGGAGAAGGTGGCATTATCTTTGCTTGACCCCCGTAAACTTTCTGGCGGAGGGATTGACACCATATTACATGAGAAGTTCTTTAGCATTTCCTCTAACTTCTCTATAGTGAGTTCTTCATCTTTATAGAAGACGGAGAGCTCCTCCGGAATAGAAAGTTTTTCGCCCTCCTTAGCTCGTTCGAGCATTTGTTGGAGCCAACTTTTAAGCCGGGTTTTCCGCTCCAAGTCTTCCCACGGGATATACTTGCTTAGTGGGACAGGCCCGGTTGGGACAGAGGGTACATAGTCTTCTAACTCTTCAATTAACTTGTGAAGTCTCTGCAAAGGGGTTAACTCTCTAGGTGCTTCCATGGCCGCCGCCTGCTCGGCCTATTTTTTTAATCTCCTTTTTAGATTCTTTCACCTGTTCTTTTCCTGCTTCTGGGCTCGCGCCAGCTCTTCTTGAGATGGGGCAACCTTTCTCGTAGATGTCTGGGGAATGCCCTTGGCTGTTGAGCCACTAGGCTGGCTCTTTCCTTTAGATGACTTCAAATGGAGGCTCTTTCTCGGGGTCACGGCAATCCACTCTCCCCCTTGCTCAGGAGTTTGGAAAGTTGCGTTAATTGCCCTCTCAACAATTTCAGGAGGCAATTCTTGAAATTCGGCCACAAAAGAGCCAAAGTTGCGAAGTATGTCGGCTCCTTCATTGACTTGCTGACTAACGGACCCGAGGCCTGATTTGCATGGTCCCAACTCGGTCTTACCCTTTCGTCTGTTCCTCGAACTCATAGCACTGTCCCGCAACTGAGAACTATCTTGGTACACTTGCTTAAGCTTAAACTTGTCATCACCCTTCGGTGGCTTTCTTTTTGGCATTTCCTGGACATTCGAATGGAGCGGGTGACGATGCAACTCGCTCAAGGCTGGAGTGGACGAAGCTTGGACCGGGCTTTTAGGGCTCAAATCGGAGCTCCCATGGCGGGGACGAGCTTCGCCCATTCTGGGTATAGCTGCTTTATGCTTTGTATCTCCCATGGCTGACCTGGGAGTGTGCTCGAAAGCAGATGACTTGCCTTTCCTAAGAGAGGCAGAAGACCCTTTAGTGGAGACACACGGACTATCACTTTGAGGGACAGTCCGGTTCATGTCGTTTTTCAAAGTGCCGCTCTTAGATGAGCCGATGGCCCCTTGTGGAGAGAGGGTTGAAACTTCACAATGAGAATCTTTGTCCTTTCCACTCTTTCGTGAGACAGGGGAATTCCGCTCCAAGCAGGGAGAGTTGACTCGGACAGAGTGCGGAGATTCGCGCACCAAAATTTCCTTTCCGCCGAACAGGATGTCCAGCAGTTTTTTAGTTTCTTCCTTTGGAAGAGGTAAGGACTCTAGGTCCTGCCAGGGTCGCCATTCAAGGCTCATGTCTGAGGATCTTTCTGGGGCGGGCCCAATCTCTAGTGCTTGTGACGTTGACTTCCCGTGAGAAGTTGATGCATGTATAACATTTACTGAAAACGGCGACCGTCCCCATGGAGAGGACGCCGAGGGAGCTTGAGAACCCTCCTTTAGCTTTATAATCTGCCGGGTAATCAAATCCTCGGCTATGTCTTTGAAGGTGGGACAGTCATAAATGACATGTCCCATGGCACAGTGATATAAACAGTAGCCATGCCGGTGCGTCATACCGATCATCAAATCACTATCCGGTTTAGGGAGTTGTATTAATCCCTCCCTCTGGTAGATCTTAAATATCTCCAGAGTTTTGTGTTGGGGAAAAGAATACAACTTTTCTGGGGGCTTTGCAGTAGGCGAGCCTTTTGAATCTTCGGATAGCCACCCTCCGGCCCTCGGCCGTCTTCTGGGCTCCACCGTGGCTTCTGAGTTACGGGTGGAAGCTGGAGTGGCTCCTCCCGTTGAAGGCGTTAGGGTCAGAGCCGTCAGGCGGTCGTCCATGCGCCTTACAAGCCGCAGTAGCTCTTGCTGATCACGCTGCAGATGCCTAACTTCCCTTTTAAGCTTTCGGACAGCCTTCCGAATGGACAGACATTCGGACATTAAGAAATAGCCTCCTGCCAAGGAGATACCTGGCGGGGCAGGGGCTGAGTCCAGACCACGCCGTGGATCCCTAGCCTGACTTTTCTCGGAGATTTTCTGAATGACATTTATCGAAAACCTCGATCCTTCGTGGATGTGAGGCTCAGGGGGATATTTCTCGGTGCTTCTCTCATTTAGAATGTGCTCAGCAGCTTCGCGAAGCCTCTTTCTTACCATGCTTTCTCCTTGCGTGTCTATCTCTCCCCTTTGGATGAGGGTTTCAATGCAATCTTGTAGCTCTTCACATTCTCGGGTGGGATGCGATATCACAGCATGGAACTCACAATATCTTGGATGGGCTTTCTCAACCTCAGTGTAAGTAGGAGGGGGGTCATGCACCATAATGTGACCTTCCTCTAGAAGAATGTCAAATATCTTCTTCGTGTTTTCCTTTGGAAAAGAGCACTGGTGGGAAGGCCTCCATCCTGGATACCACAAAGTGGGTTTTATCACACTAGGGCCTGCTTCTTCTGCCCCCGGATCGGGGAACGTGAAGGCTGCCATTTGATAAATTTGTCGAGTCGGCCGATGGCTAGTGACATTAGCCGAACGGGTCACCCGGTCCCAGATATGAGGTTGAGGAGGGTCAACCCGAGTCCTCTTCATTGTGATGAGCTGATTTTGTATCATTTTCTCCAGCTCATCTTTGAAGACATAACAATTGTCAATAGTGTGCCCCAACAGACGATGATATGGACAGTAATTGGGTTCATCGGTCTTGCCGACCTCTTCTGGCTTCTTAGGCTCTGGGAGAGCTATTAACTTGTTCTTCATGCATAGATTGAAGAGTTTGCTAGTGTGCTCCTTCTTAAAAGAGTAAGGAGTCTTCATACGCTCAGCCAGCTTTGTAGTTGGCGCCCTCTTTTCAGACTTTTGGCCAGAATCACCCGGCGATGTTGCCTGACTGGTTTCGGTGGTTGGAGAAAAGTCCACTGCATTTGCTTCCTTCCCCGTAGCAGAACGCTCTTTGGGTGGCTTAGGCTTTGATGGCAGGAAAGTGGGATTGTCAGCGAAGAACATCTCAATCTCCGCGACCACAGAGTTCAATTGGTCGAATCCCTTGATATTTGCCCCCAGAAGCCGTTCACTGACTTCGGGGGAGAGCCCTCTCCGGCATATAGTTATGGCATCTTCTTGTGCCGGGGGATTGTCACAGCGCATGCTGAGATCCCTCCAGCGTTTGATGAAATCCAGAGCCGTTTCCCCCCTCTTCTGCTTAAGTGAGCAAAGCTCGGCGAGGGATACCTTCCTTTCAGCCAACTGGAACCGATCAATGAATTTCTTCTGCATGTCGGCCCAGTCAGCGACAGAGTTGGGTTTTAACCTTGAGTACCATTGAAAAGCGCTTCCGGTAAGAGAAGTTGCAAAATATCGGAGGAGATATGATTCCTCAAGGGCCAGGTCGCCCATAGCAGTCATATAGTAGGCGAGATGCTCGTGTGGCGAACCCTGTCCATTAAACTTCTGCAATTTAGGCGCCTTTGGGCACTCAGGAGGGAGTTTCTTGAATTGGTGATGAGTAGGGTATGGCGCACTGTATAAGTCAACAGTAGCGATACCCTCGCCACGCTGGACGAATTTGTCTTCAATAATCTTCTCAATCATGCGGCGTTGGGCGATTGCCTCTTTCGCTCCCGTGATTTGAGAAGACTGAATATTGAGCTGGGCTCGGAGTGGTTCGGCCCCTGCCTCGGTATGGGCGCTATGGGGGTGTCCAGCTTGCCGACTGGCGATGACGGGTTAGGTAGCTGTTGCTCTCGTCGAAGGTCGCGACCATGCATCGGTGTCGGAGGCCTTCGGGTGCTTGTATCCATTTGCCGCTTCATTTCCAGCATGAGATTGGTCATTTCTATGTGCCATCTCTGCATAGTTTCAAATTTGGCATCATCGGACATTGCCTGGAAAACGGCCTTTGTCGGTGGCTCAAAGGGCAAATTGAGATAACCATCATCACGAATGCTCATGACATCATCGGCATCAACTTCTACTCGTGGTAGGTTCTCGCCTTGGTTTTGAAGAAGCTCCTGGGGAATTTCTCGGTACTGCCCCTGGGAGGAAGTCCCTTCTTGACAACTAAGTTGTGCTTGGAGACTCCTTCTAGCAGCATTGCGAGTATTGCGGTATACCGCGTCTGCATCTGTTACCAGATTTGGATCATTCACCCCGACGGGGTCAGCCGGGTTGACAGGGTTGCCAGTTTGCTCCATTTGTTGCCTACCGGAGGTGTAACAGGTGTAGATTTTCATATTCCCACCTGCTTCTGCCATCTGGACTACTCTTCGTCTCTTGGGCACATGTCCCCCAGGACGAAGGGGTGCCCCCAATCGATCAAAGACGGAGGTTTTTACAGGAAGGGTTTCCGTTAGTCTTTCAAAGACGGAAACCCGTTGAATAGGTGCTTGGGCACAGTTGCCTGTCTTAGCTCGGATAGATCCAGAGCTTTGGGATGTGAAGTTGGGCTTGCGTGGCACCTGACGATGCCATGTCGGCTTGGGGCTGGGTCCGCGCAGGCTTGGTGGCCCTGGCCTGCTTAATTGCCTGGGCCTCCTGCTTGGTAACCCAAATTTGTTTGACCTTGCGGGGACGCCGCTCAGAGGCCTTATGGCTATCATCGGATTTGATTTTCTTTTTGAAATCCAGTCCGTCCTCTCGCATTTTGTGTAAGAGCGAGAAGCGATTGGAAGTGGATATATTGGGGACACATCGGTCCCGTGGAACCCTTGGTTCGGTGCCGTCGAGCCGAACACGTAGATCCCCGACAAGTATGGACTTGCCGGACCTTGAGGTCTTGGCTGTTGGCCTCCTATCCTGGCGGCGGCGATGCTGCCCCCATTTGGCAGGGACGACATCAGCAGTGAGCGTGTTTACCGAGAACACGCGAGCTTGGACCGGACGGAGCTTGTTGCCCCCAGCAACATCAGATGGGGCTGAAGAAGGTTCCTCTTGCTGGACGGCAGGGATCACCCCCAAGAAGAAGGGGGAACCCACAACTGCCGGGAAATCCCCAAACACAAGGGGGACAGTGAGGTAGCCATGGCTCGCATGGCTGGCGACGGCGAACGGGCCGTAGGCAACTGCCGCCATTACCAAACTTTCCTTTGCTTTTGAACTGCTTCCTGTTTCCTCCTTCCTCCTGTTCAATAGAGAAGAAGAGTTAGGGTCCTTGTAAGGGCATTGAAAGAACTTTAGCAGTTAAATGAAGGGCGGGAAGAGTCCCACCGGGCGTGCCAGTCTGTTTACACGCGGAATAAATTTTCGTCTTAATATGCGCATGTGTTTTGGCCTTTTTAATGCTTGCATATTATAATTTTCGCGCGCGTGTTTTATCAGACGATTTAAGAATTCGTGTACTGGACTCTTCCCCACCGATCGGAATCGGTGTTAATTTACATCGGATACATCCGAAGACCCTTGATTAGAACTGCTAAAGATGTTTTCTTGCCCTCATAATACTAGCCCTTTTGTCAAAATAATAGTTCAATAGAAAGCATTTTCTTTTCTCCCAAGATCGGATATCATTGCAATTATCCCTCCTTGTGGGGTTTATTTGTAATACTTCTTTCATGGAAAGATTTTGATGCAATCTCCCAACAAAGTATGATTCTTATATAGTGTGCTTTCTGATTTTTGTCTTTTCTGAAATTTAATCAGATTTTTGGATATTTGCATAATTTCACAAACTTCGGGGGTATATTTGCAAATTTTCACTTCTTTATGATCCAGGCATCTTCCTTGCCAACTTGAGACACATTAAGTGATACTTGCATATATCCCAAGAATTTTCCTAATCTTCATAACTCTTGCACAATTTCTTGGGGATATTTATGTGATTTCCAAAAATTGTAGGGGCCAATCTGTAATTTTACGCAAGGAAACACCCTTCCCGAAGCTTTGGCCGTAATAACTTAGAAGTTGTCTCCTTGTGTCTAACAAAGAACCCATCTGTCATGATCTTATTCCACTTGAATCCATATTATACATAAAAGTCTCCCTTGAGGGTATTCTAGTAATTTGCCCTCTTTTAGAAACTTGCTTTTACATAAAGTAGGGTATGACTTCACAAAAATCCAACGTATCCACCTGTTGCTTGCTCTACTTTGTGGCTGCTCTTGTACTCTTGCTGCTGTCCTTTTCTTCTTTTCTCTCCTCTTTTGTCTTCTTTCTTCTCTTCTTGTCTTCTTTTTCTTCTTTTGTCCGCTTGCTGCTTGTCCCTCTCCTTCTCGGGGGTTTTCTTCTTATATCATCTTGGAGATAGGGCGGAGGAACTCCCTTGGGCTTCTCTCCGGTGGAATTTGAAAAGGTAAGCCCTTCATCTTCTCCTCCCTGCCTTTTCATATGGTGTAACTGCAGCATTTACTTTCTTTCTTCTCTTCTTTTCTCTTTCTTTTCCTTTTTTTTTTTTGGTAACCGCAGGGCCATGGGCGGAGGAAGGCCTCCTCCGGCCTGTTGGCAGGGCGGAGGGCTCCTCCGGCCTGCTAGCAGGGCGGAGGAACTCCCTCTGGCCTGCCAGCAGGGCGGAGGAGGGTCCTCCGGCCTGCTAGCAGGGGGAGGGCCCCTCCGGCCTGCTAGCAGGGCGGAGGCTCCTCCGGCCTGCTAGCAGGGCGGAGGCTCCTCCGGCCTGCTTGGCAGGGCGGAGGCCCCTCCGGCCTGCTTGGCAAGGCGGAGGGAGTCCCTCCGGCTTGCTGGCAGGTCGGAGGACCTCCTCCGGCCTGCTGGCAGGGCGGAGGCCCCTCCGGCCTGCTTGGCAGGGCGGAGGGAGCCCCTCCGGCCTGCTAGCAGGGCGGAGGCCTCTCCGGCCTGCCTGGCAGGGCGGAGAGGGTCCCTCTGGGTCCTTTTCCACTATAAAAAAAAGCCTCCGTACATCTTTTAAAAAAACTCACTTCAACCAGTGGAATACTTCTTTGGCTTTTGGGCTTGTACGGAGGATCTTCATCTTGTCTTTTTCTTGTGAAATCACGTGTGGGTGTTGACATTTGTGACTTCTTCCATACACACATACATATATGTGCATATTTCCCACGCATTTAATCTTACTCCATTCTTGAAGAATAATCGGAAATCATCATTCCTCGGAACCTTGTAAATTACTGCTAACTATATGTACCTTTCTTCTTCAAGATAATTTCTGAATTTCCGAACTTTGTGGAAATATTTTATGGGGTCAACACCCACCTGTGCCAGCTCACCTCCCCAAGTCCCTCTTTGATAGAGAGAGAGTTGAAATGAGGGTTATATCTCGTGAGTTAATTTGTTTCGAAATTTATGCATATTTAATTTGATAGGTAAGGGGTTATGCATCTTGGAGAAAGAAGATTAACTCATCATTTATTCCGTTTGCTTTGGTTGTATTTAGAGATATAAAATGGGTTAACTCTATAAATTGAGTTAATTATCCTTGCCATCCCAATCATACTATTAATACTTCTAAAATCATATTTTTTTCCGAAAATACAAATTTCAAAGACCCCACTTCCCATATTTCTCCGTATGCAAGAAAAATTCAGAATTCATAGTCTACTGTTTTCCTATATTCACTTGTCATAAATCTAATTATCAAATAATAAAAAAATAATATTCACTTGCTTCTATATATGTTAACTGGTGAAAAATATCTTTTTTATTGACACCCACCCTATCTTTGTCTTTTAATAGTAGTAAATCAGATTGAATAGGCAACTTTATGCAACTTATATTGATGCAAGCATTAACATAACAAATTTTCAAGTTTCCTCTGGTACATCTGAATATGCAAGTCCCAGTATATACAAAGGCTTCCAGCATATTTCAAAGAAAAGAGGTATCAATAAGACCAGATAGGGCTTCTGTGAGCTGATCAGAGAAAAACGGAATCATCAGCTAAATTCTGCTCGTTTTACTACAAGGGTGATTGAGAATCGTGAGAATCCTACAAAGCAGGCAATCTAATTAAACAGAGTTTAATCACATCAAAGTGAAAAGCCAGTTTACTTTGGTAGGTTAACTGTTCTTAGTAATTCGGCCCCACAGGTTGTTACTTAGGACTGCAATATACCACAAAACCATAAATATACCACTTTGCAAGTTTGCCACCTCTAAAAATTTACTGGCATAAAAAAAGCTAACAAATTTAATTCCACCCATGTAATCAAAGTAATCCACTTAGATAGATTGTTAGCATAAGGAAAGTCAAACAATCAAATTGTTGATATGAAAATGTTTGGCCTCACAACTGAAAATGAGGAACAAATCTGAGAAGTCAAAACACTAATGATAGGATGAGGCTTATGAAGAAGATGATAATAATGACGTACTATTTAAAGGGTGATCAGCTCCAAGGTCCTATTCATATATACCAGAATCATAATCAGCTTAAATTAGGCAAATCTAAAGTTTCATTCAGTGATTCCCAAATAAGTTATGTACCATTCCCAAATGAATAATATCTGCTTTAACATAGGCTAATGGCACATGGGTTGATGGCGATGATGACTGAGATGAATGCACGAAAGAATGACTAATTAATGGATCATAGCCAGACAACATCCAGTGCACAGATTTTCAAACTCATACCAAAACGAGTTAATGGTGATCACAACCAATTCTATCTACACTTTGAGCCAAAATCAACCAATTTCAGCATCTTGTATCTTTTTTTTTTGAAAGTGAATTTCCTTATCTCATATTCAAGACACAACCAATAATTAAAGCAATGGATAGGATTTGATCTAAAAAGCAAAAAGGCATTCATTTTTTTTCATGTTATATAAATAAAAATTAAGACTAAAGATTGGTTTTACCGGCATCTGAAAGAATGGAGGCTCAACAAAGCACAAGTGCAAACTTCCAAGGAAAGGCCATTTGCGAAGAAACTTCACACCTACCAAGACCTACCAGATGAAGTCACATAATAATCAAATTGCAGAGGCAATGAGGTATATTCGTGTACACAATATAACATCTGCTTCTTTCTTTGATAAGACAGATAACACAATATCTAAAATTTGTAGACTGATATTTTGGTCAAATACACATGACTATGTCATCTTACATGCCAGTCATAGAGACTAAATAAACAGCAGAAACATATTCAAAATTACTTAGAGGTCACAAACGTAATCTAATAATAACAAACAAGATGCAAGCAAATTATGTCTTCTCCAAAACACTGTGGCGGATGTTCAACTTCTGTGGAGGAACTAATGTTTCATTTGGGTAGTTCCAGCTAGACAATCATACCAAATGTTTCATACCAGCCAGACAATCATCTTGATTTTTCATTTAAAGGACACCAAACATTAAACACACAAACTTCGGCAAAATAAGAAAGAAGCATACAATATTCTAGCAAAGGCGAATGGCAATAAAAGAGGCCAAAAAAAGAGAAAAAAAACTATATCTCTGCTTTAGTATTGTCAATAATGCTACAAATCTCAAAAGAAGAAGAAGAAGAAAACCATGGTGTTGAGAAACCTGAGAAAGAGGAGAATGGACTCAGCAGGCACCGCCTTGCAAGCAATCTCTCACTAGATGTCTAGGTTGCCGACAGTTATAACACGCCCCATCACCGTCACCGCTGCCGCAACCAAAGCCCCCGCCCCCACCCATCCTCCCACCTCTCCCTCCACCTGGCCCTAAACCCCCGTCAAAGCGACCACCACTGCCATAGAAATCTCTACCCGCCCTCGATCCCCCTGCCACCGGAGAAACCCTGATCACCCCCAACATAAGAGATGACGATGCGAAGAGGTGGAGAGGAGGAGGATGCCAGCTGCGCGAAGACGAGAGGACGATGTCAACTGCCTACATGAGTTTGAGAGGAGGACGATCCCCAACTACGTGAGGTGGGGAGGAGGGCTACCTAACTACACGAGGTTGAGAGGTGGACGATCGTCCTCTCATGCAACGCGGAGGAGGACGATGTGAGCTGAGGAGGAGGTTGAGGAGAAGGACGATGAGTGATGCGCAAGGTCGGGATGAAGCGATAGGGCGAGGCATTATCGGGGTGACAGAAGGGCAGAATAGGAAGTTAGGATGGTGGGTTAAATTGTTCCACCGATTTAGGTGGGTTAATTTGTCTGGGTTAGATGAGAGTTATCTTTCAATCTAACTTGATTATATATCTTTATCCCCATGTCAAAGTAAAAAAAAAAAAAAGATAAATTAGGAGTTATCTGAGGGATAAATGGGGGATAACCACCTATCAAAGATGGGCCAGTTAAGGGACTACAAATTATGAGTCGTACATGATGCAAACCCATGGTGCGTACCTTATATTAATACTTAATTCCTCTATGACTAGTTTATTTACGATTGAGTGGATTTGAAAGAGGAAAAGGAGAAATGATTGCAATTACGCCTTTGACGAAATGAGCTCTTCCATGGAAACGAGAGAGAGAGAGAGAGAGAGAGATGGAACCCACACCAATTAAAGGACTATTACTTGTTGGCGGGGCTCGCTATTAACCGTGCCCTGGATTAGAAATCTACAGATCAATACGACACACTGAGACAGTTATACTTAATTAAGACTAGACTGCATCCCTTTGAATCCTATAGAAGTGTAGATACTTGGTAATTATATATATATATATATATATAATTATGTTTGCATAAATATTAAAAAATCACTCACATGAATACAGAACAAGATTAATATATATTTATTTATTTACCAGCTGGCATCGAGTCCCATCGAGACTATATATATCAACAGTGTAGTCACCTTAATTAATTTGAATCATCCTAATCCCGATAGAGATGAGAGACCACATCCAACATTACGTATGGGCCCCAATGATTAATATTGATTTGCATGCTAATTCGATTTCTTTTATATAATTACCTAAGTCCACCGGCAGCACATCATGAACTTACCACTGGCTATATATATATATATATATATATAATATACGATGGAATGATCTCTCCAAAGAAAAACCGTGTATTCTAACAAAGCCACCGAAGCATCGGTTGTCTATATACGTAAACCACACTGAGAGAAACGAACGAGATAGAAAAACCCACTCTAGGGGACAACCGCACGGGAGGATACGTTAATGTTGGCCATGCATGGAGGCCCCGAAATGGGACCCCTGGATTCCATGCAGCGTCTCGACATCTGAACAAGGCCCCTCCCCACGTGTCGCCTCATCCAAACGTGTCAACCCACCCCTCCCTTCCGCCGCCGCCACCCTCACAAGTCTCTCTTCTTCTTCAACTCTCTCACTCTCTCTCTCCCCTAAGTCTATATATGGCCATGGCGGAGCACCGCGCACAGGGCCAGCCCGGGGAGGGCATCAAGGGGATGATCCCGGCCGGAGAACGGGCCCTCGGCGTCGCAGGTGCTGGCGGTGTCACCCTCCTGCCCGTGGGGGGAGTCCTGCTCCTCCTCTCCGGTCTGGTCCTCGCGGGCACCATCGTCGGCCGGCCTGGCGGTGTGGCCACGCCGCTGCTCGTCATCTTTAGCCCCGTGCTGTTGCCGGCGGCGATCGTCATCGGGCTGGCGGTGACGGGCTTCATCGCGTCGGGGGTACTCTTCGGCGTGACGGGGCTGTCGTGGATCCTGCAGTACCTGCGCGCGGGAATTGCGTGAGAAGGCGCCGGATCGAGTACATGGATCGAGCAGGGCCAAGCGGTGCATTCGGGAGGCCGCGGAGCCGCGGGCCAGGGAGGCCGGGCAGAGGATCCAGAGCAGGGCCCAGGAGGCCGGAGGGAGGACATGAGCGGGCCGGTGTGACGATCGATCGAGCTGGGGAAGGAATTGCTAGCGGCGATGTGAGCCAGGGAAGTAAATTAATTATACGAGTTTGTGTGGACTTTTTTAAAGTTGGACGTCACATTAATGCATGACACCTTCCTATATATATATATATATATATATATATATATATATATATATATATATATACCCTCTCAATGTATAAGCTCTCTCTTCAACGTACTCTAGGTGCTGCATCTCCTACGTACGTTCCCCTTCCCTCTCCAATTCGATTCCTTTCGGAGAAAGATGCTCTGATTGATGATTGTGCAGGTACTGGAACTGTGGAAGTCTATTTGATTTAATTAAGTAGGTATATGTATATATATATATATATGTGTGTGTGTGTGTGTGCGCTTCTACCGACGACGGCTTGGTCACATTATAGAAAAGATCGATGCTTTCATTAATTATTGTCGCAGTTTATATATGATAGACTCGAGGGTGCTGCTGCTTTGGATAATGTACCATCTATATATATATATATATATACATATATATATATATATATATATATATGTTTATTGTACTCCCACATCCATATGTATATGTAGCTAGCTGTACACTCGAGTGGCAAAAATCTCATGCCAAATATCCTATATGCCAAATATCCTATATATATATATTTCCTATATATATATATATATGTGTGTGTGTGTGTGTGTGTCGAATTCTTAAAAAACTCCCTACATATCCCTTGTTAATTATAGGACAATATATCACGAAATGGCCTGTTTGACGAAATCTATATATGGAAGAGTCCTGCTTTTGGATTGATAAGAAAAGGTTCCTGTGTTGAATGTGGTATAGTCTTAATTAGTTGTCAGAAGAGGAGCATAAAAGCTTGACGAGTACTGGGTTTGCTGTTTTTTGTCGGTTGTTCTATTCGATCGTTTATATATAACTACATAATTAAAAGAGAGATAAATTGATGAAGCAAAGCAATTAATATATTATATATAGGATGATTTTATTCGCAATTAGTTATCCGGTTAATTTGTACGTTAATTAATTACTCTCATGCGTGTCGATCATAGTCGATCATGTGATGGGGGCCGGGGACGGTTGACATAAGGTCAGTGTTTTTTATTTTCCGTGTCAACACTAGCGTTTCTGATTTTCCATCAGCTAAATATTTGAAGTGTAGTGACAGATTAATTAGACAATATTGGGAGATGGGACACTATTGTGACATTTCTAAAAATAAGTTTTCTTATTTATTGTAGCAGCTTTTTCATCTTATAAAGATTTTTCCCTTTTGAGAATTGATAATACACTGATTAATTAAGTCGAAATTCTAAAAAAAAAACTATGGATGGCCGATGTTGAACACTCGACGCGAGGACGGCGCCGAAGATGCATGGCCCGTCCACGGCGCTGTGCGGCGGTGGCTCGCACGCTTGGACGGCGTTGCATGTGTGGAGATGCCCGGCCCCCCCGTCTTCAAATTGCTCGACCTTTTGATGATGTCAATACGTACTCCATCTCACTGGGATCTGTCACCTGCAATTTCACTTGGATCCCGCCGAGCTCCCGCTTGAATAATCTATTCTTAGAACTAGCATACAACATCTTGTTCCTCTTCCTTACATGTTTCAGGAGACCTGCCCCAACATCACGAACACACACACACACACACACACACACACACACACACACACACATATATATATATATATATAAACCGTACTATAGCATGTTGTAGAGAACATATATAACACCCATATGTAATTGAGTAATGAATTAATGACGAAAGAACATGCAATTAAATAGTTCACCATCAAGTGCATAATAATCATATAAGAATTGTCCCATGGGTTTATATATTGAGGCATATGTCCTAGTGCTCGATCCCCCAAGTAACAAGACACATGGAAAAAAATATAACCCAAATTAAAGTTAAAACTTCTAATTTTTTGGGTCAAAGAAATTAATTTATTTTTGCTTGAGGTCCCCGAGCTAAAATAAGAGTTGTCCCTTGGCATAGCACATGTTTTTGGATGTGCATGACAAAAGCTAGTGTACTCAAGGGAGCAGTGGGGAAAGAATGGGGTCCCCCCATTCCCTCTCTTCCCCGTGATTAATAGACCATCAGGGGACCATCGGATGGCAATTACGTGTTCGAGAGCACCAAGCGGCGACCACTTAATGCGGCCACATGGCTCACACCTCAACTCCCGAGTTGGGCGCACTTTGAGTCCCGTGCTTAGATCAAGTGGGACAATTCAAACTGCCCACACCCATCCCCCGACGAGATAGCCACTGAGATTTGAAAAACTGCGTCCGAATATGATGCGATGCACCATTAATGAGGTCATATGAGCGTAGGATGTCCTTGGCGGATGACGGATAGGTTGACATCTGCCAATCAACTGCCCAAAGTTGACTCTGCTCTTTGGTCATCCCAACTGTCTAAGCCCAACCAAAGAGTGGGGGGGGGGGGGGGGGGCAATATTGATAGGGCAAGGGGCTGAACGACTCAACGGTTCACTGAATGGCCCATGAATGGCCCACGAAGCCTAGTCGTGGCCATGCTGAGAGCCAGCTGAATTCGTAGCTGAGGACCGACTTGATGGCCCGAGTGGCATACCGAAGAATTTTAGTCACATATTGGAGATTGGACTTTGGTAGGAGAAGGTCCTCGATCTCTAAGGTGAAGGCTGCCCAACCAGGTATATATGGATATCTTGCAAAAAATATTTAACACTTATCTCTGTCATCTTCTGGGACTCGTACTGACTTGACCATCGAAAAGTCTTTTCCTCCAATCACTCATAGGGCCCCTAATGACTCTGGTTTTGCAAGACTAAGACTCGGACCACTCTTGCCTCTCTCCTAGACCTCAACACACTCGGTTACCATTCCCTGGCAGACTATAGAACTCATCTACGTCAAGTCTAATATCAAGAATTAGAGGGAACTGAGAATCAACCAACTATCAGGTTGGCAATATTGCTTGAGACTCTCTCCCTCTTTCTGTCACACGGCCATTAGATAGGGTGAGCTTTTCTACTACCTGATCGAGTTGTAAAAGTGGTCGATGAAGGCTTGGCCGAGTTGCATGAAGTCGGTTGTTGACCTGGCTGGGAGAGTCTTATACTAGGTTGAGGCAGCCTTGGTCAGCGTCATGAAGAAGAGTTGACATTTGACTGAGTTGATCACTCTCTGGATTATCAAAAAAGGTATTGATCCCGATCACAACTTGGCCTTCCCAGATAATAGGGTAGCGAGGACGTCCTCGATGAACAGGGCCTGACGAGTAGCGTAATCACAAGTGGGATGCCAGGGGGCCTTGGGTTAACTAGTGAACCTCCTTCTAGATCTCACCTAATTAATGATCGAGATTTAGTTGGTAGGTGCCAGCCGACCTCTGAGTTTTGATCTAGAAGACATCTGACGAAGTGGAAGATGACGCTACGAGGTCAAAGGAGTCCCACCACGACTCTCCCTTCTTATGGGTAGGTCGGCGGCAGCACCTCCTGCGGTTTGGAGAAAAGGAGGGTCGGCAACGTTGCGAGTGTGATTAGGAACACAACCCCAAAGTCTATTGTTTGAGAGAGAAAATCCTCCATGGGGACTTGCTCGTTGCCCCAGGCGGGGCTGCCTGGTCAGCGTCAGAGGTCATCCCCAATGATAACGAGATGCCAAGGTGCGAAGATATCTGGGCTATCATGTCTTGCAGTAGGGAGAGCGAGGTGACTGTCCTAGTGAGTTGGGCAATCTTGTGGGAGAGTTGTTTGACGATCATTTGATCACTACTGCGGGTGGAGGAGAAGGAGGAGGAATGTCATCTTGAGATAGCTCGGTGATGTTAGTTGGATTGGGACCAAACTCGGCTCGTCAACACCTTTATTTGGCCTTGGACTAGGTGAGTGTAGCTTTCATGGCTATCATTCCCGCAAACGGTGACAGTGTTGTAGTTGAGTTATATATGTAGTCAGCCAAGGAATGGTAGTCGAGTGTGTTTGAGGTCTAGGAGAGAGGCGAGGGTGGTCTGAGTCCTAGTCCTGTAAAACTAGAGTCATTAGGGCCCCCCCGAGTGATTCAGGAGAAAGATCCTTTGACGGTCAAGTCAGTCCAAGTCCTAAAAAGAAACAAAGATGAGAATTAAATACTTTTCGCAAGATGTTTGTCCCTGGTTAGACAATCTTCACCTAATTATAGAGGGTCCCTTCTCCTACCAAAGTCCAATATTAGATGTGGAACTAAAGTTCTCGGATAGACACTTGTGCCTTTGGTTCAATCTTGGGTAGCGGATTTGGCAGGCTCTAAGCCTAGCCACGACTACGCTTCATGGGCCATTCAGCAAATCGTCGGGCTGTTCGGCCCATTCTGTCTTTCTAAAGCAACGTTGTCTCGACACAAATAAAATGGCGCAAGGGAACACCATCTCTTCTTCTCACTCTCTCACATATAACATTTAGATTTTATGGTGATATTTCTAAGGGGCTCTCACTTCATAGGATACGAGATCCAACTTTTATAATGAAAAGAAAAATCTTAAAGTCAACCTTCGTGTGATGTTGCTCACATGAATCCCCCTTTTATATATAAGGGGATAGATCTGCAGACCTTCTCACTCTCTTTTGGTGACGAAGGTTTCACAGCTTGCCCAATTCCAAATGTACATCCAGACTAAATCATTACGAATTCTTGGTGTATTTTTGCAGCATCAGCATATCACCACAGCCAGCTAGAATATTGCTATGATGCCAGGCCAACACCAGTGCTACTGGTCGCCCTGGTCTCATTACCATGTGTCTTCAGTGGTGATGATCTAACATAGTCGATAAAGAAGAATGGGTAATTATTCTTCACTTATTAAGGAAGCACACAATTTACATGACAATGCATATATATATATATACCGCACCATTAATATTATCTTTGAAATTTCAACCGAAAAGATAAAATAAACAGATGGTTAATCTTAATTTCTTCAGTTGAAGTACTCACTTAATTTCATAGTGATATCCATCAACCTGTCGCATATATTTGCATTTATTTCACATATATGTGACTCAATGGTGCATGAGCGCAGCACAGTTAAGTTATATATATATAAATATATATATATATATATATATATATAGTTTGAAGAAGAATTCAAGATATATTTCATGATCCTCCGTTGGAAGCACTTATAACCATGTTTTTGTAGTTTCTGTAAAGCAAAACGCATGCACAACAATGACACACTAAAAAAGAGTACAACCCTCTCTGTCATCTGTCGTCCAAAAAGCTTCAGGGAGAAACTTCTCGGGATAATTAATAACAAAAGAGAAAAAAAATTCACATTATGGAGAAACTTTATTGTTTTAAACTGAACAACATCGGGTTAAAAAAATGATCGAGGGTTCAATTCAAGGATAATTAATGGGCTTCAACAGTGAGATATCCCTTAATTAATTTCTTGCACGCCTTCAAATCGCTCGACCTTTTATAATGTCGAGACTCATCTCACTGGGATCCGTTGCCTGCAACTCCACTTGTATCCCATCGAGCTCTCTCTTGAATCTGTCCTTTGTACTGGCGTACAACATCTTGTTCCTCACCCTAGATGTATCAGGGGACCTGCTCCAACATCATGAGAACAATTAATCGCAGTGTAACCATATATAATAGCTATATATATATATATATATATATATATATCATGTGCAGATTAAATGGCCCATTAATTAATTATGTGATTCAGTAATTAATTGTTAATCAAAGGTCATGCATGTGTTTATCTAAGCAAAGCATCAAGCTCCATATATAAGTGAGTACTGTCTACTTGACGTATACTCAAAATGTGTAGTACCAAGCTAGGATCGGCTTCCAAGTTTCTTTTCTATTAATTTCTCAATATTTCTGTCTCCAACTTGGTCACGTACGTGAGGATATTTCCGAGTGAGTACTCGAATGCTAAAGTACTTCGTCTCGTGATAGAGAGGTCTCCATTTTGAGTACTCTCTAAGAATGAAGGATTTATCTGACTCACATTTAATATATAACAACATATATATATATAAGATGTCCTGAGAGAGGATGACGAGCAGCTGGCGGCACAGGATCGATTAATTACCATGCAATGAAGAAGATCCTGCTCTTATGGCAGTTCTCATCGGTGACGAAGTCGAAATCGAAGACGGCGTAGCGGCACTCGTTGGCTGGCAAGCTGGCTGTGAAATCGTCGTAGCTCTGCTCCGGCAGGCCGAGCTTCTCGATGATCACGTTCTGCGTCTTCTCCTCAATCTTGAACACGATGAACCGGTAGTTCCTCTTTGCCTTCAGCTCCAAGAACTTTAGCTTGCACTCATCGTTCACAGCCATACCCGATACCACGTTCGACTATACATTATTAACAGACGATCGATATACATATATATGTATATATATATGTATATGTATATATCCATGAGGGAGGCAACGATCGAAGAAGTCCAATTTGAAGTACTTGCTAGAATATATACTGGCTACGACGTACGTACGAGGGTATGAAATATATACATTAAAGTATTATTATGAGTTATAATGGGGCCATGGAGAGATATATATAACAAGCAAATAGATTGACACACACACACACACACATGTATATATATATATATATATATCTAGCTACATCATGATAGCCAAAACATGGCTCCGTATATATATTATTCAAAAGCACCTATAGCAATAATATGCATATATATATCATGAGGACGTATAAATTAAGCACATTGTTGATCAAAGCTATATATATATAGTTTGAGATAAAAAGAAGTGGATTAATTTGTGCCATACACATATATATAGAATTGTCTACCTACTGTTCCAGGGAAGCTACAATTAGATGCGACGTATACCACTTATAAGGGAGACTAGTGACCGTGGATCAAATGCATGCCTTGTGATTTAGAATGGTATTAATTTTAAGATCGGGTTAGGCTAGCTGGACTTTTCTCTATTGAGATCATGTTCGTCCAACTTCCGAAATATATATATATATATATATAATGCCCTTGGCAAACCATATATATCGGTAGATTGAATTTGTTTCCTAGAACAGTATATATGTGTGTGTGTGTGAGAGAGAGAGAGAGAGAGGGGTATCGACATGCA
This sequence comes from Amorphophallus konjac, assembly GCA_022559845.1. Classification (NCBI taxonomy): domain Eukaryota; kingdom Viridiplantae; phylum Streptophyta; class Magnoliopsida; order Alismatales; family Araceae; genus Amorphophallus; species Amorphophallus konjac. Next base: position 586,903,030 of record CM040121.1, on the reverse strand, counting down.
TTCTCTGATATTTCTACAACAATTTCAATGTTTCAGTATTTCATGTTGTCACTTCTACGATCTTGTTTAATTACACTCTAAGATCCACATCAAACATAGACACGAGAAAGAGAGGATAGAGAGAGAGAGAGAGAGATGCAGATAGAGAGAGAGGGAGGGAGGGAGGGAAAGAGAGATCTTACCATCTTGAACGTCAACGAGGGATGAGGTCTCCACTGATGAAACTAGAGAAAAAGGATGTCAATGATAGATGAGGTCCCCTTAAGTGCAAGAAAGGAAGGAAAAGGAAGGGAAGGGAAGGGAAGGGAAGGGAAGGGGGGAGAAGAGAGAGAGTCAGGGCTCCGAGAGGCCCAGGGTGTTCCTCAGAATATGGAGGGGGTTCACTCTTGTCTTCTGGTAGAGAGAGAGAGAGAGAGAGAGAGAGAGAGAGAGAAGGAAATGTGGGAAGCGGAGAAGTTTAAGGAGAAGAAATGAAGGTGAGTCGGGAGAAGCGGGGGTTGGAGGAGGTAACAGCTCATTGCCAGGATCCTCCCCATCCACAGAAGACTTTTTCCTCCCTCCCTCCCTCCCTCCCCTACATGCTTGTTGGCACGTCCGCGTTTGTTTAATGATAACATCTCCCCTCGGCGCCGCCTGTGTGTGTGTGTGTCAGAGAGAGAGAGAGAGAGAGATCCCTGCAACGCCAGCTGGCTGCCCTCCCCTTACCTCTCCTCCGGTCCTCCCTCTTCTTGGCCGCCTTGCCCTCCCACGCATCTCCATGGCGGTGGCGCCGGCCATGGCTTCCAGCCTCCCCATCCCGCACCAGGCCCACCTCCGGTTGCAACCTGCTTCGCTGATTGCTCTCTCCGCATCAACCCACCGTCTGCTTGTTTCACTTCCACCTTGTCAAACCATTGGTATTAATTAGCTAACCCTAAATGGTTTATTCTCCTAACTATAGTGCTATCTGAGAAATTTCTTTTTCCCTCCCTACAAAATATGATTCTGCTACACTCAGAACGTTTTTTTGGGATACGAATTCATGATTGCCGACAGTAACAGACGAGAGACGGTAACATTTTCCCCACGATTCTTGAATTGACCATCATGCTATCCATGCTCTTGACATTGTTGATGTTTTCTGCTGCAAGAAAGAACGCCGAGTTAGCCAATGTTTGTGCCTGAGTCGACCATATAATCCAGTCACTCACATGTTGAAATAGATAGATAGCTCTAGATCCTTTGCTTCCTGTAATATAATGTAATAAAAAACACTTGAAGAGTGTCTGCCAAACAAACAGGTCTACACAAATTTAAACATTATCTCACTTTTGCCAAACAAGTAATTACCCATTTACATCATTTTAAGAATTAACTCAAAAACGGACATAGCATAATTTGTTAGATAGAAATAGATTTTTTTAAAAAATGCTCTCAAACGCCCTCTTTAAAAGGCCCCCTCGGAGGGTCGAGCACGCTAACCGCCCCCGGTTAGCGGAGACTGTGTGAGGGGGGAGGCGGGGCCCATCGGGAGCTTCTCTCTCCCCGGTTGCGCTATCCGCCCGACCAACCCGATGTCAAAGCCGCCCTTAAGGTTTTATATGATGTGCTTGTGCAGATCCCAATGCCTGTGCTCAAGCTAAATCAGCTGTGTCAGAGGGCTACCTGTGAGGTTATCCTTTACCTATTTTCCAGGTTTAAATTAGGGCATCTGGCATAGGCTATATTTGTTGGCTTAGACCACAGTATGGGAGATGGCAGATGGCTGTTCTTCACTCGGTCCATCCAGAAAATGACCTGGGGTGGGGATTTCAAAAATGAAAGCAAGTTTTGTGCAACTGATAATTTAATTTTGATTATGAAGCTCCCTCTCCTAGTGACTAGCCTTATGGAACTTAATTTTGGCAGATGTGCTTACACAGATTTTATTATTAGCTAGGCATGTGGAATCACCACCTTGTAGGCGGGTTTGGTGTCAGGCAAGCTGCTGTTCAAAAGACTTTGCCAAGTCCTAATTAAATACTTACATATATATAATCAACTCCTGGTTACTGGGATAAGGATTATGATGATGAATCCTTCTTACTGTTGTGTGAGTTTGTGGGTGGGCTGAGTACAATAGCAGCATGGCTGTACTCAATATTGGAGGTTGTGAAGTGTGGCCACAATATGATATGACATTGTGGCACCTCTGGTAACTACTGGTTAGTGTCAACAGATCCAAGGCTGCCTCTTGTCTTCGATGGTGGTGAATTGTGGCATATATGTGGGCCTTGTCAAGTCAGCATTATTGTTTTGGGGGACACCATGACAATGATGTTGATGGCATCTAGCCATGACGATGCCATTATGGATTCTATGCCAATGAAATGCACCTGACCACCCCTCCACCTCGGTGACATTCAATGTTAAGGTCTCCTTCATGCCCTTTAATGTCATGATCAGGTGCTTGGTGGCATTACATATGATGGCAGCTGTACTTGGTGATCAAGCAGCTGGTAGCAGATTTGAGGGGGCATGCTCGAAAAGGGGGTGGATAGGTGGGTGGGTTCTCTAAGTCACTCTTGGAAGTTGGAAGAGGAGAATATTACAGGTGCGTTGTCTGCACATTGGAGACTCTCCATGTTAGAAAGTAAGTCAAAGTTTGGATTTTTTTTTTTTGTGGGGGAGAACCTCTATTGGATCCAACATTGGATCTCATATTACAGTGGGCTTAGGATTTATTTTGGTATTTGATTTTCATAACCCTGCCACAGACAGTGCAGCACCAATCTTGTTTGCTATGCATGAGCATAAATTGATCTGGCCATTCTGGGCTACATCTGCTCATGGAACACTAGGTAAGTGTCAAAAATTGATCATGATTTGTCCATGGCAACCCAACAAGGATATTTTTAGTACTTTTTATTACATGATTTTCTCTGACAAAATGGGCAGGAATATAAACTTACATGCTCTGTCAGGATCTATCTTGTTCTTTCCCTTTCATAGTTTAATTAGTTTTAAATTCAAATTTTCATAACTCAAGAAGTGGTCCTATGCCACAAGGTTTTTCATGTTTTGAATTGATGCAACCTGTTTATTATTATTATTATTGTTATTATTATTATTATTGCTTCTCCTATATTTAGTTTGGTGGAAGGTGCTTGACAATTTACCGTCACTTGATACTAAGAGATTTGCCTTTATAATGCTAACATATGAAATCAGTGGACTGGTTTATGTATCCTTTTTTCCTCCCACTGGGTTAGTGTAATGTTAATGTATTGGAGGAGAGTACATGCGCTTCGATGAGCAGAAAGCTGTTTTGAGATATTAATTAATGCTATGTTCACCACATCAAATCTATGTCAGTTGGTTTGTAAAGAATGAACAGCTTAGCTAATCAGTTCTGTATCAGCAGGTTGTGAAGGTTCATTATTCATACCCACCAAATATCGGCACCATAGTTTTCATAGATTTGCTGGTATGTAACATAAGATTAGCTTACCATAAGAAACTTCAAATGATTTAATCTAGATTATTTGCTGACTTGGCTAATGCTCGTGATGCCATCAACTCTACATCTTCAAGTTTTGATCATTTAAAGTACAGCCAGAACATCTCTATGCCCGCTTGCTAGCAAGTTCTATAAATGCATGTCTTTAATTAGTCACCTGGCATCATGTTTTGCACTTGCCAAATGCAAGATGTTTCTTCCATTCATGTTTCCTTTTCGTGCATTGGAGGGAGGGGGTTGGAGGACAGGAAATGATTTTTATAGTGTTTAAATGGTGCTTAGACCTGGTCTTTCTGCAGGCTAGTGGGAGAGTGGTTGTTGTTGCTGGATTCTATCATGAAGGTTGATGAAGATGCACTAGTAATGCCTATGAAAAGAAGAGGATGCACCACTAATGCTTATGAAAAGGATAAGTGTCCATCCTGGTCTGGTTGTGAAGGTTGGTTTATTTTGGACAGATCTCAAACTTACCTTTTAAACTCAGCTACTGTGGTCTCATTATTTTGTTTGATCATGCACTGCTGCTATTGATTGCCTGATTCAATGTGTCTTGGACTAATTGTGTCGTTTTTCACAATATCCATGTGGTTGGATATTGTTACTTTTGTAGATTGCCAGGCATATTAATTATCCTCATGGATTGACTTGAAGACTGTTAAGGGTGTCCAGAGGCCCAGCCAGCCCAGAGACTTGTGGGCCCCGTCTGGTTTAAATTGGGCTTGAATAGGGCCCCAAACCTGCCTTATTTTGAGCCATTTTAAAGTTATTTCGTTTAGTCCAATGGAAGGCTAGGCAGAAGAAGTCGCTTACTATGATAATAAAGATTGAAAGTCTGTTGCTTCCTCTGCGTCAAAGGAGATAAATACGGAATATAAGGTTAATATTAGATACTGTATTTTCTTCATCTTGTCTGAAGCATGTCTTTCCTTTTATATCTGAATGTCTGCTGGAGTCGGAAAAAAATATAAATTACGGGAAAAGATAACAATGAAAAAGAACATGGTCATAGAGTCCAAGATTAATAAAACCCAACATTATTTGTTGGTTATCCTTCGGCGGATGAACTTAGCTTAAAATATCTCACTACTCCAAAGGTTCCATGTTTTATGATTCAATGGTAGATTTCTTGTATTTAACATCAGCTGAACAATACAAAAATGTGTCTTGCGTGTGGCTGCAGGGTGAAGAAGGTGCTCTCTCAATGACAACAAAAGCAAGATCATCAGCAAGTGCATCAAAAGGCCTTCCTGTGACTTAACTGCTCGTTCCGGATATTGAGGAAAAGCCCCCAACAGCTCATTGCCACGCTCATCCCCATCCACAGAAGACCTTCTCCTCCCTCCCCTACGTGCTTGTTGCCACACCCGTTTGTTTAATAATAACATCTCCGTCCTGCCTCGGCACCTCCTCTGTGTGTGTGTGTGTGTGTGTGTGTGTGTGTGTGTGTGTGTGTGTGTGTGTGTGTGTGAGAGAGAGAGAGAGAGAGAGAGAGAGAGATATATCTTTTTGGTTTCATATCAACATGTATTCTCTGATATTTCTATAACAATCTCAATGTTTCAATATTTCATATCACTTTTGTGATCATGTTTACACTATACGGTCCACATCAAACATAGAGATGGGAAAGAGAAGACATAAAGATAGAGATGGAGAGAAATAAAGAGATGGAGATAGAGAGAGAGAGAGGGAGGGAGGGAAAGATCTTACCATCTTGAACGTCAATGAGAGATGAGGCCCCACCTCTGATGAAACGGGAGAAGAGCGATGTCAATGACAGATGAGGCCCCCCAGGTCAAACATGGATGGAGAAGCAAGGGAATGGAGGAGAAGAGGGAGAGTCAGGGCCCTAGGAGGCTCAGGGTATTCCTTGGAATATGGAGGCTTCACTCTTGCCTTCTGCAAGAGAAAGAGAGGAACAAATGTGGGAAGGGGAGAAGTTCAAGGAGAGGATATAAAGGTAGGTTGGTCGAAGCGGAGGTTGGAGGAGGAGAAGCCCCTGACAGCTTATTGCCACCCTCATCCCCATGCACATAATATGTTCTCCTTCCTATCTTATGTGCTTGTTGGCACGTTGGTTTGTTTAATGATAACATCTCCCCCATGCGTCGACCCCCGTGTTTGTGTGTGTGTGTGTGTGTGTGTGAGAGAGAGAGAGAGAGAGAGAGAGAGAGAGAGGGATCTTCTAGTTTCATATCAACATGTATGACCTAATCTTTCTACAACGATATCAATGTTTCAGTATTTCATATCACTTCTGTGATTCTGTTTACACTATATGGTCCACATCAAGCGCAGACATGACAAAGAGATGATAGAGAGACAGAGATGGAGAGAAAGAAATAGATAGAGATAGACATAGAGAGAGAAAGAGATATATCTTATCATCTTGAACGTCAATGAGAGATGAGCCCCCCTAGTGAAACGGGAGAAGAAGGATGTCCATGACATATGAGGATACGAGGCCCCCATAGGTGCAACAACGACGGAGAAGCAAGGGAAGGGAGAGAAGAGGGAGAGTCAGGGCCTCAAGAGGTTTATAGGGTGTTTGGGAATAATTTTTTTAAAAAATTATTTCTCTCAAAAATTAGTCTATTTCAATTGTTGATTCAATTTTTAAAACTGATGTAAATTGTTATATTATGTTTGGAAAGAATAAAATAATTTTTAAAATTTTTATAGACATGTTTGTTAAATAGTTCTTTTCATCCGTGAAATCCGTCGGCAAGCGTATGGGCACTCGTCGTCTCCGTCTACTCCCACCGGCGCCGCCTCCACCGGGGTCTCGTCCTAGCGCTCTACGGGGCATCCCCCCTGTCCATTTGTATGCCCGCGGCTGCCATCAGGATGAGAATGCCGCGGTTGGGGCGCGCATCATGAGCAATTCGGGGGAGGAGGAGGAGGAGGAGGAGGAGGAGGAGGAGGGGAAGGGGAAGGGGGAAGAGGAGGAGGAGGAGTTCTACGAGTCGTTGGATCGGATCCTCTCGTCGTCGTCCTGCTCCTCCGCCTCCACCTTCGACGACGATGGCGACCACCACCTGCATGGGCACTGCCGCTACGGCGGCCACCACCAGAACGGCTGGGCGCCGAGGTTTCCACTCGCGGCGGCGGTGGCGGCGGCCATGTACGAGGTGTGGATCTCGGAGCCGTCCTCCGTGGAAGAATGGCGTCGGTGGCTGCTGCATCAGATGGGGCTGATCGGAGGGGGAGGGGACGCCGCGCAGGGGGGGGGGAGGGGGGTCTTCCGGGATGACGTAGCAGGCGGCGGCATTCTGGGAGGGAGAGGTCGGAGAGGTCTCGGGAGGAACAGCGGGGCGAGGGGACGAAGGGACCGTGAGCTCGATCCACCGCACCTTGTCACTGCCCGGGATGGGCACCTCCACGCCGTCCAAGGGCCGGTTCGGCGGTAGAGGAGAAGGGGGCAGGGACGCACAGGGGAGGGAGGGGGGAGGGGACGCCGGCCTAGGGGAGGGGGGCCGCCCGCGCAGGGGAGGGAGGGGGGAGGGGATGCCGGCTGAGGGGGAGGAGAGGGAGGGAGAGGGGGGCCGCGTAGGGGGGACCCGCAGGGGAGCTAGGGAGGGGGGAGGGGAGGGAGGGGGAGGGAGAACGGACAGGGCGAGGGGGGAGGGGACGCACTGGGGAGGGAGGGGGGAGGGAGAACGAGAGAGTCTGCGATCTCAAAAAAAAATGGTAGAGAGTTATTTTTTTTAGAAATAGATTATAATGGGATGGGATTCTCTTCCTAAAATTTAGAGAGGAACATCAAACGGGGTTAGATGGATCTACCTCTCTTATTTTTAAATTTGTGAGAAAAAAGAGAGAAAAAATAGCAACCAAACACATGTGGACGCACTTTTCGTTCACTTATTATGTTCTTCGTTTATTCGGGAATGGTTGATTCGTCTATTAAGTGCGTGGGCGTGCCAGTCACAAAGTGACGATTTATTGTGCGCTCGATCTGACTAATAAGACGATTGTGTGGTTCGTGTCGGGACCAAAACCCGTCGCGCCATAAAGGTCGTGACGTCATTTACATCCCCTCGGAGAGGAGAACACCCTTGATGAATCACCGGGAATCAGGGCCTCATGGCCAGAAATTATATCGAGAGAAAACAAGACGATAGCGATCTCGAATCAGCTGGAAAGCCCTATGTCCAGGGAAGCAAGCATTTGAGATATGTCGGTCACTCAAGGGACCATTTTGATATTAGGACGAGCGTCCGGCTTCAGGAAATCGTAATCGTCATGGAGAAAACCAGAGCATATGTATGCCTGGGCACGTCAGATTTATTGTTCGAGGAGCAGGAAACATTCGGTTAAATCCTGGTTAGAGTAACATGTCGGTTGCTCAGGGGACCGTTTAATATTCAGACGAGCGTCCGGCTTCAGAAAAATTGTAATTGTCATGGGCAAAACCGGAGCGTATGTACGCCGGGGCACGGCAAATTTATTGTTCAGGGGAACGGGAAACGTTCAGCTAAATCTCAGTTAGAGCGGTCGGAAACCAGTAAGTTTGTCAGCCCGGTGCAAGATCGAGTCAGGACCATTCCGGGGGCGTCTCCCATGGTCCAAACGAGGCTTGCGTAGGCATCGTTAATATTTCCGGTGCCGAAGGGCAACGGGAAAGTGTCCCAGGATTAGATTCCAAAATAAAAAAGTGTACAGAGATAGCTGGCTATAGGCCTAGGATGTGGGTCAGGCAATGACCATGATTAGGGCGAACCCGTGGTCTAAGCGTGACTCACGAAGGTCTTATCGATATTCCCATGCGCAGGGCTCGAGGATGACGAGAGCTGCCTCGTTCCATTCAGATTTTGTCGGTCATTCATGGACCACTTTATGTTAGGACAAAGGTCCGTATTAAAGGTAGGACGTAGACGGAAACAAACCCGTACAAATGTATGCCGAGTTTACGGCAATTTTGATAAGAAAATGGGATGAGATCCCGATGGCAAAGGGGGGTGACTTCGGTGAGATATTGGCCCAAAATGAGGTCGAGCGATAACCATGACGGGAGGGATGACTCCCGAGGGTGAAGCCCGGTTCACGAAGGCATCATTAATATTCCCAGATCCAATGTTCGAGGGAGACAAAGGCCGTATTGTTTTATTCATGATTACCGTCATTGTTCATTATCATCATCTATTTCCAATTATTACTATTTCTTTGTTGGTTCCCCCTTTTTTATTACCCATGGATCAACGGAGATCTTCCCTTATTTATTATTACATTTCTTATTATCTCACCCTTTCGTTCTGTATTTCTTTATTATTATTCTTTTATCAAAGTCCCTTTTTATCATTATTACCATATAAATTCCCCACCCCTTTTTTATTATACCCTCTTTTCTTTGGTGCGATACTTTGAATGCAGGGTGTAACGGAGTAGGTATATTAGAGTGTACCACTGGGGAGTGAGCTGAGGGTGTGCCGCTGGGGGCAGTGGAAGGGTGTACCGGCCAGGGCGTGAGCTGGGGGTGGTGTACCGCTGGGAGAGGTGGATTGAGGGTGTACCGCTGGAAGCAGTAGAAGGGTGTACCGCTGAGGGAGGTGAGACTGTGCCGGATAGAGGCATACAAAGTGTGCCGGAGGAGGAGGCACGAGTGTGCCGGACAGGGCGAAGGCGGAGTGTGCCGGGCGAGGAGGCATGTAATGCCCCATATTTTTTTTTCAGATCATTTAGTGGGTCTCGGAGTGTATTTTGTGTTTTACACATGTTTTTTCCTGATGCGCCTTTGGAACTCTGTGCAGGGCAAATCGTGGCGTTCTCCGACTCCGGGACTGTACCTCTGTGTTGTGCTCCTCCCGAGCATCCCGGAGGTAATTTTTCGTAATTTTTTGAATTTCTAGATTTTTAGATTTTTCTATATATATTAACCTCCCTTTTTCTCTCTCCCCATCTCTCATTTCTCTCTTCCCTCCCTCTCTCTTCTCTCACGCCCTCTTTCTCCCCTCCCTTCTCCAGCGGCCGACGGAGCGAGGCGAGGGCGAGGCGGAGGCGGTGCGGGCGAGGATGGGCGAGGATCGAGGCGGTGGAGGCGCATGGAAGCTCGGCCATGGGTTCGTGAAGCGGCGAGGGTTTCACGGCATTTTCTTCGTGGATCGGCGAGCTCAGGACGCGAAATCTTCGGTGGAGGTAGGGAGATGGACCCCCAGCTCGAGCATTTCTTTTCCCGCGAGTTTCGTAGGCCGTGGTGAGCCGAGCGGGCGTAATCGGGAATTTTTGGGAAAAATCCATGTTTTAGGGCTCGTGGGTCGATCTCCCGTTTCATTGCGTTTTTGGCCGATCCGAGGCCTTAGATGCATGCTAGGGGCTATTTGGGGGCTTCCCCCTTGTTTTCCCCCTCTCCCGTGGAGGTATGGGGGCGTGGGACATTTTTCAGGTCGTTTCCCACCGTTTCGCGTTCGGACGGGTGTGACGGTCCTTCCAGTGACCCTCACAGCCGTGACGCCCCAGGGTGGGTGCGTCACAGGGCCCGTTAGCCTTTTGGTGGTTTGTGGGTGTGACGGTCCCACGATAGACCGTCACGGCACTGTGACGTGCCTGGGTCCAACCGTTACGTCCATTTCCATGGTTTCGGACCGTTGGGGTCACGAGTCTCTGACGCACTAGGCTTGGTCCGTCAGAGCACTGTGACGCCCTCATTTGGGTGCGTCAGAGTTGACGTATACCCTCTTCTAACGCACCTGGGTAGGTACGTTAGGGGTTGTGACGCGGGTTGTGACGCCCCGAGGGGTGTGCGTCACAACCTATCTTCTAACGCGCCAGGCTTGGTCCGTTAGAGGTGTGACGCCCCAGGGTGGGTGCGTCACAGCCAGTTTTGCTCCTTTCGCGTAACGCTCCTGTGTTGGACCGTTAGAGGGCTGTGACGGTCGGGCTTGGACCGTTACATACTGTGACGGCCCAAGGCTAGACCGTCAGGCCCTATGTTGCGCCGAGGTGAGTTTTCGTGTTCTCCGCCTTGTTCCGCGACGTGTGGATCCCCGGTCGACCCGGTTGGGACCCAGTGGTCGACCTGCGGTCTTGTGAGTGTCCCAGACACCCATGGGATTCTTTGTCCATGTTTTAAGGGTGTCGGGAGGACCGTGATACCTCGATTAGCGTGCCCATAGGTGTGGTGAGTCCTGTGACTCCTCATGTGTCGGGCTTTCGTGTTACGCTAGACCGAGTCACCGTGTGTCGGTGGGGGTGCGGGGGGGTCATGTGGACGCACTTTTTGACATGCTCATTTGTTTGTTCTTTAAGTTGATTTATTCGGTGGGTTTATTCGTTTATTAAG